>BTPG01000001.1:164785122-165012622 GCA_036245525.1 Semisulcospira habei | reverse complement strand
ACACCATGTCGTGTTACCGCTTCTATGGGGGATGGACTTGGATTCAAACCACAGATGCACTCACAAAATACAGGGAAGCCATTTCGTAACTTGGCGGCTAACACGCTATTTATTTACTGGGCATGCGCAGTCTCTAAGGGACATAATCACCGGAGAAAGACAACCACTATACAGGAGTTGTCTCCCATAGACCAATATGCTTCATTATATGACACTAGGCATGACGTAATTTGTATCGTGTTACTTCACTGTCAGAGTCTGAAATATGCCCGCCTATGTTCGTCAATTGCATGCTACGCAACGTGCTCTGAGCAGCCCCATCTCAAAGTCTACCGTATTTTCAATCTGGTAGACAAAAAGCCAGATAAATAACAAGATGAGGATTTCATCCCAAAGTCTACCTTCTTTTTTTTTAGCTCACGTGCGTTGTACTTTTAGAAACATTCCGAGTTGTTCCTGTTTTTCAGCTTATCCTTCTGATTTATCTCTCTCCACCTTAACTCCCCCCCCCCCCGCCCCGCCCCCACCCCCCTCACCGTGTCCTCCCCCCCCCCCCGGGTCACCCCCCCCCCCCCCCCCATGCCCAAACCGCACAGCAATGATACACGCAAACACAGACGGCAGACACACGGCGCTTCCTACTAGTTATACGTTCTGTGGGTTGGCATATACACCGCCATTTTGAAAAATAAGGTGGGATGGCCCATGCCCACAAAGCCTTTTCTGTATGAGTTTGCATGCGTTTTCCAACTTTTCCACAATACGTTCGCAAGCATCATAACAAAAATAGCCAGACTGTCTTTCTAAATCAAGCAGAGTTTTGCGTCAGCTAATACACATGTAAAACGCCTGCTTGCTGGTGCTTTGCGTCAATTAGGACCATTGTATAAAGCACTGACGCCTTTGCTAATTTTACGTCACCGTCACTGTCTGCTTTTTGTGATGTAATTGAGGAGCTTAACCTTTTACTTTTTACACTTTTTTCCGCATTGAATTTTTATTTTCGAAAAGTTGAAGAGGTACAAAGCTGGCTAACAAACTCATCCAATGTCTTTCTACAAATAAACTATATCCAAAATTTCAAGCGCATATAATCAACATTACGGACTCCAATGTGGGTCAACCGACTTTCTGTAAACGGTCATTTAACTCTTCGGTGAGACATCCAGTTTCATTATTTCAGGTGGGCACCTAGACACCCCCCCCCCCTCCCCCCCCCCCCCCCCCCCACCACCACACTATTTTCAAGCTTGTACGTAATCCAACTTCGGATATTGTAGTGTTTACATACATACGCACATACGCGAACGCACACACACACACACACACACACACACACACACACACACACACACACACACACACACACATGCGGCCTTTCGCGCCAAAAGTACGTTCAACAGCAAGGTTAGAGTAGCTAGACATTACGTCATTTTAATCTTGTTACTTCTTTACCACAATCTGAGGCCCGCCCGCCTGCTATGTCCTTTGCATTCTACTGAACGGGCTCCGACTAGTTCCTAAAGTCTACGGTATTAACAATATGGTAGACAAAAACACGGGGAATTACGCAACAAACAAAACTATACGAACGCTATGTGTACATGTATATTAATTAAGGTGCACACTTCATACAACAACAAATCGCACATGGGATAAGTTTGGAAAAAAAATCTTCAACGTTCTTGCAGGATTCCTGTTAAAGGGAGATAATTGACTGACATCGAGAGCTGCATCTCCTGAAAAGAAAATACTTTGTGCGTTTATATTTTCAAAACTGAAGACTAAACCGTTGTACTACGAATTAGGCTTTGCACGCCGACCTTTCCACAAACTTATTACAATTTGAAAAAAAAAAATAAATAAAGTGAAAAAACACTTCGGAGAAAAAACGAACTTGCTCTCTTTTTCCCTGCACAGAGCAGAAATCCATGAAGTGGATATTTAACTGCAGTATATTGACCTCATTATAGTTTTGCGTCATCAGAGTGATGTGAAGTTAATAATGACCTCGCAGGTTACTACAGCGGAAAAGTCGCTTCGTGGATTTATTCGTAGTACTTTCTGCGTATGTTGTCGCATTCAAAATGTCCACAGAAGTCAGCTTTTGACACACGACAGAATTATTCCAATCAGCTATGAAATTAAATAAAAGCCCAGCCACAAAGCAAGAAACGCAACTATGGTCCCACCAATCGAAACAGCAAATGCTCCAAGAATGTTCAAGAAAGTTTGGACATCTCCCTCTTTGTATTTCTCTTCGGACATTATTTTTTTCGCCCAGATGACAAGAATCCAGGCTCCCAGAGGAGTAGCAGGCACACACAGAAGGATGAAAAGTGCGATGTCTGATTCATTCCATTTGGTTGTGGACGGGGAGTACTTTAAAGCGCTTCCAACCAACGGCAGCATGAAGAAAATCTCACCAAACAGCAGGATGAGGAACGTTGTGGACGGGGACGGGGACGGGTACGGGGAATATTTTAAGGCGCTTCCACACAACGGCAGCATGAAGAAGACCTCGACAAACAGCAGGATAAGGAAGTACACGAAATACACAGAAAACACCACAGTTACATCCATCATTGTTGTCCTTTGCTGTCACTTTTGTATGATGTCTAAACACTAAACACCTAAATGCATGTGTTCAATCTGCGAGACGTTAACACGTGTGTTTATTTGACGAGTCCTGGCAGCCAAGCTCATTAATAATCGCAGACCACTAGTGCATATGCAGTCGCCCAAACAGTCATATCGACAGTAATCATGCATACGGATGTGCAGTGGTTGCAGGCTCCTGAATAGTTTTATTTGTAGTTAAATCCACTTTATGAGTCGTTACTGCCAAACTTTGTTTCTTTCTAACCTAATAATCTTTTACTGCAGTTTGCTGGCAAACGTTGTGACTCAAGGACATCCGGTTCCACGAAAAAGCCCCTTATGTTCTTACATTGGTTGCAGTTATGCAGCCGTGATGATTTCTCTCGTCACACACTTGCGGCTGCGGGGACTGATGGCAATGTGTGCCCTGTGAAGGCAAAAGAAAGTAAGTCCATTTTGTGAACAGCGAGATTGCCATTGTATTACAATGAAAATCTAGCTTATCACAAAAAGGGACTTACAGTCTTTTTCCTTCATAGGGCAGATGTCTGCAAAGGAAAAAGACACTAGGTCCATTTTGTGAAAAGCTAAATTTTCATTGCGTTACAATTCAAATCTTGCGTTTCGCAAAAGTGGACTTACTGTCGTTTGTCTTCACAAGGCAGACATTTTGCAGGAGACTATATATTTAACGCAGGCAGGTGGTCCAGCTATATACATCCACACTAGTGTTGAGACTTTGTGTGCCGCAACGATCAAGTGCAATTTGTGCAGGCGTATAGTGCTCTTGAGTCCTCGAAAATACTGAGCAGAGTGGTACAGTCCGAACCGCTGATAGTGAGGTTAGTTTACGCCGAACGACTCCCTACAACAAACCAGAGCGAAATCACGGAGGACTGTCAATACGCAGGACTGATGATACTTAGGATTGTCGGGACAATGAAAAAAAGTAGGACTATTGATACATAGGACAATCTATACGTAGGCCTATCGATAAAAAGAACCATCGATACGCACCCCCAGTGTGTTCCAGAATTATAGACAACACTCCGGGCATCTCCAAGAGGCATGGATCTACACGACCCCTCCGGGCTCGTTTAGGATCTATGCCTCTTGGAGATGTTTGAAGTGTTGCCTTAGTATGGCACAAGCTGTTTATCTGCCGTGGCTTCTCGTTCGTTGTTTGGAGACGTTTGGCGTAAACATAACCTCACCACTAATAGTGACGACAAAACGACAGAAAAAAACCCACTGTCTAGATAATGTCCCAATCTGTTGGTGTCATGAAATGAGACTGACAGATCGCTCACATGACTAACACTATCGCTGTTTGTGATGCTCTCCTTTTCCAAGGTCGCGGCCCCGACTTTTTGCTGTCTGAGAAATGACACTTAAAAACTTTGGCCAAAGATCTTTTAGTTTTCAGGTACCAACACTTTGGAACAGCATCCCGCATGAGCTACGCCGTTGTCAGTTTCTATTTTTTTCTTTCAAAGTACAACTTAAAACACACAGGTTCAAAGTGTCTTTTGGACTGTAAACATACAAATGCACTATTGACTGCATCTGTCAGGGATCAGCGTGCTGTTTTTATTTTAAGAAGGACATTTAATTGACTTTGTTATTAATTAGATGGGTTGTGTACTTTGTTTTGTTCGTGCTCTGTCCTTTTTAAAGAACATTTAATTGTTTATTGTCATGACTGTTGTGGTGCGCTTTATCCTTTTGCTCGCCATGCTGACTGTCTAGTGTTTAATTACTGTAATTTAATGTACAGTTCAGTTGCGGACACTGCTCGGGCAGGTAGTGTTGTGGGTGGGATTAGAGTGCACGCATCATCACATCACATGTTTTGTAATAATAATAATAATAATAATAATAATAATATAATAATAATAATAATATAATAATAATATATTATTATTATTATATTAAGATCTGTTAAGCACTTATTCTAAAAGTAGCTCTAAGCGCTTTGAGCCCAGCAACGGGAATTTAGCGCAATATAAAACCCCTTTATTATTATTATTATTATTATTATTATTATTATTATTATTATTATTATTATTATTATTGTACAATTAGGAACAGGTGTGCTGGTCTGTGATGTTGGACCTTACGGCGTAGAGCCGTACGGTCCAATATCACAGGCGAGCACACAATTACAAAATCACTATCACGATTAAAAATTTGCACAGTTTATACATAAAACAAATAGTAATTCTCACGAACGCAGTATGCACGTCTCACTACCATTCGAGCGTACGATAATTTCATCGACTGTCATCACGACAACGCATTTTCTCTTATTTCCTACTCTTTACACCTTTTTCTCATTGGCCTAACTCTGTTCGCCTTTTTTCCCCTGGTCGCCTGATGTCAAGGCAAAGGGTGTTAATAAACTTTAACTTATAACGCACGTATCACACGTTTGAGTCAGTCTCCATGCAGACCTGTCTAAGAACTAGGTCTGTCAAACTTTGAAACACGTGACTTCAATACCTGGCCAGAATGCGAAAAGGTTTTCTAGCCTACTTTGTTAACTTCGAAAAACCCGTGTCATTTCTTCGCTTAACTCATTCGAGACGTGCTGCCTACAGATACGCGGCGAACCGCCGCGCATCCGCAGGCGGCACGTCTCGAATGAGTTAAGCGGAAAAATGGCACGGGTATTTCGAAGCAAACAAAGTAGACTACAGCCGAGGTGGCGAGATTCCATCAGGTCAAAAACTGCCTCATTATAATGCAAACTATTTATTTCTCTTATGATAGGCTTCATTGTTGTTGTAGTTATATTTCAGGTGTTCACTATAAATAACTTTATGGACAAGTTGAAATTAAAATAAAGGGCCACTCATTGAAAGGGTCATATGAAAGGTTAATTTCAAACGACGTCATTTGTCGTTTAATAAGCAGATTCAGTGACAACGTGCTCGCTACGCAAAATTGTCTTCCCCAAATATGGCTTTGGCCAATCACTTTGACCTTCATTCGGTCAACCGCTGTGCACTAGAATGCGTGTTAACCCATTGGCTGTCGGTAGCTGCAGGAATCATCGCGACAAAATCCGTTACCGACTCCCAAACGGTTAATAAACATTTGAGAGGGTTACATAACAAGAACAACCGTATGCAGCAGGTGTTTTTTTGTAATACCGTTGGTACCAATTTCATACACAACAACCTAAAAATGTTATGTATATCATAGACAGAAAACGTTAAGCGCAGGCCGTACGTAAACTGGTAGGCTGTGCGTACACAACCATAGACGTAACGGTGCAGAAGACAAGAATGGCAAAGCCCTTAAGGCTTACTTGTATGATCGATCCAGCTCTAACGTAAGTAAAAGGTTGGCTTTTGTACCTGCAATGTTTTCTCAAACATTAAGCCTTTTTCTCACTTTTATCAATCTCACCATGCCCCTTTACCTTTTGGGAGTAGTGAGCCAAAATAATATGCATAAAAAAGTCTTATCAGTTACCTTTCTGCCACATTTGGTTTAAAAGTTTTGCAAAAGTGTCCAAGAAACCTAAACTTCTACTTTTTCAACATCATTTGCCGATCTCTCGTGACTCTTGGCCTTTTCGAGGGGTCGTCCAAATTAGCATTTATACAAAGGTCTTACCATAAGTAGGAGGGCAAGATGGCGGCCAGGCATCATCTCCTGGCCGGCCGCTCCGGCAAAATCCGCCAACTGTGCTTTGAAGCGACTCCTATTATTATTATTTTCCAGGCAGTGTTGTTGCCATCGACAAGTTCTGAGTGAATGATATACGTTTTCTGGACAACTTTATGTGATAGCTCTGGTGTACCGACTATAACATCGTCTTAATCTTGTACACTGAGTATTCGGAATTTGGACTTGTTTCACCAGTCGTGCCAGCCTATGCATCTAAAGAAGAGCGTGCACATGAACTGTGGAATTACTAAACATGTGCTGTTCCGGGCTCCATCCCTACATTATTCACAGACTAACCCACTGCCAGATCTTTCTTCATTCTGACTGACCCCACAGAAGAGCGTGGAAGCACACAGAGAAGAATTTACCACAGTGAGCTTCAGTTCCTACCACCGTGGCGGCCGTGTTTATCATCACGTACTGCCTGGCCCGCCGGCCTTCGCTGTTTACAGATATCTCCCAAACACAAGCGGCGTGCCAGTGAAAATGACTGAGTGTGGGGGATGCTGGTTTTATTTCATTATAATGACTCATGACTGTTACCATCATGATATTATGTGTTATAAATGATGTTGACGGATTTTGTCGGAGCGGTGCCCTCCGCTGAACACCGGCGCTGTACTATAGCGACGGGCCTCCAGGTGCAGCTTTGATCGTTGTTTTATGTTGCCTAGATAGGAACTGAATTATTTTCCTTTCGACGGTAATTTGTTTCTGTTGTTAACTTGTATTTTTATGTACTAGCTTTAGTCAAGTAGGAATTTAACAAAAGAGCATATTACTAGTGTGTTCAGGAGACATAGGGCTGTCTTAGCATTCTGTTTTGTCAGGGAGGTTCGGGTAGGGATGAGGCCACTGGCGCTGGCCATTAGATGCCTTGGCGACGGGCTTCACCCGTCCCAAATCATTGTCCATTTTGTAGCTCTGTTATTGTAATTTGTGAAATGAGCGAGTGAGTGAATGTGAGCAGCACCTGTGGTGGCAAGACAATTTTTGCTGTATATGATTTTCTTCTATTACAGCAACAATAAAGTCATCTTGAATCTTGAATCTTGAATCTTGAATAAGGGATCTCTGGACCAAGTTTGGGTTTAAAGTTGTAAATTGTATTGAAAAAGATACTTTTTGTCAAAGAAATAGTTATTTGTGACCTATTTTCTGATCTCGTGTGACCCTTGACCGTTCCGAGGGGTCATCCAAATTAGTATGCAGAGGAAGGTCTTACCATCAAGTATCTCTATACCAAGTTTGGGTCTGAAGTTATGAACAGTATTTGAAAAAGAAGAAGAAAAAAAAAACGTCTTTTGTAAAAAAAAAATGTCTTTTTTAATCTATTTCCTGATCTCTTGTGACCCTTGCGCTTTCCGAGGGCTCATCCAAATTAGTCTACAAGAAGGGTCTTACCATCAGGTATCTTTGTACCATGCTTGGTTTTATAGTTGGGAATAAAAATTTGAGAACAAAAAAAATTGTCACTTTTGTTTTATTTTTTTACCTATTTCCCGATCCCTTGTGATCTTCACCTTTGAGATAGGTCAATGAAATTGAGATGTTAGAAAGGTCTTGCCACAAAGTATCCTTTGACCAAGTTTGAAGACTGTGGCTTGAATAGTCTCCGAGAAAATGCCAACGTTAAAGTTTACCACGGACGTCGGCGGACGACGGACAGACGACTACTGGCCCAGAACATAGAATCACTTTTGCTTTGCTTCGCATGTAAGCCAAATGCCAAATAAGCAAAAACACAGACAAACAACCAATGGACCAGAACACAAATTCACTCGGGGGTTGAAGGGGGGGCGGTGAGGTTGGGGGGGGGGGGGTGTACAAAACAAAAAGGATTATATTAGCGCTGCGTGTATGTATATGATTTAACGCATTCTGCCCCAGGACCGAAATCACCAAATTTTGAAGTTGCCCTCTGAAAGGCTGTATTACAGTTCTAGAGACAGATCGAGCATAATAGTTCAAGGGTGGTGCCAGAATAGCGTGCCGCCTATCGACTATCATGCTCGATACATGTCTTGCTGTAGTGTTTTCGGGCTGAATGAGTTAACCCATTCAGCCCTGACGCACTACAGCAGGAGATGGGTCGACCATGATAATTCAAGGGTAGAGTCAGGTTAGCTTGGCGAAGCTAATCTGGCTCTGCCCTTTAATTATCATGGTCGATCCATCTCCTGCAACTGGTGCATTGTCATTAGATGAAGCCTCCAAAATTAGGGAAATACGGCCGTCGGGCTGAATGAGTGAACGTACACATTTCATTCCCAAAAAATATATATAATAACTCGCAACGTTCTGTCAGAATTCCTTGTAAATTCCTGAGTAACTGAGAGTACTGAGCAGGGTTCTTTCAGAAAATACTTAGTGCATATATATTTTCCAGACTGAAGACAAACCCGTTGTACTGCGAATTAGGCTTTGTACGCCGACTTTTCACAAACTTATTACAATACAAATCCCTCTTTTCACCATAAGAATTGACTTTTTGTCTCAGGGGCAGAAATCCATTAACTCATTTTACCCCAGACACACCACAGCAAGATATGGATCGACCATGATAGTTCAAGGGTGATGCCAGAATAGCTTGGCGCCTATGGGCGCCAAGCTATTCTGGAAACACCCTTGAACTATCATGGTCGATCTGTGTCCTGCACTGCACTGCAGTCTTCAGAGGGCAACGGCAAAATTTAAGGATTTCGGTGTTGGGGTAGAATGAGTTAAGTAGACATATAATTACAGTAAAATTACCTCATTATAGTTTTGCGTCATGACAGTGATGTTAAGCTAATAATGACGTTTTAAGTTGCTACAGTGAAAATGACGTTTCATGGATTTATTCTTAGTAACTATGCGTCTGTTGTAGTGCTCAATTTTGGGACACAAAAGGCCACAGAAGTAAGTTTTTTACCCACGACAGAATGTCAAGAACTTTGCCAAGCAACCATGAAATTAAATAAAGGCCCAGCCACAAAGCAAGAAACGCAACTATGGTTCCACCAATCAAAACAACAAAACCTCCAAGAATGTTCAATAATGTTTTGACATCTTCCTGTTTGCATTTCTCTGCGGACATTATTTTTTTCGCCCAAATGACAAGAATCCAGGCTCCCAGAGGAGTGGCAGGCACACACAGAAATATGAAAAGTGCGATGTCTACCTCATTCCATTTGGTTGTGGACGGCGAGTACGTTAAGGCGCTTCCACACAAAGGCAGCATGAAGAAAACCTCAGCAAACAGCAGGATAAGGAAGTACAAGAAATACACAGAAAACACCACAGTTACATCGACCATTGTTGACGGATTTGCTGACACTTTTTTTATATCTAAACAGCGACAGCCACTAAATGCCTGCGTTCAATCTGATATACGTTAACACATGCGTTTATTGGGCTAGTCGAGGCTGCCAAGCTCCTTATTTTTCACAGACACTTGTGCTAATGCAATCTCCTAAACAGTCATATTGACAGGAATCACGTATACGAAGGAGCAGTGGTTGCAGACTTCAGAATAGTTTTGTTTGTACAGAAATCCACTTTATGAGTCGTTACTGTCAAACTTTGTTTCTTTCTAACCTAGGAAACATTCAGTTCAGGGCACCCGGCAAACGTTGTGTCTCTTCGACATCCGGTTTCAAATCCACGAAGAAGCCGCGTATGTTCTTAAATTGGTTGGAGTTATGCAGCCGTGAGGGTCTCTTTCGTCACACGCTTGCAAGTAGGTTCTTCACACAAACTTGCGGCTGCAGGGGACTGATGACAATGTGTGCCCTGTGAAGGCAAAAGAAAAGACAGTAAGTCCGTTTTGTGAAAAGCGAGATTTTCATTGTATTGCAATGAAAATCTAGCTTATCACGAAAATGGACTTACAGTCTTTGTCCTTCATAGAGCAGATGTGTGACTAATGACATCTGCCTCTGCAGTAGAATGTATATTAACACATTTTACACTAAGGTCCAAATTCCTAAAGTTGGCAGCTGTCCTTTAAAGACTACAAAGTAAATTCGAAGACAGATCGACCATGTTAGTTCAAGCCTGGTGCCGAAATAGCTTGGCGCCTTCAGGCGCCAAGCTATTCCGGCACCACCCTTGAACTAGCATGGTCGATAAATATCTTGCTGTAGAGAGTCAATGCCGAATGTGTTAATTCCAGCAGCATGTCCAAAGATCTACATCCGCAATACTATTCAGAGCTTGTTCGCCAAACTACTGTAGTGTTACGGACTTTTCGTTCTATTTTGATGACGTCTCTGTTGTTGCTCTTGTTACATTTATCTTACAATTGATGTCATAATCAATTCCAAGTAACGATGTGGGGAGTAATGTTCAGACATTACGACCAGTATGCCATGATACCTGAAACAGAGCTCTGCTGTTCACAACTCACGACATTACAACAATAACCAACAGCCATGAATTCGTACAGGTGTATACGAGCTGTATGAATCCTTGAAAATACTGAACAGAGTTGTATCGTGCGCACTACTAATACACCTGCGGGAAATAAATGACCTGGAAAAACAATGTGTAGGCAATATAGCTTAAAGATTATACCTATCCCAATATGTCTGCCTTATCAAATGATCAAAAGATAGCTCACATGACTAACGCTATCGCTCTTATCGCGATGTTTGTTCTTTCCCAAGTAAAGGTCTCAGCCTCGGCTGTAACACTAGTGAGGTTTTGTTTCCCACGAACGGCTCCCAACAACGAACGAGAGCGAGATCACGTCTAAAAACATCGTGTACCATAAGCGTAGACAACAGTCCAATATCTCAAGGAGGCGTGGATCCTCATGAGCCCTTCGGGCTCATGAAGATCCATGCCTCCTTGAGATATTTGGAGTTTAAATGCCTATGGTACCAACCGCTCTCGTTCGTTGTTCGAAGTTGTTCGCTAAAAACGAAACCTCATCACTAAGACTACACAGTCAGTCAGTTAGGGTTTAACGCCGAGCGGGCAACTGAGGTCATCTGACGCCGGTCTAACCACGAAGATACTTTGTCCAATGCAGCATAATGGCAAGAGTGGTACGGCTGCCCTGGAGTCAACTACAGACGACATGTCGCGGCGACTGAGACAACACTCCAAATACACTCAAAAAGGCTCATGATGATCTATGCCTCTTGGAAATGTTTTGAGCGTTGTTAGGAGTGTTGTCTATGCTTATAGTACAAGCTGATTATCCGCCGTCATTTCGCATTATTGCAAAGCAGACTGAGAACATCCATACATGTGATGTCAAACTATATACAGTATTATCCCTTTACAGCCTAGAGTAGGTAGCATTGACTGTAGCTCGTGCTATTCCTCAAAAATGATCTTAAGTTTTTCAATAGACGCACATAGTGTATTCACTGACTGCACATTGATTATAGATCGCACTCCTCACTATCATCGGGCCAGCGTCGGCCGCAGTGGGCCAACGCACTCATCAGTGTGTGCGATTCGGTGCGGCCGACGTTTCGCCTTATGAGAACGAACTTCTAGTCAAATCAGATATCTAGAATTAGCCCCCTGACGGCCGAGAAAAAGTAAATAGGACCTAACCGCAGGAGACATAGATCCTCATGAGCCCCCGCAGTTGCGGGGGCTCATGAGTATCTATGCCTCTTGCTGACATCACTTTGAATTCATGTTCCTGAGGGTGGTTTGGGCTCTCTGGCGTTGAATTGACGAACATTGCAGAAACGCAGTCCACCTCGCCTGGCTGGCAAGGTGTTAAATACGTGGTGCTGACAGAATCAAGTTAGGATATGCGCGTGCACACGCACACACACTCACAAACACACAAACACCTAGAGCTAAATTACCATACACCCTAAGAGAGAACCTACTAAAAGGGGGGAAGGGGTTGCAGCCGATATTGTAGTAATAAATGAAAAGAAAAGGGGAGACTGCCAGTGCTAGGTGGAGGCATGGAATGTATGCCCCTGCAGACACCACAGTAAAATGTGGCTGTCTTTGCAGGTAGGCAGAAGTGACTGCTTTTCACCAGTATGCCGAATGGTGTGCTGACGAGGTCGCCAAGACCGAAACAGCTGTCCACACCTGCTAAACAATCTGGACCCCCCCCCCCCCCCGCCCTCCCCGTTTGGGGGACCTAGATCTAAATCTCCATACATCAAGGGGCCTGAAATCCAGTGAATATGCGATACGCCCCCTTCGGGGCGGGGGGGGGGGGGCTTCCATATTCATTGCTTCCAGTCACTTACTTAGCGCACAGTTCTTTCCTATCCTGTGTGTGTGTGTGTGTGTGTGTGTGTGTGTGTGTGTGTGTGTGTGTGTGTGTGTGTGTGTGTGTGTGTGTGTGTGTGTGTGTGTGTGTGTGTGTGTGTGTGTGTGTGTGTGTGTGTGTGTGCTTCAACCAAACTCGATCTATGATCATTGGTCGAAACTGCATAATTCTCTCCCCTGTCCGTGTTTGTACCTACTTTACTTTGTAATCTTCCTAAAATATTTCCGTCGTGAGATGGCCTTAGTCGCCTGCTCGGCGTTAAACCACAATAACTAACTTCCTAAAATATTAGCACTGGCAGTCTCTCCTTTTCTTTTCAACGCCTCCAAAAGTTTGGAAATGCGGCCGCGGGGTTAAGAGATTTAAGGGCGTGTGTCAGGATGAACCATAACTAGACCTGTATGTAGCGTTTCGTAACCTACCCAATTAAGTCCCCGATCACTTCGGTGGGACGTTAAACTGGATATAACTAACTAACGTTTCGTAACCATCCTTTGCAGAAATGTATTATTTGAACAGTTACAGCGGTAGTGGCTGTAGTGGGCCTTTAACTCTTTTCATCCTGTGATAGTTCAAGGGTGGCGCCAGCATAACTTGGCGCCTCATGCGCCAAGCTATCCTGGCACCACCCTTGAACTAAACTGGTTGATCTACCTCGTAATCTGTAATGCAGCCTTCTTAGGACAATCAACAGATTTTTCTTAAAAATCAGCCTCAGGCTGTAATGGGTTAAGAATGACGTAACACGTGAGACATTTAAGCCCATGAAACAACGCAATTATGATGATCTCTTTTAGGAACAAAGCTTATTTTTAATCTAATTCTGGAATCAGACCACCACCACGCATTCTCTTGCTACAAAAAAAAAAAAACATTTGCCTGTTATCAGTGTATAGATAGGTTGGAATTTATTTTTTTATCAGCAGGTTCCCTAATCGCGTAACCATCCCACTACAACGTTCCTATCACCCGTGAAGATACAAAAATCGTGTGCTGGTCTGTGATTTTGGACCTTACGGCTGAAGGTCGTACGGTCCAAATCACAGACCAGCACACAAATAAAAATGAACATCTTCCATCTGCCGCAGACATAGATCCTAATGACCGCTGTAGACGCCGATAGTCTATGAGAGTACGACTAATTTGTTTCTAGGTTTTACAGATGGAGAGGTTGTGCAGGCTTTACATCGCGGAAACAAATGTTTTGGAGATGTTAGCAAGTGCAAAGAGGAGGCAATGTTGCCAAACGGCTGGTAGGAGGCCAGAGTAATGGTCCGTGTCATATGGAGCTAATCAGCGAGTGAAGCAAGCAAGTTTCAGATGCCTCAACAACCTTTTTTTTTTTCTTTCTTTCTTTCTTTTTCCAATTAACCCCTTCGCTGCCAGTGATCACAAATTTTGCCTCAGCACTCTAACGGTGCCGAGAGAAGCACGCAGGCGTAAGTGGGACAAAATTAGGCTTGACGAACACAGGACTAACAAGAGACAGAAATCCTCATGAGCCCGTCTCCGCGACTGCGAGGGCTCATGATTGAGGGTTTATGTCTAGCGCAGATGGGTAAAGTTTGCCTTACCCCGGCAGCAAAGAGGTTAAAGTCGTATCTTTCACAGCTTTCGTTGTTGGGGTTCTTTGTGAGGAGGTGTGTGTTTGGGAAGGAGGGGAGGGGGTCAGGGGCGGAAGAGGGGGGGGGGTAGTGAGTGGATTTGTTGGATCGTCAAATGCATCTACATAATTATGTTGTGCATTTTTCCTATTTTATCTTAACGTTTGACGTGACATACGTGACTGACTTTCGCACGCACTGACAGTGACACCGGTTCTCATTTCACAGGACAGATTTAGCTCCGATATAAACCTAACATGTTCGTCAGTGAAGAAGCAATTTCGCCTGCGTCATTATAAAAAAAAAAAATTAAAAAAAAGGTACAAAGGCTAAGTTGAAAAAGTACACTTATGTCAAGTGTTCGGGTAGGAAGGGTTAGGATGAAGGAGTGGGTGGCGTGCTGGTGGTGGTGACGTCGGGTGCTATATAGACCCTATGTGTGGATCGACCATTATAGTTAAAAGAGGAGTGCCAGATTATCTTGCTGGCAAACCTCTAATTTCGCATTACTCTTTAACCTCATCACTGCCGATAAAACAAATGGACACCACACTACTGCAAGAGGCATAGATCCTCATGAGCCCCCGCAAATTGCGGGGGCTCATGAGAATTTATGCCTCTTGCTGAAAACACCTTGTTTCCATTATTCATGGGACGACTGTGCTTACAGTGGCAGTGAAGATGTTAACCAGAATGGCCGACCCATTCCTGTACCAGCGGACAGTCCCAATGATATTCAGCCTGCTTCGCTTATAACAAGGTCAGATATAACAAAAGTCGGATTAACTCATTCAGCCCGGCGTACGTATTTCCCAAATTTTGGAGGCGTCCTATAACGACTATGCACCTGTTGCAGGAGATGGATCGACCATGATAATTCAAGGGTAGTGCCTGATTAGCTTGGCGCCGACAGGCGCCAAGCTAATCTGGCACTGCCCTTGAATTATCATGGTCGATCCATCTCCTCCTGTAGTACGTCAGGGCTGAATGGGTTAACGACACTTTTCCAAAGGTTTCGACAGCACTCTGTGTAAATTCTTCGCTTATAACAAACTTTGGATATAACAACAAGAAAAATGGGTCCGCTGGCGATTTGTTATATCCGGAGTGTACTGTGTGTATTATGGCTAACGCCTGTTTAAAAAAGTGTGTAAAGATGTGTTTGACATCGCACACTAGATGATGCATTAGCCTGTTTATCGGCCGGCCGTACACACTTGAGCGACACAAGTCAGTCTGAAGTTGTATGTCTAGTTCATGTGTGTTTCGATGACGTTTTGCTTTGAATTGCCGGTACTTCTCACCGTCAGCGGACCAAACCGTGGAGATAATCATTTTGCGCAGCGTTTTGCTGCGCGTATCAAAACCTCTGTTGAGATCCTACCCCCATATCTGACAGGGATTAGGACTGCCGGCTCCAAGGCCTACCTACTGATGCCAGCAGGTTGTTGTCTCACTCGCGCCCTGATATTTTCATACGGTTTTTGTATTATGGGCGCGTGTGATCTTCGTCTTTCGTGTTTAGCGTTTGCATTTATTGCAGGTACGGATCTAGGGAGGGGAGGGGTGGTTCCAGTGGTTACGAAACCCCCTCCCCCATCCCTCCATCCCCCTCCTCTCCCGCCAATTATTTTTAAATGTTATATCAAAGTTTTTTGGGGGTGTTTGCCCCCCCCCCCCCCCTCCCCAACCCCGTTGTTTGATATTTTGGCGAATGTTGAGAGTCTTAGCATGCACGCGTCTTCTCTCACTCTCTCCCTCTACACCACCCTACCGCCCACTCCACCCCACCCCCACCCCCCACCCCACCCCCCACCCCCGCCCCCGTTTTTCGATTTCTTCCGGTCCCTGGAAGAAAGGTCTAGCGTCGGGGAGGACTTTAGTATGAGGCTGAAGGTCCCCAAAAATAAGCTGGACCCACCACCCCTCGAGGTAACTGATCCCCCCCCCCCCCCCCTGTATTGCATTGGTTAAACTTTTCACTTGATTGCTTTTTTTTTCCCCTTTCAATTATTTCAGTTTCGATGAGATCAGCATGTCTCCCAGGTGTTTGCGTCTTTTGTATGCGATCATTGGGGTTGAGGTGAATATTTCATTGCATTCCACGTCTCTGGTTACTACTACTACGGGCCAGAGTTTTCCGAGTGCCCTGGCCAGCCCTTTGGTTGAAGGGTTGAATTTTGTCGTTAACCCATTCAGCCCTGACCCTCTACAGCAGGAGATGGGTCGACCATGATAATTCAAATGTAGTGCCAGATTAGCTTGGCCCCTGTCGGCGCCAAGCTAATCAGTCTGGCTCTATCCTTGAATTATTATGGTCGATCCATCTCCTGAAACAGGTGCATAGTCATTAGATGACGCCTCCAAAATTAGGGAAATACGTGCGTGAGAGAATAGAAATATGAGAGGAAAAGTGAATTTTCTGACGACGCCAATTTTCCATTGTTTTTTACCACAAATCGCTCATCTAATAACACACCCCGTTTTCCCCATATTTTCTTTATTTTTTTCAGTAAAATAAAGATTTCTAAAACCAATGCCATTCATGACTAAAGCAAAATTAACCCCTGAGCTAATTAATCTATCAATTATGTAAGTGTGTACATTCTGAATGTACACGTGAACTCAACAGTCGTCTACCGCTATCAGCTGAGTCATGCAACACACAAGGCTAACACGCCGGCTCAGTGTGCGCACGCACCTCTAGTGACGTCAGTCTCTGTTGACAACAGGTGTGACACTGACAAACACTGAACCGGGTCGCATTCTTTCTACCCCTTGTGCGGAGTGAGGCGGTCGTGTTTTCAGAGTGACGGACATTATTCTCAGAATTCTTAACCAGTGATAGCACTAAATCTTGTAAAAATATACTAAATAGGCCTCGCGGTTAGTCTGCAGTGCACTGAGTGCATAACGATCGGCATTTGCGACCACGACTGTGGACCCGTGATAGAGACCGGTGTTTTACAGTTTCTTCCTGGTATCGTATGAAAAAAACATGTGGTCGGCTTTTATGCAGTATGCACAGTTATTTTTGTCAGTTGTTTTAATTTCGCTAGACAGTGTCTCGTTTTTTCAACTGTGTAGTACCTGAGTCACTCAGTGTCAGCGTGTTATTAGGAAGTTAGCGCAGCCTAACTTATGTGATTTGTTTACACTAACATTGAGCTATCTTAAAACCAGTTGCCAACTACACACTATTACAAGTGACTAGGCTGTGCCCGCCGCCGAAAATAAGCATATTGATCTCGCTTTGCCGTTATGTAAAGGCTGTAGACTAAGCTGTGTAATCAACAGCGTTGGACCGCACGGCGTTAACAGAATATTGAGCTTTCTCAAACAGAGTCATTGCTATCACTTTCTTGCTGTGGACAACTAAGAAATGCTAGACGGAACACAGAGTTAAATGACTCTGTTACAAGGACCTTAGCGAGGCTGTGTAATCTCATGTGATCGTGGTATCCAGTCTAAATAAATGACGTAGTACGATAGAAACGGCGCTCATGCCATGAGCACCGTTTCTATCGTACTACCTCATAGGGTCTTAGTAACAGTGTAAATAAATGACGTAGTACGATAGAAACGGCGCTCATGCCATGAGCACCGTTTCTATCGTACTACGTCATAGGGTCTTAGTAACAGTGTAAATAAATGACGTAGTATGATAGAAACGGCGCTCATGCCATGAGCACCGTTTCTATCGTACTACGTCATAGGATCTTAGTAACAGTGTAAATAAATGACGTAGTACGATAAAAACGGCGCTCATGCCATTAGCGCCGAATAGGACCTTAGTAACGAGTCTAAGTGCACAGTGCCAATTTGTGTACACAGCTGTTGTGTATCGCGTGACATACAACTAAAATGTGGTGAAGCCTGGTGGTGTTCTGTGGACGGACTGGAGTCTTCAATATTCATGCATGCTGAATAAAGATTTTGTGTTTGTCTGTGTGTGCATGTGTGTGTGTATGTGAGTGTATGCGTGTTTGCCTGTGTGTGTGCGAGTGTATGCGTGTATGTCTGTCTGTATGTGTGTTTGTGTATGCGTGTGTGAGTGCATGTTTTTGCGTATATGTAGGCATGTATGCGTGTGTGAGTATATGTTTTTGCGTATGTATGTATGTGTGCATGTCTGTTTGTGTGTGTGTGCATGTGTTTGTCTGTGTTTGTTTGCCTATACGTGTGCATATTGATTAGTTATTAGAGATAGAAGAAAATACATTTCAATACCATTTATACCATTATTTTTTTTTAGTCAATGCCCACACAAACAAACAAACAAACAAAAATACCATTGCTATATGCACTTGATAACAAATTATTAAAGTTACCTAAAGATACTTGATAACAAATTTCCAAAGTCACTTATAACTGACAAATAATTTTACAGGTAACCTTTTAAGATCCTATAAATTAGTTATAAGTGACTTAAGTCAAGAACTTATAACAACTTAAACATAGCAAATTGTAAGTTCCTGACTTAAGTCACAACTTACTCAGACAGATTTGACAAGATACAAGGACAATGAAAAACCTTTTTTTTAGTAATAGTCAGGTGGTGGTGGTGGAGCTGATGGGGTTAAATAGTTAGGCGCAAGTGACATGACATCTTTTTGCGAAGTGTAATGAAAAAATAATAAACAATTACCAAATCTGATTTTTATTTGTTTAAAATACTGTGTAGTTTTTCTGTGGTTTCCTGAACACCAATCTGTTTTCCCATTTCTAAAAAACTAGCTTTTAGTTCTTCAACATTGACAGGAGATTGACTACGCATTTTATTTTGTATTTCAGACTTCTGTTTTTTGTAATTATTTAAATCATCCTGGACTCACTTAAATTCCTTGTCATCAATACAATTATCATTTAATGCCTTACTAATAATAAGTTTCATACTGCTCAGCTTTGCACCAGCCAGCGTACTCAATGCTTCATGTTTCTGTAATTTCGTATGAAATCTTTTGTTTATGGCCTCCAAACCAAAACAAGCCAGGCATGTAGCAACACTAACACCCTCAACTGCAATTCCTATTAAACTTCCAATTCCTGTGGCAAACAGAACAATACCCCCCACAGAACAACCAGCTGAAACTGCACCAACAGCCATAGAAGTGTTTTGAACAGAATTGAAAACGGTCTTATACCGTCTCTTACATCTGGAGTACCTCGCCTCTTCACTTTCCAAATATTTAATTGCTTCTGTAATATTCATTAAACGAAATGCGTCTGCCTGTAATGTTTTATTTGATGCAATTGGTACAGCTGTCGCATGTGGATCAGGCGCAAGCGCTGATTCAGTCGGCTCAAGCATCGGTAGTATTGGATAGAATTTAACCATTTTTTTATTGACAAATATTTTTTATTTAATCAGCAATTACATTTTGCAACTCGTCAAAAGTATACAATTTGCTGGCATAATAAAATGAAACAAGATCAATGTGTTCAATGTTTATGTAACTTAGAAAAACAAAAGTTGTTTTGTCGACTAATATCTTGACAGCTGGAACACTGCTCGAAACTTCAAAAACATCTACATTTTTTCTAATAGCAATAAAGACTTTTGTTGATTCTGATACTGTTTCATCCCATGTAAGTTTTATTCCCTGTGCAATATTTGCCTCTTTCGCAGAAGTTACAGATCTCATGATAATTTCAAATACTATTGTCGCTTCTCTTGTAATTCTAAAGTTTGCTGGTGCAAACACAACAGAAGTATCAGATCTGCCCTTCCTAGTTGTAAGAAGATACCTCCGTTTCTCATAATTTTCAACTTTCAGTTTATCTCTGCTATTGTTGTCTGGGGCAAAGCTTGGAACAAGGCTTACAATCAGCAGCCCAGAGTTAACAACTTTTCTAAAAACTAAGACACCTTCATCAGTGTATACATAAGGACTTATAAATTCCAACTTTATGTCCCAGTCAATTGTGGGTGCTGGTGTAGGTGCAAGCGGTACAGGTGAAACTACCCATGTTCTTTTAAATAAACATTAAATACTGTGTGTACTGACAAATTGACAGGGCATTTTCCAGTTATTTTAATTTTTTTTGTCTTCATTGTTATAATACCAAACATAGCTTCATCTAAATCATCTGATCTCCACCAATCTTCATCAATATAAAATCCAAGTAAATATGCAAATCTATCTGAGATCCTTAACCAATTTGCTGTCAGAAATTCTAATGTAACAAGTAGGTTAGCTGGATTTAAAGTTGCTTTAATTTTAAATTTACTTTGAAACCACTCAGCTATAGTACAAAAGTCATAATACCCAGGCGGTAAAGCTTCAGTCTTACCATCTAAATTTACTTTATTATATATATCATCATCTACATTAAACCATTTTACTGTGTAGAACATTTCATGGATAGCTACAGCCTTGCTACCATCACGATTATCAATCCCATTAGTTAACCACACTGGTTTGCTTGTGTCAAGATTTGTTAATGTGATAAACATTTTTATTATCTCATATAAAAAGAAGGATGGAATTTAAATCACCAACAAGCGTTACTACAAACGCATTTCAATTTAATGTGAATGCCAAATATAATGTCGCACCTACTTATGAACAGGAAATAATTCAATTAAATCAGATCGATATAGCTGTGTCGGATGCAAGCGTACAAGATCTATTTCAAGTGAAAGTACCGAATCCCTTTAACCATTACCTAAACCCACCAATAACAGATGATGCTACTGCAAGAAAATGGTCTTCAAACCCATTACAGACGTTTCAAAACCAACTTAACTTTGCTATACTGTGTTCTACTACAGGGTGCGGTGTTTCATTTACAGACCACTTGAATCACTCAAACAAACTGATTAGGTCTGTCTACCGTTTCCATGTTTATTACCAGCTTAGATGTATACTGTCAGAACTTCATACACCAGTACCAACTGAATCTAGTTTCAACAGGTTTAACAACCCCATGGATATGAAAGCATTTGAACGCATATGTAATGAATTTAACATAAGCCCCAGGTATGACTTCACACAAAAACTTGATGATCACAATGGTATGGGTACATTGTATTATGCTATGAGTCACAGACAATACCCACAAGATTACTACCCTGGTTACACTTCATTCTCATCAAAATCACAAGTCTGGTTAGGATCAATAGAACAGAAACAGTCTAATGCCTGGACAACATTTATTTTAGACAGGAGTGACGGGTTTACTCAAGCAGGAGTCGAGCGCGTAAATGAGTCTATCAGAACATATGTCTGGTGTATCCTAGGAGCACAATCACTAACAAAATCGAATATTTTAAATGGAAGTGGGAAATTTGAAGCACAAAAACAGTTTCTTGCAAATCTTGAAGATTCAATTAATTCAGTGGTTGATCTCCCATCAAGCATACAGCGCTACCAAGACGTTCTCAGATATGCGAGATCAAAAGTTGATTTTGTAGTTGGCATTGGGTTATACATGTTACCATCTGATCTTCAACTCCAAATGGGGACAATAACAAATTATAATAATGAAATAATTGTTGCAGGTGTTGGTCAAAAACTCGGTCTTAATCAATCTGTAAACTTGGGTGCCACAACCACACATGTTCAGACGTTAAAATCATTACAGACGGTAACACCCCCGGCCCCGGCCTCAACACCAGCGCCCATACAACCAGTACAGTCAACACCAACACCAACCCTTAGGACACACATGAGTCAGAGAGAACTGCATTGATAATAGGCCTAACAGGATTAGGGGTTTTACTTCTTTATCTGTTTCATTAAATAACCCACCATCAACCCTCCTACTGTAACCAAAAATACCCACACATGCTCTGCCATAAAACCAACTACTTTTGCTGCAGTACTAATCATCCAACTGACAACTGTGCCTATAATACCAGGCAAAGCATCCATTGCTTTCAGAGCCAATTTCTTAAGCAAGTCTGATATGTGAGACAGTTGTTTCTTTACCCATGACTGTAAATCTTTTGGGTCTGTTGGAGGTGCTGGTGGTGCTGGCGGTGCTTGACCCCCACCACCGCTTGTGCCACCAACCCCGGAGACAGCTAACACAACAGTACTGATAATAAACCCAAGAGCTGTAATTAAACTAGCAATTGTGATACCTTGTTCTCTGAAAAGTGTTTTCAATCTCTCAGCCAGAGTAGTGTCTTCGTGAAGTATTTTCTGAATAGTTTCTCTAATCCTGTTGACTTGTGTTTCAGTTTTTCCCTCCCAATACTAATCACTTCTAACCGCCCTGATCTTTCTATCTGCAAATCATTTAATCTGTGTTGTATTCTTTCTTTCATTTCAGTGTCAAGATTCCCATTGTCTGTGGTAGCCAGTTTCTCTTTTTCACGTTCTATGTGTTTATCAAGCTCACCTAGTTTGGTTACATTATTTACCATCTCACCTCTTATTGTCTGTAATGATTTATCCAAGCCAATTATCTCTCTCATTGACAAAGGTGGGTCATCTATTGTTTTCATAGCATCATTTATTTGTCCTTCAGTAAATGAAGTTTCTTGTATCACTATGTTTGCTATTTCTGGTAGGCTTGTTACTGGTGCCATTTCAATTTGTTACCCTGTTGGTAACTTTGTTTGCATGTCGTGAAGTGCACTAACCAGTCTAGGCATGACAGGAGACCCCCCAATACCAAGATACCTTGCCAACCCAGAGTTACCACCGACTTCACCTTTAATTGTACTTAAAGCTCTAAATTTAGCAGTGTTATTTTTATGTGTTAGATTTATTTTCCCTTTGTCTGTATTTACAAATAAGTGTCCTTTATCATATTTAAACTGATTAGGATCTATTACATCTGGGTGCGCTCCAACACTGTCATAAAATGAGTTTACTTTGTCTTTTAACAGTTCATGATACATACTACTACTAGTTACCATTCCAGTCATATCTGTGATACTGGTATCTGAGACATTCATGTCATCCATTTCAAAATCTTCATGACCAAATCCTCCCGCTGCCATTGTTTTATTAATTTATTATTTTTTACTGTGCATAATAAAAATGACACAGTCTTACGGATCAAAGTTAGACCCATACAGAAAACTACGTGAGCCTCTTGGTGTTAAGGGCATTAGACAATCAATCGTCATCACAAACAATCCAAGTACCGTAGACCAGAATCAAACACTTCCAGTCAAGTTTCCAAACCTAGGCCCCAGTGACGTTATTGTTCCTGGCACTGCACGCCTAGCATTTAATATTGAACTTTCATCAGACACAGACGTAAAAGAACACTAGTTAACAATCTTGGTAGAGCAATTGTTAGAACTATTAAAGTAAAACTTGAAGGACAGGAAGTGTTTAGTCTTGACGATGCTGATGTGTTTTACTGTTACAAAGATTTTTAGCTCACAAGAGAAGAACAAGAGGATCGTATTTACCAAGCCATACAGACAGATAATATTACCAAACTTTGAATCGATGCCGGAGACAAGACAACCACAGCAGCCAAAGACGTTATTATGGCCGAAACATATGGAACCAGATTTTACATTCTACTTGAGTTTGAAATCCTAACAGCACATTTGCCTTATTACCAAGGAGCACTGAATGGTCGTCTGAGCTTTGAACTAACTTTCAATGACTACTCCAAAATTATAAAATCATCTGATCTAAGTGTGACATATAAGATCTCTAACATTTCTTTGGAATATGAAATTGTCACACATACTGATCTAGCCAGACTCATTCAAAATCAGTATCAGACAAAACTTCCAATTTATTATGACTGTGTGATTAGACATAATTTAATACCCAAAGACAACAGTGACCCAATGTGGAACATAAACTTGAACACACCTGCCAGATCACTGAAAGGTATACTTATGTTGTTTGTTGAACCAGCGGCTCCATATAAAAGAGATTCAGAAAAATTCTATAATCCAAAGATTACACATTTGTCTTGTACAATCGAAGGCCATCCTAATCAAGTGTACGCTTCAGGTTTGTTACCTTATCAACACTACGATGAGATCACAAAGTATTTTGTGGGTGGAAGGATTAGAGATAAACCTGCAAACATTGCGTGCAAAGATTTACATCTGTATGACGTCAGGATTGGTCAATACCTTACAAATAAGTATGCTCTTTGGCTAGACCTTCGTAGTACAGATGATGATTATCTTCATGGGTCAGGTCGAAAGGTTGAAAATGGCAGTGACGGGATTACAATTCAGATACAAAAAAGTTTGAATCCGCTGCAGCCATAAATATATATTTGTACCTGATATATGACGCACAACTGAGCATAGAAGAGAGCAGACTAAAGGGTGTCATGTATTAAATTATATTGTGTATTAAAATGAACTTAATGACACTCGACCCACACTGTGGATTGTTTTGTGGTGCCACCGGGTGTGGTAAAACTGAATTTGTACTTAATCTCTTACAAACAAGATACATCCAACATTTTGAAAACATTGTAATATTTTGTCCTACTATTAAACACAACAAAGCTTATCACAACCGTTTATTCATTTGGACTGACAACAACATTTACTTAGTCGACCCTGAGAAAAAACTGAATGACTACCTACAATATTTTTACAAGCAATTTGAAGGACAGCCAACTTTGTTTATTGTTGATGACTGTTCTGCAGAGAAAGACATTGTCAAAAAGAGAAACACATTAGCAGAACTTGCCTTCAGTGGCAGACATGCAAATGTAAGTGTATGGATTCTCACTCAGAAATATAATGCTGTACTGAAAGATTTTCGAGAACAGTTAAAGTTTATCTGTTTGTTTTACTGTAAGGATCGTGACAGCTTTGAAGACTGTCTCAGAGAGAACGATGTCATCCCAAATAAGCATGAACGGGATGATGTGAAAAATAAACTGAAATCAACTAAGCATCTAAAGCTCATTTTAAAGACAGATCAGCCCACAGGGTATGGGTTAGTAAATTAATTTATACATTTGTTTGTCCAATAAAAAATGACAGACGGACAAACCCAAGTGTTTGATGTTACAGAATGCTTCAAAGATGTTGAGCACTTTACTGACTTAAAATCACGTGTGTTTGAACCCAGCTTTAAACTCACAATGCCGACAACAAGGATATACATGTCATATAATGTTACTTTGGAATATTCAGATGGATTACCACGTTATGATTATGAGACTGTTGATCTTAAGACAAATGCTTTTAAAGTTTATAATGCTAACAGTGGCCACTTGCATTGGTTTGAGGTACTGTGTAAAGACATATTTGATCAATTAAGAAAACTACATTGTTACATTGAAAGTGTTACATTCAATAAAGTGATGTTACACCTGCAGGACAAGACTTCAAGACAAATACCAGGAAAGTGGTTGACTTGTTTACCATAACTACAGATAATACAGTATTACATATGGTGTGTCAGTGGTATTATTTTTTTATTTATTATTTTGTCAGACAAACATGACGGACAATGCTCAAAGCCCATCAGGCTCATCAAGTTTAAGAAACGTGTTTCACACAACAGACTTGCCTATATCCAATACTAATAATGTCTATGAATCAATAGAAAACTCTTTTTCTGTCATACAAGATAATCTTGTTACAGGCAGTGTGAAGATTCAGATTGTTGCTAAAATAGAATTTACTAGAGTAGACGGTGAAGTGATTGTATCATATATCTCTACAAGACAACACACAGTTAACACAAGAAGAGAATTAGAGAACGTGTTTAGAGACAGACTATTACCTGACTTCCTCCAAGCAATTGACAGTGCAAAAATGAAGGGGTCTGGTTGGCACGAAGGTCATGTACATGAACTACAATTAAAACAGTCAAGGTATCATGCTATATTAGGTAAATCATGGTTGCCACTGCCAACAGAGGTTGCAAACAAAAAGGCTGTTGTTAATATTCAGAACAATGACAACTATTGTTTCATGTGTGTGTGCTTGCTAAACTTCACTTTATAAAATCAAAACCTGAAAGCGTATCTAACTACTTTAAATTTGTAAATGAACTCAACTTCAGTGGCATTGAGTTCCCTGTTGAAATAGAGGACATAGACTTATTTGAAAAACTAAATCCTGGTATATCTGTAAATGTGTATGTGTGGGATAATGAGTCTGTTGATAAGTTACAACCCATTAGAGTATCACCACTTGCTCCAACATATGGACAGTCAGAAGATAAACATGTTGACATGTTATTAATTGGCCCTGCCGGTGATGACAATAACTTCCACTACTCAATTATCAGGAGTATGTCACGTCTAATTCATGGGCATACAACAAAACACAATGGCAAACAGGAAGTGTGTAAGAAATGTTTACAAAGATTTTCTTCTATTGCAGTGGCACACAAACATGTTTTACACCGCAGGTCGGCTGATGACATACAAACTGTACTTAAGTATCCAGATCCTGGTAGTCAAGTGTATTTCAAAAACTATGGGAATCAACAAAAGCTGCCATTTGTAGTGTATGCTGATTTTGAATCACTGGTTGTTCCGTATGAAGGTCCTGTTCCAGAGTCATTACCAAAGACTGTAAAGTTGAGTGACCAAGTGGTGTGTTCTTTCGGTTACATTATTGTTTTGTCAGATGGTTTGCATTCAGAGCCTGTTATCTACAGGGGTGAAAATGCAGCATGCTTGTTTTTAACAGAAATGAGACATCTGTATAGTCAGGTAGTACAATATCTCACAACATGTCAGATGCCTTTGGTGATGACAGAAGAAGACAAACTGAAATTTGATGCAGCTGTGACGTGTTGGATTTGTGAACAGCCCCTCCAGGGTAATAAAGTTCGTGACCATGATCACATAACTGGGTGTTACAGAGGTGCTGCACATAACAATTGTAACTTGTTATTAAAAACAGATCCTAAGACATACAAGTTACCAATCTTTTTTCACAATCTCAAAGGATATGATTCGCATATTATCATGCAGGCTGTGGATGAGTCTTACAAAAACATAAATTGTATTGCACAGACAACTGAAAAGTACTTGACTTTTAGATTAGATAAATTAGCATTTTATGACTCTATGCAACATTTGTCTTTAGGTCTTGCTAGTTTGGCAGAAGGACTGACTGAGTATCCAATAACAAGTAAATATTTTGAGCCAGACTTGATTAAGAAAGGAGTCTACCCCTACGAATACATTGATCACTGGGTTGTGTTTGAAGAAAGGAGACTGCCACCAAAAGAGAAATTTTATTCCACACTTAATGGTAAAGGTATTTCTGACTCTGATTACCAGCACGCATTTGATGTATGGGGTAAACTGGGGTGTGAAACGATTGGTGATTACCATGACCAGTACTTGAAAGCTGATGTTTGCTTGTTAGCAGACGTATTTGAAAGTTACCTTGAGAAGGGTTTGTTACACTACAGTCTTGACGCGGCTTGTTACATAACTAGTCCTGGCATGACATGGGATGCATTTTTAAAATCCAGCAAGATATTTATAGACCTGTTGTCTGATCGTACAATGGGTGAAATGGTGGAACGTGGATTGAGGGGTGGGATAAGTATTGCAGCGAACAACTACGCCAAAGCCAACAATAAATATCTGGTCGACCCGGACCAGGGGTTTGACCCCTCAAGGTCAAGGTCATTCATTACGTACTTGGACGCTAATAACCTTTATGGATTTGCAATGTGTGAGTTATTGCCCTTGAAAAACTTTTTGTCTGTATGATTTGTCACAGTATGACATAACACAGTTAATAAACTATATTATATTATCTTGACCGAAACGACGCGAAGGGTTGGATCTTTGAAGTAGACCTGGAGTACCCACACCATCTACACGATTACCACAATGATTATCCATTGGCTGTTGAGAAAATGAGTATGACGGGTAAAAAAGAAGACACTAAACTTGTGCCAAATCTGAATGACAAATTCAATTACGTTTATCACTATCGCTTGTTACAGTTTTACATCAGACATGGGTTAGTACTAAAGAAAGTTCACAGAGGAATTCAATTTGATCAGAGTGCTTTCATGAAAGATTACATAATGAAGAACACAACATTACGTGCAAGGGACGGCAACACTGCATTTGACAAAGACTTCTTTAAACTTATGAACAATGCCTGTTTTGGCAAGACGATGGAAAATCCTCATCACTGCAAAGATGTGAGACTTGTCACAACTGAATCGGGTGCAATTAAACTTACAGGTAAGCCACAGTACACGGGGTACAAGGAGTTTCATTCATCATTGTATGCAGTGTCACTCAAAAAAAAGATTGTTAAACTTAACAAGCCAGTATTCATTGGTATGGCAATACTCGAGTTGTCAAAACTGTTGATGCTAGAATTTTATTATGATTACTTCAAACCAAAGTATCCTGAGTGTCGTCTGCTATACACTGACACTGACTCTATGATCATTGATGTGTGTACTGAAGACTTTTATGAAGACATGAAAACAGAACTACACATGTATGACACGTCTGACTACCCTAAGGACACTGTACAGCACACAAAACAAAAAAGTGCCTGGGAAATTTAAAGATGAACTGAATGGTGTGCCTATTGTTGAGTACGTTGGACTGAGATCAAAAATGTATTCTATACTGCACCAGAAAGGTAGTCAGTCGAAAGCCAAAGGAATAAAAAAAATCAGCGATAAAAAATAAAGACATACACCATGAACATTACAAGCAAGTGTTAGATGGTGCATTAATGCCTGATTATCCAAACAAGTCACTGAGATCGAATAAACATAATCTTGAAATGATTCAAACACATAAGAAGTCACTTGTAGTTGGAGACACAAAACGTGTATTTCACAGTAACGAAAAAGCTTATGCACCAGGTCATTACAGGCTCAAGTTATCTGAAGAAATAGTTGATGAACTGGTTGATGAATTAATTGATGAGTTAGTTACTGAAATGAGTAACGGTGTCTGTGGGAATAATCTGTAATTCTTCTCTGACAAATGCCCTCTGTGGTGCAGGCTCGTACAGGTGATATATTGTTGCATCAGGACCGGGGACTATTTTTTTATATTGTGTACAGACGTTGACCAGATGGGGTCTGTCGCTCTGCGCTTTATGTTGTTCTCGGCCTCCCCTGGTTGACATAAATATCTCACCTGTTTAGTAAATAAACTTGTGTCGGGCGCTGGGGTTGGTCCTTTTTTTGGCTCTGTAATTGATTTCAATTTAATAGCATCAACAGGCTTTACATGACCTTCATTGTTCATTGCTTTTATCACATGTGGTAATCTCTTTACCCACTCAGTGTTCCGGGTGTCATGCATGAGTTCCTTAGAATACTGGTAACTGAAAAGTCTCTCTGATAACTGTTTGTTAAAGTTCTCTACAATTGCCTGTGATCTGTGCACACCTGGAATGCCTCGTCTGACCAGTACGCCATGCTTCGCAAATAACTGATTAACTGCGCCTTTGAATTCACTCCTGTCATCAACTTGCACAAGTCTGGAAAATTTTAAAGGGCCTCGACTATATATTTTTGTTAATGCTGTAGCAACTGTACTTGCTGTTTTGTCAGATATGGGTTCAGCGTCTTTATACCTTGAAGCTATGTCAATGACAGTCAAAGCTTACTTGTATCGTTTCTTTCTTATTGTGTCATGTGGTAGGAACAGGAGGTCCATTTGATGTGTGTCATTTGGGGTAGTGTTTTCAAAATGGGGTCTTGTTATCTTTCTTGTAGCAGGAAGATATATCTGCCAAATTGCCTGTCTCTGTAACCATTGTTTGACTTGATTGAGTGTTATATCTCCGCCCACAGTGGCATGTAATTTTTGAATAGCTGTTTGTCCTTTCCAATATCCAATTGGGGAGTAATATATTTTTGATAGTTTATTTTCTACGTTCATTTCTTCTAGCAATATAAAGTCCAGTAAAAAATACAAATGTCATTCCCACTAGAACAAAGATTATCTCTCTGTTTCTTTGTTGTGTGCTTGGTTTGTAGTAATCACTAAGTTTTGGTTTTGGGATAGACATGTCATTACCAGTGACTAAAAAATACTCACGAATTGCGTCGTCTGTATTTGAAAACGTATGTTGTGCGTGACCTTCAAGTCTGAGTTTTTCATTGATAAAATCAAGTTTTTCTATTGTTTGCTTCTCATAATCTTGTTGAGCTTGTGCCAGTTTTTCAGACGCCTCATTGTGACGCTTCATTTCTTCTGCAGATTCCTCTCTGCCTACTTTTGAAAAGAGATAATTTGAGCCGCTGAATGCCAGGGCGTTAACCATCGCACCTCCAATTATTACTGCTAAAGTGGCCATACTTATTTTATTTACATAGAAACATTTTCTGGAATAATTCCTTGCTTGACAAGAAAATCTTTTGTCGCAATCGACGCTGTAACAACTACAATTAGCTTTGCACTGTCTTCGAAATCTAATCTACTGAGGTCTGCTGATTTCATTTTGAGTAGATTTTTTCCTAGCATAGAATAAGCTACTGCTAGTCCACTTATCATGGCAGAGTGATATACAAGGTTCATAAAGTTCTTTGTGTCGCTCATTTTCTTAGGCAATAAAAATATTTACTCCATATAAAATGGGTCAACGGCTTTGGGTATTGTTGGTAATGTGGAGACTTCTGGTTTTGTTTTTGGAGTGTCTGATTTTTTGGTCACTGTATGAGTCAGTGGTTTGTATTTTTTGTATAATTGATAACCTACGTAACCAAATCCGACAACAAATCCGGCAATATATATTTTGTTGTTTGAGGTTCGGGGTCAGGGTTAGACTGGGTTGTTTGTCTCTCACTTTGATGAGGGAGTGACGGTATTGACACAGGTCCTGACGGTCCTGATAGTGCTGACGGTCCTGACAGTGGATCAGTTACATGAGTCTTTTCTGTTTGTGCTTGAAGCTGTAATTTTTTTTGCCTGTTCCATTCAGCCACTCTTTTTCCAGCCTCAACCCTGCCTGGACTTTTAGCCTTAGTCACAGTTTGAACCTGCGTCAAGACCGGACTGGGGTTTGGATGTGGAGTTGTCTGGGTTTCGTCCATTTTCTTCTGCAGTAAAATTTATTTTGGAGAAATCAATATGGCTACCAGTAACAAGCAATGTTACAACAGGTGCAAGGTAATTTCCAAACTTGTAAAACATGACGCATGCTAATTTACCAATTGATCTTGAAACAATAGGATTGCTTTCAAGGTCGTGTGAAAGACTGTCAATGTCTACAGGTAGAAAGTGACTCACTGCTTTTGTGTATAGGCATACAAGAGACCGGCTTAAATCATGAGTCATTAGTGAAGCAATGTGGTTTTCATATTTAGAATGAAGTTTGATTAGTTCTTCAGCCGTGAGGGATTCTATACCCTCTGTCATGGATTGTTTTCCGAGATAAGCCTTTGATTTGCCTGACACAACTACAGAAAGAAGGCGCTGTTTTTTTCGAGTCTAAGTCTTTGTTCTCTACAGCATTGATATCATTTAGAAGAAGTAATTCGTCTTGATTCATTTTATAATAAAAAATATTAATTTTTGAAACTATAATTAAATATATTAAATACGCATTGCAAAATAAACACACTTACATAACCGATGGATTAATTAGCTTAGGTGTTAACCCCCTGTTGGTATTACTCTGCTGAGAGGTACATAAAATGGTGACTGTTCAAATAATAATGCAGTGGCATGTTCAGTAGTGGTTGGTAATTTAGACAAGCATGCTGAGGCGCTGAAAAAAATGGGCGGCGTGAAGGTGTGGTAGTATGTGGTCAAAAACAATGGAAATTTGGGATCTATAGAAATTGTCTAAAAACACCCATAGTTACTTTCTCTTGCGTGGGGTTGAATGAGTTAAAGACTGCAGAGGGATGTGCTGATTGGCTGTGTAGGTACTGGTAGGTTTCCGTTGGATTCCGTACATTTTAATGCCCAGGTGTCCTGACTTTTCGAAACGTTCTCCTTTGTATATTTCAGTATCAAGAAAGGTGGCTTCAGTTGCATTAATTTGATATGTAAAGTTAATGCCATCAGTATAATAGTTGACTAGAACGAAGAAGTGGTGGTTTGTATCTTCCTCTGCTGTCATGATTAACAGTCCGTCATCGCGGTACCGCCAGTGATATAGAATCGAATCTCTATGTTCGAATTTCTGTTACCTCATTCCAGATGCGTGCCATTAGCAGGTTTATGTTTCTTGCAGCTGGGTAGTGCTCGCCTTTGGGTTGAAACAAAGTATCTGTCCTTGGTGAATTTACAAGGAAACGTTGAAAGCATATTGCCTGATTTATTTTAAAAGTCCACTACCGCCGTAACAGTTGAAAGATACACTTCTGTATCAGATGGTTATGAAACGCTACTTACAAGTCTAGCTATGGTTCATTTAGACACAGGACAATTCGGTTCAGCACAAAACGTCTTTTTATAAAGTAACCTGACAATGACTCGACTCCGTTCTAGAAATACAACGCTATCAGTGCGAGAAACAACTAAAAATAAAAGCTAGCGCAGAATTTTTTTTTTTAAAAGGGTGATTACACGTGTGCTTTTGCTGCGTGACCACTAAAATATTTCAAACAGCCCCAGACAGAAATGTGCGACACGAACTATTTTTAAATTTATTGACTTACTTAAATGTAGCAGTATTTTCTTTCAGGGTTTTATTTATTATTTTGCTTGTTTGTTTGTTTGTTTGTTTGTTGGTTGGTTGGTTGGTTGGTTGGTTGGTTGGTTGGTTGGTTGGTTGGTTGGTTGGTTGGTTGGTTGGTTGGTTGGTTGGTTGGTTGGTTGGTTTGGTTTGGTTTGGTTTGGTTTGGTTTGTTTGGTTTGTTTGGTTGGTTTGGTTTGGTTCGTTGGTTTGTTGGTGCTTTTTTTTTGTGGGGGGGGGAGGGGGGGTGGGCTTTGTTTGTTTGTTTGTTTTGTTTTGTTTGTTTGTTTGTTTTGTTTTTGTTGGTTTTGTTGTTGTTGTTGTTTGTTTGTTTGTTTGTTGGTGTTTTCTTTTTTGTTTGTTTTTGGGTTGTTTGTTTGTTTTTTGTTTTTTGTGTGATTTTGTTTTTGTTTTTGTGTGTTTTGTTTTGTTTTTGTTTATTTGGGTTGGTTTTTTTGGGTTTTTTTTTTTTTTTTTAAATTTAAGTTTATTGGGGTTCATTTTGTTTGTTTTGTTTTGTTTTTCTTTGTTTTGTTTTTGTCGGGGTTGTTTTGTTGTTTTTTTGTTGATTTGTTTTGTTTGTTTGTTTTTGTGTGTGGGTTTTGTTGGGGGTTTTCTTCGCATGTTATTCTGAGTTATTTTGTGTTGCTTTTCCATGAGCTGTCTCCCTGTTACTGCGTCAGGTTCGCCAGAGCAGCACGCTGCTCGCCAGGATATGATGGGCTGAAAGAGGATCGTCATGCGCCTACCAACCACCAACATCGAAGGCCACCGCACTACCAGAATCAGGCTTCTAGCAGGGGCACAGGATGGGGACGAGCAAAGGGAGGAAACAATTCCAAAGTCCAACCCCATCCGAAACCCATCCCAGCCAAGCTAATTCCAACCAAGCTAATTCCAACCAAGCCCATCTTCAACAGTCTCAAATTCGCAAAGCCCATTCTGCTCAAACCCGGTTCAACATGTCTGACACTGCCATGTACAACTCTGCCCAGCCTGGTTACCCCCCGGCATTCTGTCCCCAGCCGCCGGGCAGTTCATTCCGTCAGAACGCGAATTTCCGCGCATTCAACCCTCCGACCAAGGCACCGTGAGCACATACAGCGCCCTTTTAGCCCGCGCCGCCGCTAATCCGACACCGACACCGACCAGAGGGTGGGAGAGCCCTGCAGCTACACCCGGATTAGACGTAACGCAGAGGATGCGCATGATTGCGAGGCTCCTGCAGCCTTTCCTTCAAGGATTTATCGGCCGCTAATTTGCTTAACCCCCTTGTTCATGCAACCACCGGTGCTGTGAACAGTACCGCTGGATGCATGAACAAAAGGGTGAATTTCCATTGTTAAACTTGTAGGTGATGTTCATCATTGATTTACTGACGCTCAAATTAGACGTTTATTTTTGGTGATTGTGGACTCGAGCACAGCAAACTGACTGCTGACGATACTGTTTCTGCCTCACTGTGCCTGCGGGCAAAACAGTCGTGCTTTCATTACAGTAGAAAGTGACTTTGACTGTTGTTACAGATGTAACTTGTTTTTGTCATAAATCAGTTAGACTGACTACCAACGCTGTTGTCACACGTTTCTCGACGAAAACAGTTGATCAAACTCCAAAGACAAACATGTGATATCGTCGAGAGTTGTGCACTTTTGACATGACTGATTTGCGACCACCGTCTGTTGAAAAGAAAAGGGAGACTGCCAGTACTAATATTTTAAGAAGATTACAAAATAAAATAACGACCAATTATCATAGATCGAGTTTGATCGAAGCACCCAAAAAAAAAAAAAAAATAGGAAAGAAGGGTGCGCTAAGTGACTGAAAGCAATGAATATGGAGGAGGGGCAGGCCCCTCTTACCTCCGATTTCTATGCCAGTGTGTTTATACCAATGTTTTTAAACAAAACCGTTAATTTCATATAAGCTACCCCACACTGCGATCTCCACCGCTGAGTGTAAGGCACCACAAGTACATCAAGGTCATTCATTTTGGCTCACAATCGTCTACGGCAAAACGACATAATATCTTGCTTGTTTTGCTTTAGATATTTACAGTCCAGTTGATGCCAAAAATCACTTCTTGTTAACATTTATGATAAACAAAATGGGAAGTGAAGGAAAATTTTTCCAGGGAAACCAAGCGCTGTTTGTGTTAACCAGAATTGTGTGTTATCAGAGTGTGTGTTAACCAGATTCGGCTGTAGCTAGTTAGTTATTTAGTTAGCTAGTTAGCTAGCTAGTTAGTTATTTAGTTAGTTAGTTAGTTAGTTAGTTAGTTCGTTCGTTAGTTAGTTAGTTAGTTAGTTAGTTAGTTAGTTAGTTAGTTAGTTAGTTAGTTTTGTTTTTGTTTTTGTTTTGTTTTGTTTTATTTTGTTTTACTTTGCTTTGCTTTGCTTTGTTTTGCTTTCTTTTGCTTTAGCTAGTTAGATAATCAGTCAGTTTTGTAGTTAGTTATCAAAGTGTGTGTTAACCCGACTCGACTGTAGTTAGTTAGTTAGTTAGTTAGTTAGTTAGTTAGTTAGTTAGTTAGTTAGTTAGTTAGTTAGTTAGTTAGTTAGTTAGTTAGTTAGTTAGTTAGTTAGTTACGTAGTTACGTAGTTAGTCAATTAGTGTGTGTATTGTCGCAGAGTGGCTTCACATTTCAGGGAAAATAAAATTGTCATCCAATGTATTATTTATCATATTCATTTTTTCCTGGCTACAAACTGTGTGATACAGAAACCAACCACGTGCAAAATGCAAGAAGAGATGCATTGAGGAGGTCGACCACGTGTGCCAGGATGTCCTCTGTTGTTGTCAGGAGGTGTGTGTCAAGTATGGGTGGTTGTTCCGCAGAAACAAATGCGTATGCAAAGAAACTAAATGTTCCACTATACCACTACAGAGAAATGCCACACCAAAATAAAGAAAATCAGCTGTTAAAGGCGCGTTTAGTCCTAAACTGACACACTACGATAAAATATGATTGGTTAGTTGGTTGTACATTGCTTAATAGTGACAAAGACTTTTCAAGATGCGTTAAAACAAAATATGTATAGACCACGATAGTTCAAGGGTGGTGCCAGAATAGCTTGGTACCTGGGGGCGCCAAGCTATTTTGACACCACCCTTGAACTGACATGATCGATCTGTTTCCGGAACTGCAATGACGTTTTTAGAGAACAGCTTCGAATTCCAAATGTAGGATTGTCATAAATTGTTTTAAATCTCAATCACCTTATGTAATATAACGACAGAGAAATCCACTTTTCAGTTTCTATAATTTTAATATAATTATAGCTCGACATACACAATAGTTTTTAAATATTTTTTTTACATTCTTTAATGCATTAAATATAGAGTTCTGTCTCTTTTAAATGCTTATTTTCAGCATACTCCGTGCCTTATCCCAGAGGAAAAGTAATTTTATGTAAATGTCTCAGTTTTATCAACAGTGAAATGTTAGTACTGCAATGAACACTGGATTCCCATGTTCATAAATATTTCATTATTTGTCTTGATTTGCGAGTGAGCACGTGCAAGTGTCACATAGAACAAAGATGTCAGCTGTAACCCAAGGTTTCTTTGCTTGTTGGTGTTTGCCAAGGATCTCACTGGCTGTTTGGGTCACAACAGTGTTAAATGTGTCAATCAGTGTGTCCACGTCCATGTCTTCTGCACTTAAAAGTAGCAGTGGTGCGAATTTTCCTCCTATCTTTGCCTGAAAAGCTTCCGCTACCTCTGGGTCTTTCAGCTTCTCGAGGTCAAACTTGATTCTGGTGGGAGCCTGCTTGTTGACCTTCTTTAGGCGGAGTCGGAAGGTCATCATCACTAAAGTCATGGTCGCTTCCAATGTCTACTCCTGGAAAACTTTTTGTCTTTGTTCTATGTGACAAGCGTCGAGAATTACAGAAAAAGAAATCAGAGGTAGAAGGAGCTAAACAATACAGGGAAATTAACCAGGATATCAAGAAAAGCATGAAAAAGGCAAAAGAATAAGTGGATTGAAGATCAGTGTAAACACGTAGAAGAAAATCTGAACAAAAATAATAGCAAAAAAGCATACCAGCTGGTGAAAGACCTGACCAGTGTAAAACAAGGATGCTCCTCAATCATTCAAGATAGTGAAGGGAACTGTCTTACGGAAGACCAAGACATACTGAAGAGATGGACAGAATACTGCTCAGATTTGTACAACCACTGAGCTGCAGGGGACCCAGGCATACTTGTCAACCCACCCGTGACCAACAATGGCAACTATCCCATCCTCCGAGAAGACGTAGAGGCTGCAGTAAAGTTGCTGAAAAAAGGGAAGGCAGCAGGAGCAGACAACATCCCTGCAGAGCTAGTCCCAGAAGGGGGAGAAGACACGATAAGCACCTTACTAACAATCTGCAATAAGATCTGGCAGTCAGGGGATTGGCCCACACCATGGACCCAATCACTTATAATAACTCTCCCCAAAAAAGGCAACGTACATTAATGCCAGAACTATCGCACGATCAGTCTTATATCCCACCCAAGCAAAGTCACATTAAAGATCCTACTGAACAGGCTGAAGCCACAGGCAGAGGAAATCATAGCTGAGGAACAGGCAGGCTTCAGACCAGGGCGCAGCACAACTGAGCAGATCTTCAACCTGAGAGTTCTATGTGAGAGATACCTTCAGCACCAGCAGGACCTCTGTCATGTCTTTGTGGATTTTAAGAAAGCGTTTGACAGGGTGTGGCATGCAGCCCTTTGGTCCACCATGAAGCTATACAACATCAATGCCAACCTGATCAAAGTCATAGCAAACCTTTACAACAAGGCCACTAGCGCAGTCTGCTTTAATGGAAAAATAGGAAACTGGTTTAGGACTACAGTTGGAGTCAGACAAGGCTGCTTGCTCTCACCTACTCTTTTCAACATCTTCCTGGAAAGAATCATGACGGACGCTCTGAAAGATCATGAAGGAACTGTCAGTATTGGAGGCAGAACAATCACGAACTTGCGCTTTGCGGACGACATTGATGGCCTTGCAGGAACAGAGAAGGAGCTAGCTCAGCTGGTGGAAAAGCTGGATAGTACAGCCATTGCATATGGGATGGAAATCAGTGCAGAAAAGACCAAACTGATGACCAATAACGCCAGTGGCATTGGCACTAAAATCATGGTTGGAGGCCAAAAACTGGAAACAGTTAAGAAATTCAAATACTTAGGAGCCGTTGTGACAGATGAGGGATCAAAACCAGAAATACTGTCCAGGATTGCGCAGACAACAACAGCACTGACAAGACTGAAGATCATATGGAAGGACAGAAACATCACACTCTGCTCCAAGATCAGACTGATGCGCTCCTTAGTCATCTCAGTGTTTTTGTATGCCTATGAGTCATGGACCCTCACAGCAGACCTTGAAAGGAGGATACAAGCCACTGAAATGAGATGTTTTCGAAGGCTGTTTGGCATCTCATACAGAGATCACATTACAAACGAGGAAGTGGGAAGCAGAATCAGGCAAGCCATCGGGCCGTATGAAGACTTATTAGACATTGTGAGAAAACGCAAACTGAAGTGGTATGGGCATGTCACGCGTTCAGCAGGGCTTGCCAAAACAATCCTGCAAGGCACTGTGCAAGGAGGACGAAGGAGAGGAAGACAGAGGAAAAGATGGGAGGACAATATCTCAGAGTGGACGGGACTGAAGCTGGGCGATACGCTGAGAATGGCAGCAAACAGAGAGGAATGGAGGGTTTTTGATTGTACATTGCTTAACGTCCCGACAGCAACAAGGCTTTCTCAGGACGTGCCTGCACTGCTTGTGGAAAAAAAAAAGAATATTGAATGTATGTCACCAGCCGGTCCAATACGTTAAATAAACCGACGACATGGGGCCTAAATAAAGCCAAGACCATTTAGCAACACACATCCAATATCAAGAGATACAGGCAGCGCAGACAGTAGGGAGAGTTTAAAAAGAGAAAATACAGGTGAATGGACCAAGGGTAGACAGAAACACATGCCCCAGAATACAGAAGAAAATCCACCCTGTGGGGCTGACCAGGGTGACCCTGGGAACTAAAAAGTAGTTACCCCACCCAAGTCCCCCAGGGCAGACTCGGGTGGGGGGGAATGGAGGGAGCTGGTTGCCAAGTCAACGGTCGGCAAGACTACGGGATATAGATAGATAGATAGACGTGCAAGTGTGTGTGTGTGTGTGTGTGTGTGTGTGTGTCTAGGTGTGTGTAGGTGTGTATGCGTGTGTGTGTGTGTGCGTGTGTGTGTGTGTGTCTGTCAATATTTGTTTATGAGAATGTGCATGAGTGCGGTTTGTGGACTGTTGCAAGCGAGCCAACCAAAATACCAAAGTAAGCAGGCAAGCAGTCAATCAGCCAGCAAGCCAGCCAACCAATCAACCAACCGCGCGTGTGTGCCGTGTGTGTGCCGTGTGTGTGTGTGTGTGTGTGTGTGTGTGTGTGTGTGTGTGTGTGTGTGTGTGTGTGTGTGTGTGTGTGTGTGTGTTTTTGTGTGGCTTTACAAACCGATACATGCACGTGGCTTTTATCTAAGTACTCAATGTGTCACACACACATATACACATGCACACACGCAAATGCACACACACACACACACTCGCACGGACGCACGCACGCACACACATACACGCACACACCAGTAATAAACATTAAACACGGTTCAAAATTTATTCTTTTATTTCTCCCAGATAACAGCACTTTGATACAATTAACCTTGTTTACGAAATGGATTCGGCATTATTAAATTAGGTGGTTTGGGAATCTCCTATATCTAATCTCTAGAGCAATTGCGGTCAGAGTCATGAATAAGGCTGAATGATAATATAGCGTCACAGGTGCGTCAGGCAGCACTGTGACGTAACGACTGTGACGAGATCTGTTAACGCTGTTGAGCTGTTACTTTGCAACGAGAGCAGAAAGGAGGTTGGAGTTTCACCCTTATGTGAGTATCTTACTTTTATTCTTTAGTCTGTCAGTCCAAACTACAAATGTCGAACTATCGAAACCAGACTAGTGGCAAATTATCGTATAAAGTTTTGGCATGTCCAGTGTCACTTGCATTAATACAATTATGACTGGCGTCTCGATCGCCCAGCTTTCTGTTGGCTGTCATGATTTTGAAACGACCCGATAAGTCTGTGTGAAAATCAAGAATATCTACGTAACATACCACCTATGGCGAGTGTCTGCCCCTCGAGCTGTTTTCGCGTCCATCCGTTAGTTAACACATTACATCCTGAGGCTGATTTAACAACAAAAAATTCTCTGTGTCATATGCAGACTACATTACAAAATAGAAAGTATAATTCGTCTTTTTTCTTTCTTTCTTTTGTTGTTGTTGTTGTTGTTGTTTGTTTGTTGCGTATTTCTCATCTGTGTAAATAGTCTCAGCCAAGAACAAAGTTTAAAAACATTATATTACGTGTTTAAGAGATACTATGATAGGGCTGTCCTTAGTTTGCTTTGTGTTAGGGAGGTTCAGGTCGGGTTGGGGCCGTTGGCGCCGGCCATGAGACGCCTTGGCGACGGGCTTCACCCGTCCTGAACCATTGTCCACTTGTTGTTTGTAAACTGTTGTGTGAGTGTGGGTGATTGCGAGTTGCACCTGAGGTGGCGAAACAAATTTTCCTGTACATGGCAACATGTATTTGGAACAATAAAGTTTATTGATTCATTGAATGATTGATTGATCAACCGTTATAGTTCAAGGGTGGTGCCAGCATTGCTTGGCGCCTCAAGCGCCAAGCTATGCTGGCACCATCCTTGAACTATCATAGTAAAATTTATTTCAAGCCATAGTGTATCAAGATGAAAACGGTTAACGCAGGTCCTCAGCCAGAGAGTGTTCTGTAAATACGATATTACAGCAATGCACTTCAAACTTGGTTGCAAGGTTGTTGGTGATATTTTCTAAACATATCTGTTGATTGGAGGTTTGGGACATAATTACTGTGCCATCGTGGGGTGGTACGATTCAGAGCACCCAGAAGCTGTTTCCGTCACCCAAATTTCCCTGGTCACTTTGTGGGATGAAGTGATCCAGCAAAGCGATACCCTTCTCTTCGTCACTCTGCAGAAATGTTTCATGTCGGTCAGGCTACCAAGAAAACCAGGAACCATCGGCAGTTATTTACAACTTATCTGGCATTATTGTTGTCCGCGAGTGATGAATATTTAGACTGATCCAGCACCAGACAGCTCAAACTGCTATATCTTTTTGTTGCAGGACTTAGAACTGCCGTGATCCTACACCATGAAAATGCAGTTCACTTCATCCGTCTTCGGAATTATCATTGCTCTTCGTAAGTACAGGTTACAGCAAATGAAAGCTTGTTTTGCTCTCATGCGCTGGAAAAGTGAGTCTGTGTATTGGGTTTCTGTCGTCCGCTCGGTGTCCAGCACGAATCCTATATGAATACGATCTGAATCCGAAGCGGGTCTGAGACAGAACGGTCCGTGCAAGTCATGTTTATGATCGTGTTTCCATTTGTCCGAGGCATTACCGAATTTCGAATCCGACTGCGAAACAAACTCGAAACGATTTTTTGTTCGCTCAGGGAGGAGATTTTTAGGATGTGTTCGGACGGAAAGTAAATGTTGTAACTAGTCGCAATTTCGCGTGCTAATCTGATCTTTGCGTCATGCCAATGGTTCCTACAAAGGGGGAATTCGGATGTCGCACGTATTATATGGAAACACGCGCTCCAAGAATCGTGAACGCTAACTGCATACTCACAAACCAGATAGGTGAGGCTAGCGCTGGCAGAATTGTACTCAAACCAAGGGGAATCACAGCGCTGTGCTAACTGCATAGCATTATCCATTTCGGTTCCTATTCGTATGGGATTCGTGCTTGTCGAAACGTAGCTTTACGTTAAAGTTATATTCCCCAGAATTAAGCATCTCAACAGTCAGAAAACTGTCTGCAACAGATACTCCTTTGTGTACTACCTTAAAGCTTTATGATGTAAATACAATGAAAAATGTCAAAATTCATCGTTTGGAAGGTGCATGGTTTTTGTAGCCGAGTCGCGAATTTATCGTCTGCATCAGCCTCGTTTTTGTATTAATATGCATTTTTAAGAGCATACGTCACAAGTCAGACCCGACGGACTATCGATGTATTACAATACTGCAGGTCACGAGGTCATCGGTGTGATGTATACACGTGTCAGTGTACAGGTGTACTGATGTTCTCCGGCATCCATTTGCCTTAAATTTTCACGAGAAAGCAGAATAAACATTCTGTACTTGCTATGCTGTCAAATTCACAATGTGGGGTCCGCTCGACCTGCTAGTATTGACTAGTAACGATCGTGCTGGTGCAGTGCACCGAGGGGTTGTGTGTTTGGCGCTCGCAAAGAGAGCATGAATCCACGGTGCCTAGTTTGACATTTGACCCTATACCCATCGGAAACACGCACCGTCTTCCATCATTGAAACAGAACATTGCTACTTATACCGACTTTCTCCACTGCACTCAATTTCACGTCTTAAATATCGAGGTCTACGTAAAACATTATTAGAAACCACAAATTAGAGCACCCTCGCAACAGAAACACTACCTCTCTGAATTGAGTGAATGAGAGCCGGCACAGACAAAAACGTGTTACGAACAGCGCGCGTTGTGCAACTTTGAGACACACCCTAGTTTTCAGAACTCTGCATCATAAAATGTGATAACTAGCTCGTAAATATATGATAAAACAGGTTTAAAATCTTGCAAAATCAGTAATAGATAAATTCTACTGAAGATCTACATGAAATCTGAAAATCACTAGCGCTCGCGGAACTATTGGAAGATCAACAAAGACCGTAGACTACTTACTGATTCAGCAGGAACGTGACATATTCGGGGTGGGTGGTCAAGCCAAACTCTAGCTTTTCGCGTTGCCACATGTCCATATTCATTTGACCGATGTCAATTCTACTTAGGGGTATCATGTCTCTCTTCCTCATTCTTCTCTTTCGCAATTACCGATTCTGTCAATGTCGATGATACTTTCTTCTTTTTTTTTTCTTCGCTGGTTTGTCCGCCATCTTGTCTCTGATTGGTTATAATTATGCATATGACCTAAGGTCGTATAAAATAGTTATGTCCTCAGCAAATATCGCCTATCACAACCATTTTTTCCTGGGATCATATTAACGATTCCGGTGGGCCTCTTTTTAGTTTGAACGGACCTAAGAAAACATTAGATGGGACAATAGGGTGGTCACTGTTTAAGTGGGTATGTATACTGAATCCCAGTAAAAGCTTTCTGCAAACTAAAGCCTTAAAATAAGGTCGGGTGTGCCCCTTTAATATCTCGAAGTGTCCACGCATCTCCGCAGTTTACTTCGCGAGCTGAACATCGCCATGCTCTTGCACCTTAATATGTCAAAGTCTTCTCACCGCGGCAGTCCGACGAGGGCTGTATATTGCGGCGACGTTTCGGTTTCAATTTTCTTTTGAAGATGCTTCTTTTTCTACTTATACTACCTATGTGTTGTGTTTTGGTATGAGGTTGTTACCTTAGAAATCTATAAATCCTGCATATACCTTTTTGGCTTACGTACGATTGCAAATGTGCGAAAATGTACTGGGCTATCCGTCGTTTGTCCGTCGTCCATGGTAAAATGTCACGTTGTTATTTTCTTGGAGAATACTCAAGCCACAATCTTCAAATTTGGAAAAAAGAATACTTTGTGAGAGGACATTTCTAAACATACCAAGTTCAGTGACTTCTCTCAAAAGTTAAGGTCACAGGCGATCAAGAATGGGTAAAACAAACTGACATTGTTTTATTAAATACTATTTTCAACGTGAAGCCCGAATAGAGATGGTAAGAATGTGCATACTAATTTGATTGACACAGTGGAAAGGCCAAGAATTGTACGAGTCCCAGAAAATAGGTAAAAAATAGCTATATTTTTACAAAACATCTTTGTTTTTCTCTTCAATTACTATTTTTAACTTGAAACCCAAACTGTTAAAGAGATACCGGATTGTAAGACATTTGTTATGCATGCTAATTTGGATGACCCTTTGGAAAAGTGATGGCTCACAAGAGGACGTCACCTGCGTGAAATCACAATTTAAAATAGAATCATAGTTTTTCTCAAAATCTTGGACCACTAGTACACTTGAGCCATACTGGTTTCGCCATTCATGTTCGTTGCGTAAGCCCCTCTGTTACGTTTGTGGTTGTGTTATTCTGTGAGAGCGTGTGTGTATTAAAACTCTTACCAGTTCGCTCTATTTGAGGCCAGTGAACAAAATGACTTTTACCCTCACACATGACCAAGAAAAAGTGCTGCTGAAAGCTCTTCTAGTGGTCAAAAGTTGGCTTATTATACATCATATTAAAGTGCATTGAGTCAGCTTTTAGTCAGGGTAAGTAAAAAGTCTGTACTTAACGTAGTTTAGAAGTTGCTGTTTATTTAGTGACGAAGAAAAAAATGGTGTCCGGTTTCCAAAAACAGTTTTCACGAAAGTCACTAAGAAGAATTTTTTTTTTTTGTTTCTTGCCCCTTTGTTTAAAATGTGAATCCAGTGTGTGGACAAATCATTTCTACACATTTTTGCGAAGTTTCAAGAAAATGTGTTTGAATTTCTAAGAGTTACGCAACATAATCTACACCGGTCAAGGGCAGGAAAAAGTGGGCGTGTCAACACCTGGCATGACTGAGACAACAAACATGTGCTTCTCTGAAAATCTCTGACTTGCTGAAAATATCACTGAGGCAATACACAGCATGTAATAAAACTTGTTTATGTACTTCATAAAGTTATCAGAAGTACTGCACGCAAGTAATAACTCACGATTCTGAACCAGACAAATAGGTAAACAAAGACTCACATGGATAGCACATGGTCAAACCAAAATAGAAAGTGTTACACTGACCTGCGATGGTTTTCATTCGTTTTTTCCACATCGTTGGCCCTAGAATTGTTTTCAGTGGCCTGGTTGCTGGAAGATTCCCCTTCAGTGAGATACTCTTCACTTTCGGACTCAGATGAACTCATTTTGACGGAATATTCGCAGAGAGAAATCGCAAGCAGTGAAAATGACGCAGTAGGGAAAGCAAGATGGCGGACGTAGTGACTCGATCGATTACATAGGTCACGAACAAACTCAAAATTAATATTTTTTTTCATTCTATCATATGAAAGTGACTTTCTAATGTCAATAAGTTATGGCAATAATACTGAGAGTAAAAATTAATTGGTTTTAATTCAGTAAACACGATGGAATTTTCTGTGGGCGTGGCTTCGTATGTATACATACGATGGCCAAGGGAGCGAACTGGTCGTCAGGGAGCCCAGATCAGCAGTGGTCACCGCGAAGAAACCAGAGGAATCCAATTTGATGTGCATGAACTATCATACATTCAAAAAGCAGACAGCATTTGACTGAGGACCATCAACCCTTAAACTAGTTGAACGGTACCCATCTCAGAATTTAGCAGTGTCCAAAAATGAACTTTGACATTAAATTACAGTAAATCAAGGGTTCGCAAAACTTTGGAGCGGATTACTTGAGCAGAGCAATTTAAAGGAACAAATCTTCGTTCAGGACAGTTTAAAGGAACTGTGAGTCAATTATTTTAGTGTAGTTGATTTGATTTGATTTTGATGTGAAATTGTTAGTATTTCTGGTTCTGTGTAAGTTAACACAGCCACAACCGTATTTTGAGATTTCAGAAGAAATTTTGTGAAATTTCGTTCTAAAGAGTGGGGTAATGTTACATTTGTAGTTGTGTTATTCTGTGAGAGCATGTATGTATTAATCGTAGGAAAGATCCGATATTTATTTCAGCTATTTTGGATACAAATCACGTACTTTTAGTAGGATATATTCTCGTTCGCACGGTGAGCGGAATTGAATTTGTTATGATACGCTAAGATTAGACCGGAAGTTTCTAGCAAAGTTGCACCGATAGTTGCGGTCGATTTTTGTGATGCGTGGTTTTGCTGCGAATAGACCAGAACGTTCGAGCGAAGTCGCGATCTGTCTAGTAACCTCACATGTGACGTCAAAGTGTCGGCAAAATTTTGTAACACTGTTTAAAAGGCGTTTAATATAATAGTGCAACCGGGTAGCTCATTCTAGTACATTCTCTTTCATGAATATTAATAAGCTTTGGTTACGTTTTCCTTTCTGATTGGTTGTATTGTGCGAATTTGCTGGATTTTTCTGGAAAGCTATAATATTATGAAAGATTATGCTAAGAAGCGTGTGTGTACATTGTCAGTTGTAGAGACACGCAGTGTATCGTAGGTACATTGTCAGTGACAGAGATATGCAGTGTATCGTAGGTATATTGTCAGTGACGGAGTTATGCAGTGTAACAGTAGTGTACATTGTATGAGAGACCCAGTGTGTCAAAAGTGTTGATACATTGTAGAAAAGACATTGTATCATTGCGGGTGCATTTGTGAATGCATTGTTTGGAGATCGCATCGCTGCAATAAAATATTGTTGGAACTGTTACTCCAGTGTGGTCTACATCCTTAAGCCACGTGTGACGGGTTCCAGCTGCGTGAAGTTTCTTTACAAGAACTCTACGTGCGTGCGTCTGGTGTGATATCATACTACGACTACCACGTAACACCCTTATTGTTTTTGTTAATCTGCCTCTTTGTATCCAGTGGTGTGACATTGTAGTCCAGTCACCCAAACTGCAGAAAGCGTCTTCAAACTAACTGTAGATACTTCTTGGCCGTGGCCGTTTTATTTTTATATCCAACATAATAATAATAATAATAATAATAATAATAAATGAGTACTTGTATGGCGCCTAACCTTGGAAATTAGAGATCTAGGTGCTTAACAAAAGCTAATTGTTCAAAAATAACTAATTACAACAACAACAGCAAATTAATTTACAAAAAGTATTTTTTTTTTAAATGCAAACAAAAATGCAACGCATTCTATAAACAATCTAAGTCACCATTCAAAAGTGCATATCATTCTTGCAAGGGAGGTGAAGCACTTATGGGCTCATACACTCACTCACGCACGCGCGCGCGCACACACACACACATTACTACTACTACTACTACTACTACTAGAGATGACTTCAACATAGGTCTGGCAAAAGGCAGTCGTAGCAGACAGAAAAAGATGGGTCTTTAGGTCGCGGCAGAACGCCTCTCTCGAATCCACGAATCTCAGTTTGCGTGGGAGGCCATTCAAAACAACTGAGCTCTGGTACCAAAATGACCTCTCACCGAACGACATTTTTTTTTAGAGGATACGTAGGACTCGAGAGTCTGTAGAAGAGCGCAAGTTCTGTGTTGAGAGTGTATACAGCTGGATAAGAGAGGCAAGATAGTGCGGGCAGGAACAGGTAATACAACTGTGAGACATGCATGCGTCCTGTTTCAGCTTAACTCACTCGAGACATGCCGCATCTGGTTACGCGGCTTAAGGGGCGTATCTCGAATGGTAAATAATAGCTATATTTTGACATAATTTATTTTTTTCTCAAATACTATTCACAACTTCAAACCCAAACTTGATACACAGATACCTGGTGATAAGACCTTTCTATGCATACTAATTTGGATGACGCCTCGGAAAGGTCATGGGTCGCATGAGCTCAGGAAATAGGTTAAAAATAGCCATATTTTCACGAAAGATGTTTTTTCTTCTTCTCAAATACCATTCACAACTTCCAACCCAAACTTACTACAGAGATAGCTGATGGTAAGACCTATCTATGCATACTAATTTGGATGACCCCTCGGAAAGGTCAAGGGTCACAAGAGGCTGACAAATGTGTGTAAAATGCCAATTTTTTATAAAATTGTAGGTACTATCAACATTTGTGCTAATTTTTCAATCAAATTGGGCACAAAGGTAGCTGATGATAAGACCTTCCTAGGCATACTAATTTAGTCGACTCATCGCAAAGGTGATTAGCACCCGCCAAAAACACCAGCTTGGCTCTCTCTCTCACTCAGTCTGTCCCTCCAAGGCAAAACCATCAGCCAAGTTACTAACCATCGCCTGTTAGGAGTCACGGTGGACAACCAGCTTAGGTGGCAGCCACACATCAGTAATGTTTGTAAAATTGTCTCCAGAAATCTGTTCATCTTAGCAAAACTTAAACAATTACTGATATGGAGACACGTCAACTGTTCTTCAATGCCCATATTAGATCGCATATAGACTATGCTTCTACTGTGTGGGATGGTTCGAGCGATGTCAATTTGAAAAGATTGAACTCTCTACATCGGAGAGCTGCCAAACTAATACTCCCTGATCCCAGCTTAACTACTGACCAAAAATTGGCAGCCTTAAAAATTCTGCCCCTGAAAGATCATCTAATTTACAATAAGGGAATGGTTATGTTCAAGGCATTAAACGATAAGCTACCCCGATATATCACATCGCTATTTACCGTCCAGTCATCAACATACTCCAGATCAAGAAAATCCCTTATTGTGCCGCGACCTAGAATTGATCTCTATAAAAACGAGTTTGACGTTCTCTGGCTCTAGTCTTTGGAATGCCTTGCCTAGAAACGTCACGACATCAGCTACTTTCTCCTCGTTTAAAGTCAGTCTCATCAAGTACTTATTTTTGTCAGCAGCATTCCCGTGACTGCACATATTGAAAAATACTATTTCTCATTAGATAATTAATTGCGTGTATCACATGTTTCGATGACTCATATTTATTCGGTACAGCTTGTGTGTAGCCAGCTACTCATATGACTGACTAGCTTAACGTTATAAGCCGCGTAAGCGTGTGTGTGCACGTGTGTGCGTGTGCGTGTGCGTTTGTGCGTGTGCGTACGTGTATATTAGAGATAGAGAGTGGCGTGCTCAAATGTGCATGCGTTATGTATGCGTATTAGGTTGTGTGTATTCTTATTATATTATTTTAATTAAACCTCACAACATGTCATTATGCCCGACCAGTAAAGTTGGTAATTCCTATGTCACTTCCCCCTTACATTTTTTTTTCTTCTTCTTCATTCTTGGCTTGTGCTGTGTCATGTATTTTTCCCCCTTTTCAGTAGTAGAATACAATTAGTGCGATAGTAACTTTGTAATCAGTAGATTAGCAACGGCAATTTCGAAAAATGGTTGTTACTACCAAAACTGTTACCGTTGTCAAATAAAGGATCATTGTCATTGTCATTGTGATCTCCTGTCATCACATGATCTCCTGTTGTTCTTTGTTTTTCAGACGTCGGGAATGTCGTGACCTTAAAGTGCTACTTTACCGGTGATGATTTTCGAGAAATGCTCGAAATAACATGTGACCTGCCCAACCCTTCATGTTACCGCTTTTACGACATCTATGGATTAGCGAAAAGGGTAAAAACGAATGTCCATACCGTTGGTTAGTCAAAAGAAGTTTATCCCCTTCGTTACCAGTGATCACGAATTACGCGCCACACTGACACACGTAAATGAGACATAGCAGAGGCGGATCAGTTTCCCCAAATGGGTTCGGGGTGCACTTTTTGTTTGGGACCTTCCTTTATACTAAAGGCCTCCCCGACACTAAACCCTGCTCTGCTTCCAGGGGCCAAAAAATGGGGGAAAGGGGGGGAGAGAGAGAGAGAGAGAGAGAGAAGGCGCGTGCGTGTTAAGACTCTCACCATTCGCCAAAATATCAAACAACGGGGGGAGGGGGGGGGAAGAAGGTTCCAAACACCTCAAAAAGGGACTTTGTTTTAGCATCTTTAAAATATTGGGGTCGCGGGGGGGGGGGGGACCCCCTGGAACCCCCCCCCCCTTACCCCCGGATCCGCCTCTATATATGACATACAAGGGACATAAATCCTCATGAGTTCTCGCGACTGACGAGTGGGAGGGGGGAGGGGAGTTCCAAACACCCCAAAAAGGGATTTTGTTGTAGCATTTAAGAAAACTTGGGTCGCCGTGGGAAACCCTTGGAACACCCCCCCCCCTCCCCTCCCCCCCGCCCTCCCCCGATCCGCCCCTGTACTTGTATAACGCCTAACCTCAGATTAGAGCTCTAGGCGCTTAACAAAAACTAATTGTACATAAATAACTAATTACAACAAAAACAAACAAACAAAAAACAAACAAACAAAAAAACAATTTACAAAAAGTACTAAAACAAAATACAAAGCACTCTGTAAACAAGCTATAAAGTCACCATTCAAAAGTGCTACGCTTATGGACTCATATGACAGGTCTGTGACAGTCATTTGTAGCAGACAGGAAAATATGGGTCTTTAGGGCTCGCTTGAATGCCTCTCTCGAATCCACGTATCTCAGTTCGCGTGGGAGATCATTCCAAACAACTGGGCTCTGGTACCTGAATGGCCTCTCACCGAACGACTTTGTTTTGACTAGAGGGATACGTAAAACTCGAGAGTCGGCAGCAGAGCGCAAATTCTGTCTTGAGGGCGTATACAGCTGGAGAAGAGAGGCAAGGTAGTGTGGGCAGGAATAGGTAATACAACTGTGAGTCATGCATGAAATTTTGTACTGAATCCTAGCTGTTACAGGTAACCAGTGAAGAGCAGACAGATGGGGTATGATATGATCTGATCTAGAGACTCTAAGAATCAACCTAGCAGCTGAGTTTTGAATTTTCTGGAGTTTGTCAATCAGACACTGGGAACAGCCAGCTAAAAGAGCATTGCAATAGTCTAATTTAGACAAAACAAAAGCGCAGACAAGTACTTTAGTTGCTTCAGGTGTCAGATAGTGGCGGACTGACGCAATACGTCGCAGTTCAGTATAGGCGGATCTGCAATCGTTGTACACATGAAGGCGCATGGGCAGGCTACTATCAAGTGTGACACCCAGATGTTTTACATGGGAAGGGGGGGGGGGAGAAGGGGACAGTGGCACAACAGATTTGTAATGACTGGGGGAGTGTCAGCGTCATCGTCAACCTCGGGAAAGCATTGATCATGGCTTCAGTTTTTCCGTCATTCAACTGTAATTTGTATGAATTCCTCCACATCTTAGTCTCCGAGACACTCCTGAAGGCTCTCGATTGTGTCCATAATCTGATCAGGTGAACATGAGTCATTGAGTTGAGTATCATCTGCAAATGCATGATGTGATATAGAGAAACTGTTAAAAACACTGGCCAGTGGCTGAACATTATTATTATTACATGGTATTTATATGGCGCATTTCTCATATTTATAATATAACTCAATGCGCAAAATGTAGCCGCGAACTGAACCCAACAAGCACGCTCATGAGTCTCATGAGTCTTCGCGACAGCCGATGCTCACGTCGGTTTAGATCTTGCAACTAGGTATTATTTACCTTACCCCGGCATTTAACGTATTCGTGATGTGCCGTATACAGATACGCGGCAAACCGCCGCGTATCCGTAGACGGCAAGTCTCGAATAAGTTAAGGGGTTAAGAGTAGGAATTTCTAAACCCCCTTGCACTACTTGTCAAAACTACTATAATCAATAGTCACATACTTATGCGTCATTTTTTGGTACTAGTCACAAAAAGGAGGAACTGTGGTCCAAAATTAAAACTTGATCAAAGTTCATGAAATTTCGCCTAAAAAGCTTGGGTTCACGTTGCTTCTGCACAATATTGAAATTAGTTTTCAGCCACTTGAAGAAGTTTCTAACGTTTCGCCGTGACACTGATGTGCAGATAAAAGTGATATGAGACTGAAATTAACTTATTTTGATGTAAAAAAAATTAGATGAACTTCTTTTTAGCCCTAAAACGTAAAACTTAAAATGAAGTTTTTGATATAATTTGTTGTGTTCATATACTGATCATAGTCGTTTGACACTGAAACTTTAGAATCCATACAACTTAAACGTTACTTCATGATGTACTACTTCCACGTTTTCCTTTGTTTTCTTATTTAACACATTCCTTTCAATATCATCAACACTTTTTGCATGCATGTTATCAATTGTTACCATGTCAATTGGATTTATGAAGGTGTTTGTGAAGTGAGTTACCGCATTTCATGTGACACCGTGTGACAAGACGAATGATGAAAGATAGTATAGTGTACAGCTCAGATCATGGGTGCCAGCTGTGTTACACAACCACGCCAAAATAAAAAATGACTGACAGACATTTCGAAGATAGAAATATATAATTTAGTGTCTGTACTTTCTGAACATTTGCTTTACGGAGCAAGAACTTTAAAAAAGACTTTAAATGAGGTGAATGGGAACTGGTGTTGGGTATCTTTTGTGCATAACTTGGTGTACTTGGGTGGAATATCAAGACCACAGAATTTGATGTACAGGCCCAAAACCACTAAAGGCTCATCAGAAATACTGTTTCTACCTGTTATTAAGCACTTTCAGGTTTACATATGAGCGGAAAAGGTGGTTTTAAAATATTAAACAAAATGTAGGGACACCGTTATGAGCAGAAGGTGGTAGTTTTGAAGTTTGCAAAGTAATCACATCAGGGGCAAAACAATGAAATTCATACATGATACTTCAAGGCCTATAATAATACTTTTACAGTTATTATTTGATAGTTATCTGAAGGATGGAAGCACACAAAAAGTCTACCATCTTCTGCGCATAACCAAGACACGAGAAACAGAATAATGAGACATCTCAGATCAAAGTTCACAACTGTCATTTTATTGGCTCACGTACGAAGCAAACGTGAGTCTATGTTCTGGGCCAATGGTCTTTAATCCGTCGTCTGTCGTCCTTCAGCCGTCTGTCGTCCGTCGTCCGTGGTAAATTTATCATTGGCATTTTCTCGGAGACTATTCAAGCTAAAGTCTTCGAACTTGGCCCAAGGCTATTTTGTGGCAAGACCTTTCTAAACATACCAAAATAAATAAATGTTTAGGGCTTAACGTCTTTTGTCCACCACGAGGGTGATTTCAAAGACGGGGCACCGAAAAAGGGTCTGAACAAATTTTGACCCAAGCTGGATTCGAACCCGGGACCTTTTGGTCGAGTCTAAACATACCAATTTCAGTGTCCTCTCACAAAGGTCAAGGTCACAGGGGATCAGGAAATATATTTTTTTAAAAACAGAGATATTGGGACATAATTTATTTTTTCCTCAAATGCTATTCACAATGTCAAACCCAAACTTGGTACAAAGATACCTGATGATGAGGCCTTTATACACACACTAATTTGGTTGATCCTTCGGAAAGGTCAGGGGTCACAAGAGCTCAGGAAATAGAGCCAAAATAGAGCTATTTTTTTACAAAAGATGTTTTTCTCAAATACTATTCACAACTTCAAACCCAAACATGGTACAAAGATACCTGGTGGTAAGACCTTTCTATGCATACTCATTTGGTTGATCCCTCGGAAAGGTCAAGGGTCATTGAGCTCAAGAAATAGGTCCAAAATCGCCATATTTTGACAAAAGATGTTTTTTTTTCCTCAAATAATATTCACAACTTCAAACCCAAACTTGCTACAGAGATACCTTATAGTAAGACCTATCTATGCATACAATTTGGATGACCTTTCGGAAAGGTCAAGGGTCACACGAGCTCAGGAAAAAGTTTTTAAAAATAGCCATATTTTTACAAGAAATGTTTTGTCTCAATTACTATTCACTACTTCAAACCAAATTTGCTACAGAGATACCTGATGGTAAGACCTTTCTATGCATACTAATTTGGATGACCCCTTGGAAAAAGTCAAGGGTCACAAGAGGTCGACAAATGTGTATAAAATGCCAATAATTGTAGTTATTCTCAACATTTGTGCAAACTTTTCAGTCAAATTTGGCATAAAGTTAGCTGATGATAAGACCTTCCTATGTATCCTAATTTAGTCGACTCATCGTAAAGGCCAAGGGTTACTGGAGTTTCACAGATGTGTGAAAACTGATTACATTTTGAGAAAACATGGATTTTATTAATGAAGAAGCCATCTCCTTACATATTGTCAGACATGTGTGGATCGGTCATACACCTGAGCCACACGGGCTTTGCCTTTCGTGTTGTGGAAAGAAATGTCTGCCACGGCTTTCGAAAAGCTCAGAACTGTCATTTTATTGTGGACAGAAATGTCTGCCACGGCTGTCGATCATCAAAGAGACGAATTTTGAAGAATTCTTGTTCGCTCTGGGATTTCGTCCGCTCATAACGCACGCCGTCAAAGTGGGGACACAACAAACCTCGTGGTCGATTTTTTGCCTATCACGTGACTTTTTGGACATTGCTGACGTCAAAGATGTGTGTGTTTGTTGGATCCCCTGTGGCACATTTTGACCGTCACGCGTGAACAATTAAAATCGGAAAAGATCAGTCTTCCACTCATCACGCGCACGGTACGAGAAACTCGTTCGGCGAAAAAATGTCTCTAGGTCAACCAAAACTTAACATGTGTATTTACAAAAACACAATAATTATGTAGAAAATATCCTCTTCTGTCAGTACACAGCACCTTGTGTTGATTAGTGCTTTGTTGATGAGACTGCAGCCTGTCGTCTGCTACTTGATGTCAGTGACACGACGCGTTATGAGCAGAAGGGAACATTAGTTGCGTTACTATTGCATTGTAAGTACACGGATAGCCTAAATGGAGCTACAGATATACAAAATGGGCTATGGTATGTAGATTAAAAGCACCAAACAACACATACGGTGAATCAGGAAAGACAACTGTCAGAGACATGTGGCCATGTAACAAGTGGTTGCAAGTTTTCGTGCGTTTTCTGAATATAGGCGATCACAAAACCATTAAACAACTCGGTGATTGTTCTATATTTGCACCAGATTGTTTCTTACATCTTTTGTGTACATTTGTGCACTGGGAAATCTTTGTTAGGTTGATTTGTTATGCAGAAATATGCTTTCCTTTACTCAATGAGCCCAAGGTACCCATGATCTGAGCTGTACACTATAACTAACTCATTTTTGAAAAATATTGATACAAATGCGCCTCAGTATTGTTTTAGGGTTACAATACAATGATGAAAGATAGTGCAACCAAACACAGTATTGAAAATTATCGATAAAAGTGCGCCGCTGTGTTTTTTCTTAGAATTCTAGCGCTTCACGTGGCAAAATGGCAAATTTTCAGTCAGAGGCTGTTTACACTTTACCACGATACAAACCGAGTATAGTTCAAACCGGGTTAAACCCGTTTGGTGTGTTGACACTTCCATTTGGAACCGGGGTTGACCCTCCGACGTGCCCTTGACAAAGCATCTTAGGAATGCATCACGGCGCCCCCTCCAAGAAACACCTTGCAGTTGCAGTTCACTGGTCACATTTAAAACAAATTTTAAATACAAACAATTATTAAGATGTACTATTCCATTCTGCACAAAAAGAGACGATCTCGAGATATCTAAACATGAGAGTATAGCTTTTAGCAGGAGTAGATCTGGGGAGGGGGGAATGTCCCAGACGTTCCGCAAACCTCCCTCCCCTCCCCCCCCCTTCCCCCCATTCCACCCCATACCACCCCCACCCTCTCCCCCTCCCCCACTCCGCTTTTCCCCCACTGTTTGAGATTTCGGCGCGTGGCGAGAAGATGAAGGAAGCTTTGATTTTCGGCCACTGAAGGCAAGATCTAGCGTCTGGAGGCCACTTGTGTCAGGTTGAGGGTCCCAAACAAAACGTCGAATCCCCACCCCCCACCCCCTACACACACACACACGCACGCACGCACGCACGCACGCACGCGCGCACACACACACACACACACACACACACACACACACACACACACACACACACCTCAAGGTAAGTAATCCGCTCCTGCTTAGGACAGAAAAGTTTGGAAAAAAAACTTCCTGGCACATGACGAAGGCCCATGGCAAAATTAGTCAGCTGGCTGAGCAGCAGAAGGATAGCCCAGCCCCTGCCGGAGAGTGTGCGTCTGGTAGGAGGGTGCATAGATGGCAGGGGAATGCCCCCAATTCAAACTGGTAAGTGACTCTATGATCATCCTCATTTTATTGGTTCGCGTGCGAAGCAAAAGTGAGCTTATGTTCTGGGACATTGGTCGTCCGTCCGTCCGTCGTCCGTGGTAAACTTTAACGGTGGCATTTTCTCCGAGACTATTCAAGCCACATTCTTCAAACTTGGCCCAAGGATACTTTGTGGCAACACCTTTGTAAACATACCAATTTGAGTGACCTCTCACAAAGGGTCATGCGGGGTTGACAGATGTGTGAATATGCTTACATTTTCAGAAAATATAGATTTTGCTGCTTCAGAAGCCAGCCATTGTCACCGAGGTCACACATAAATTATTATGTAAATCGGTCATACACGGGATTACTCTTTTTATTCTTTTGCAATGCCCCTTTAAACCAAAATTAGGCTTTTTCTGTCCTAATTCAGCTTTTGTTTTCTTTTTCCAGTTGGCAAATGGAGCCTGAGATGGACTTAAGAGTGCAAGCTCATCGGAATACAAGGACAGTGATGATGAGGAGTTTGTTCCTGGCTTGAGCTCACAGGATTCAGACTGTGTGTCACCATCAATCTCTGGGAACTCTTGACACAGACAGTTCAGGGTGGGCAGGTGTCAGTGAAGCAACTACCGGCAAGGTGCAGTGTGTGGAACCTGGTGAATTAGGGGGTGGCAATGAGAATGTGGATAGGCAGAAGAAAGATGACGTTGGGGGTAGGGGAAAAGCGCTTACATAAGAAACAGGTGTGCAGTGTCACAGAGAGGAAAAGGAAAGTTCACATGAGACAAGAAACATGCATGCAAATTGTGTAGCAAGCTTGTTTTGAAAAGGAGCAAGCAGATAAGGGAGTAGTTGCTAAAATTTTGTCCATGAAAAAAGGGACAAAGCAAAGACGTCAAGCATGGATCAGACTACAAGATAAGGGTGATTGCATGCATAACGTTGCCGTTCTTGTGAAAAAAATCACAATGTTTAATGACTAAGTATCGCACCAAAAGTAGTAAGGTGGAAAACTTTCTCGCCTGTAGCATTGCAAAGGGCTCTATCAAAGAAAGCTGATCTCTGTACACTCAAAACATTGCTGTCAGAAACCGGGAGAGTTTCAGTTTGCTAAAAGAGGTGACGCAGCACTTTGTGGGAGGCTAATGCTTCCAATACCTTTAGACATTGACTCTTCCTTCTAACATGAGGTATTAGCCAGACAGAGAGATGATGAGATAAGCCGTCTCGTCACAACTGACCCCTTGTTTCTTGAGTATGGAAAGAGATTATTTGACTGCAGGGAAATTGAAGAACACATGGCTGGACAAATCAGCTCCAGGATGCGGGAGTTAGGGAGACTATTAAAGATTCTCAGAGTGATGTCAGAAATGGAAATAGCAAGTTTAAATGTTGTGATCAATTCAGCTAGCTTTGATCATGTTGTATTGGCTGTAGAAAAGCTAGCAGAATTTGAGGAAGACACACATCAGTTCAAAAAAGGCAATCTCACAATGCGCATAGGCCATGCCTTGAAAAGAAATGTTTACGGATCAAACAGTCACAGGCATCCAAACAGCTTTGACATGGTTCAGATGACCGGTGGCGACAGGAGCTCTCTGAGGCGCAGCGGTTTGACTCTGTCTTTACCGGGGACAGGTATGATTGTGTGTCCGCTACAGCAGCCCAGTCGGTCGGGAAAATGACCATGAACAAACCCAAGCTGATCCCATCATGTGAAGATGTGAGGAAGGTCCAAGAGCATACAGGGGTGGGTGTCTCTCAACGGATTCAAGTTCTCGCCCTCCAAGACAGTCTGTGTGCATTTTACTAACCAGACGGATTTTTTTCCAGAACTATCTTGAACATTGCTGGAGTGCCAATTAAGGTGGCCGAGGAGGCAAAGTTTCTGGGGGTCATCTTTGACAAAAGACTGACCTTCTGCAACCATATTCATTATCTTAGAACCTCATGTCAGAAAGCCCTGGACGTTCTTCGTGTCGTTGGTCGTACTGATTGGGGTGCAGACCGCATTGTCTTACTTCGACTGTACCAGGCCCTTGTTCGGTACAGACTGGATTACGGCTCTCTGGTTTATGGCTCGACTTCCAAGTCTGTTCTACAGCGTCTGAACACAATTCATCATCAAGGTCTGCGAATATGTCTGGGGGCCTTCAGGATGTCTCCAGTTCCTAGTGTGTATGCCGAGGCAGGGGAGCCCTCTCTCAAGCTCCGCCGAATCCGCCTCATGCCCAGTAAGTTCTGAAACTGAAGGCCCATCCAGACAACCCTGCCTATGATTGTGTTTTTCAACCGCCGTTTGCAGAGATTTACGATGCCCATCCGGAAGCTGTCCGTCCACTTTCCTTCCGTGTCCGATCTCATCTGCAGGCGGCAGAAGTGGACCTGGACGAAGTGTCGGATCTCTGCAACACATCACTCCGCCCTGGCATTTACCAGTTCCTGACATCTTGCTGTACTCCACCAGCCATATACCAACAGAGCCTCAATGAACTCCTTTCAAGTTTTCCTGGCTATTGTCGTATTTACACGGATGGGTCAAAGTCAAAGTCTGAGGACGGGAGGGTGGCTGCGGCTGCAGTGTCTTCTTGCCATCCTCGACGCCCATTTAAGCTCTGCCTCCCTAACCATTCATCTGTATTTAGAGCAGAATTGCAGGCAGTTCTGCTGGCACTCAGGCATGCCTATGAGTATAGAGAAAGGAACTTCCTAACTCTCTTTCTGCCCTGCAGGCCCTTCAGGGCGTGGGAACAGACCACCCACTGCTGGTACAGATTAGAGAGCTCTATGCAGGCATGATATGACATCATTTCTTTTTTGGTCCCAGGGCATGTGGGCATCGAGGGCAACAAGATCGCTGATTCTGCTGCCAATGACCCTGTTCCTGATGCACAGACTGTTTATTGTGATTTTATACATGTGATTAGTGCGTACATAGCCCGTGAGTGGCAGTCCGGGTGGGACAAAGAGGAAGCTAACAAGCTGCATGCAGCTCTTCCTAAGGTGTCAGACAGTCTACCTTACCGCTGCGGCAACCGTTGTGAGCTGACTGTCCTTGCTCGGCTCCACATCAGGCACACGTATGTTACGCACTCTTATTTACTAAAACAGGAGGAGCATCCATGGTGCTATGCCTGTGATGAGGAATATTCTGTTAAACACATTTTTGCTGTTTTATGATGATTTAATTGACACAAGATATAAATACTTCACAGCAGACTCCTTGAAGGTTTTGTTCCGGGATGTTTCCCCAGACAAGATCTTCAATTTTCTGAGAGAGTGCAATATTTTTCATAAGATTTGAACATTCATAGACTATTCATTCAGTCCTCTCTGCGCCGTCTGGTGCTTGAGGCGACTTCATAGACTATGATACTTCTCTTATTTTGACATTTTTGAGAGTCTGTAGACGTTTCCTTCAAAATCCTGTGCAACATTTTAGCATGAAATATTTTAAAGATATATTTACATCTTGTCTTAAGACCTTTCTATAGTCTGGCTCGCCAGATTTTTACTCATCCCGCCGTGAGAGGACCTTAGTTGCCTGATCATCATTAAACCCAAATAACTAGCTTCTTGAGACAAGAATGGTTTCGGAAGATTATCCGTCCGAGGTTAAAGCAACAATTTGCGCTATATTAATTTTCAACCGAAAACGAGGCTGAGAACTTCAGAAAATTAAAGGTATCAGACTTCCTGAATGCTAAGATTGGATCGATCACTAATCAAGATATCTTGAAAGGTCTCACAGAGGTTGAGAAGAAAATCTTGAATCATTTTCAGCGAGTGGAAAGCAGAGGCAAGTTTAATAGGAGTGTTTCCATTTTGTTGATGAAGAAGATGATGACAAATATGGACAGAATCCTTTAAATGAAGCAATCAGTGCCAGCTCTCTCTGGTTCCCGGTACATCTTTGCCACACCTTCTGGTCAGAGGTCTTACAGAGGCCATGATGTTCTGAAGGAACATGCGCTACAAGCACAAGTGTCAAACCCAGCCATGTTCACATTTACTCAGTTACAGAAGCAGGTTGCAACTTTGTCTCAGTCAATGGCCATCTCATAGTTGGATCAGGATCATCTGGCAGATTTCCTTGGTCATAATATTCGGATACATCGCCATATCTACTGCCAACTTCAAGACGTCCTTCAAAAGGCAAAAGTGGCAAGGATTCTTCTGTCAGTTAACAATGGGATGACAGATTTTGAGAGTTGCATTAGAGCTGAGCTAGGCGATGAAGAGATTGACTTTGACAATCAAGATACATCAAAAACTTGCAGAGAGGTCTCGGGGAAAACAGCACCTGGGAATGAAGCAAGTACCAAGTCAACAACACAGGAATCAGTGAGCATGATAGAGAAAAGACGTCCAGAGCCTGACGAAAATCTAGATAGTTTTGATGATGATAATACTGCATCAGCTCCTGTTCGAAAGAAAGCTAGATTTTCAGGAAACCATGGGGGAAAGCTGAAGCGAAAGCTGTTTAAACTCGTTTTAATACACGCCTCGTCGTGAACAAACTTCCTGGAAAGGCCGAGATACAGCAGGCAATCACAGAAGAGCCCGCACTTAGACATAGACGCTGGACACACATTTAGGATTACATCCGCAACAGACAGAAAACGTTACAAAAGAAATTAATTGAGATTCTCTGAGAGAACACACTCGCAGCATTTTCGTTTTCATAAAGATTTATTACAAGAGTGTTATTACTGGGTCCTCGTGCTGGGACCATATGGCGTTGAGGCGCGTCCCCTGGGTGGTGGATTGGGGGTCCCTCGTGAGAGGGGTGCACCGAATGAAATAAGGTGCCGTGAACCAACAGGGTCTAAGGGAAGGTGACCCCAACAGAAAACCCCTGGTCCTCCTAGTAAGGGGGTTGGGCGTGGGGGTAGCTTTCCCACCCTGCAAAAAAGGAAATAGCTACAAAAACGCCGACGAAAAGACTAACAGTAATTCCTTTCCTGGAGGAGGAAGGTTCTTCTACCAGAAGACTTATGACGTCCTGTGGTGAAAGCCGGAAGTCTTCGGAAGCCACAGGACCGAGCCGCCTCTCTCTCTCCAGGGACACAACCATGGGCACATGGAATGTCAAGACCATGTACCAGAGCGGCAAGGCCGCCCAGATAGCAGCGGAAATGCAAAAGTACAACCTTTCCCTGCTAGGTATCAGTGAAGCCAGATCGACGCAGTCTGGCCAGAAAAGGCTGTTAAGTGGGGAGATGATTATGTATTCAGGTCATGAAGAGGAGAATGCCCCCCATACATTCATGCTGTCACCAGTGGCACAGAGAGCGCTGATGGGCTGTGAACCTCTTGGGCCAAGAATTATCACAGCAGCCTTTAGAACCAAGAAAAAGCTCAAGCTGAACGTCATCCAGTGTTATGCGCCCACTAATGACAATGACGAGGAAGAGAAACAAGAGTTCTACGACCGACTCCAGAGTGCCGTGAACAAATGTGCGGAGCGAGACATCACCATCGTCATGGGCTATTTTAATGCCAAAATAGGGGAGGACAACACCGGATATGAAGAGGTGATGGGGAGACAGAGACTAGGCTCGGAGATGAGTGAGAACGGGGAGAGGTTTGTAGACTTTTGTGCTCTAAACCGACTTGTCATTGGAGGCAGCATCTTCCCACACAGAAGAATACACAAAGCAACTTGGGTCTCACCTGACCATACAACAGAGAACCAAATAGACCATATCTGCATTAGCAAGAAATTTAGAAGATTCCTTCAAGATGTTCGAGTGAGGAGGGGAGCAGATGTCGCCTCAGACCACCATCTGCTTACCTTAAGAATGAAGCTCAAGCTAAAGAAAAGCCGCACAGAGACAACAAGAAGACAGCACTATAATGTAGGCCTCCTAAGAGAAACTGGAGTTAGAGAAGAGTTCAAACTGGTGTTGTCCAACCGGTTTCAAGCGCTACAGGAGCTAGTAAATGAAGAGGAGGCGGTCACCACAGAGCAGCAGTGGAAGGCAGTTAGAGAGGCGCTGAATTCAACATGCAAAGACACTGTAGGGTTCAGGAAACACCATCACAAGGACTGGCTGTCGGCACAGACCTTGAAGAAGATAGAAGTGAGGAAGCAGAAGAAAGCAGTTGTCAACAACAGTCGCACGAGAGCAACCAAAGTAAGGGCACAGGAGGAATACTCGGAAGCCAACCGCGAGGTGAAGAGGAGTATCAGGGCAGACAAGAGGGCCTACACAGACAGCCTGGCAGCAGAGGCAGAAAAGGCAGCAGGCAGCGGCAACATGAAACAGCTCTACGACATTACCAGAAGAATGTCTGGCAAGTATGGCCATACAGAAAGACCAGTAAAAGACAAAGAAGGCAAGCCTATTGCAGACAAAGCAGACCAACTCGACAGATGGGCCGAGTATTTTGAAGAGTTACTGAACAGACCTAGCCCACCCGACCCCCCAGACATCCAGCCGGCAGAGACCGACCTACCCATCAGCTGTGACAGACCCAGCCGGGAAGAGATCAGAAGAGCAGTGGCATTTTTGAAGAACGGCAAAGCAGCAGGGCCAGATGGCATCCCAGCGGAGTCTCTGAAAGCAGACCTAGAGACAACAGTGGAGATGCTGCACCCACTGTTTGGAAAGATCTGGGAAGAGGAGGTGATGCCGGCTGACTGGAAGGAGGGGTACCTAATCAAGTTCCCAAGAAAGGCGACCTCAGCAAGTGTTCCAACTACAGAGGAATCACCTTGCTGTCAGTACCAGGAAAGGTCTTCAACAGGATCATCCTGGAGAGAATGAAGAGCTCCGTTGACCCCCAGCTGAGAGACCAGCAAGCAGGATTCAGGAAGAACCGATCATGTACAGACCAGATCGCCACTCTCCGCATCATCGAGGAACAGTCTCTGGAGTGGAGTTCCCCGCTGTACGTCAACTTTGTGGATTATGAGAAAGCATTTGACAGTGTGGACCGAGAGACTCTGTGGAAACTACTATGACACTACAGTGTACCCACAAAGCTCGTCCGCGTGATCAAGAGCAGCTACGATGGCATGACATGTCGCGTGATCCACGAAGGGCAGTTCACCAGGGAGCTCCAGGTCAGAACTGGTGTCAGGCAAGGGTGTCTGCTGTCTCCGTTCCTCTTCCTACTGGCCATAGACCATGAAGATGACCACAGAGCACAGACGAAGTGGAATACAGTGGACACTGTGGCCACAGCTTGACGACCTCGATTTTGCAGACGACTTGGCATTACTGTCCCACACTCATCAACAAATGCAAGCCAAGACCACGAGGCTTGCTGACATCTCGTCCCAAGTGGGCCTCACCATTCACAAACAGAAAACAAAGACAATGAGGCTGAACGCAACCAGGGAAGAACCAGTCTTGCTTGCTGGCACCCTGTTGGAGGAGGTGGAGTCCTTCACCTATCTCGGGAGCATCATAGACAAAAAAGGCGGCACTGATGCAGATGTCAGAGCACGAATCGGTAAAGCCAGAGCAGCCTTTATCCAGTTGAAAAACGTGTGGAGTTCCAGAGAGCTGTCACAACACACAAAAGTCCGGATTTTCAATTCCAATGTAAAAGCAGTTCTCCTATATGGAGCAGAGACTTGGAGATTGACAAAAACCACAGTCAACAGAGTACAGACCTTCATGAACAGTTGCCTTAGAAGAATTTTGAAAATCCACTGGCCAGAGAAGATCAGCAACGTCAGACTCTGGGAGAGAACAGAGCAGATAACAGCAGAGAATGAAATTGGGCGAAGAAGATGGGGATGGATTGGTCACAGTCTGAGAAAGCCAGCTTCCAGTACCACTAGGCAGGCATTGTCATGGAACCCCCAGGGAAAGAGGAAAAGAGGTAGGCCGAGAAACTCCTGGCGTCGAGACCTCCAAGCAGATATCAAGAGACTGGGAACCACCTGGAGTAGAATCGAAGGAGAAGCACAGGACAGGAGTTGCTGGAGGTCTCTCGTTGACGGCCTATACCCGGGTAGGGGTGACAGGCGTAAGTAAGTAAGTAAGTTATTACTGGGTTGGTTTGAGCTTGTATAGCTTGTTTTTATCTGATGGACGCCTGAATCATTTTGTATACTGTATAACATTTGACTTTGCAAACAAAACAGTGTCTCGGGATGAAAGACAGTACTGTGTCAGCTCCAGGTCGAAAGAAAACTAGATTTTCAAGGAAGCCATGGGGGAAAGCTAAGCAAAAGCTGTTCAAACTTGTTTCAATACACACCTCGTCATGAACAAACTTCCTGGAAAGGCGAGATACAGCAGGCAATCGCAGAAGAACCCGCACTTAGACATAGACGCTGGACAAACATTTAGGATTACATCCGCAACAGACTGAAAAAGTTACAAAAGAAATGAATTGAAATTCTCCGAGAGAACACACTCGTGGCATTTTTATTTTCATAATGATTTTTTTACAAGAGTGTTATTATTGGGTTGGTTTCAGCGTGTATAGCTTGTTTTTATCTAATGGACGCCTGGATCATTTTATACACTGTATAACATTTGACTTTGCAAACGAAACAGCAGCTCGAGATGAAATACAATAATAAGATAAGAAAACCATTGTATTTATAACAAGAGTGTTATTATGGGGTTGGTCCACCTGGATTATTTTGTATACTGTATAACATTTGATTTTGCAAAGGAAAGAGCGGTTCGGGATGAAAGACAATAACAAGATAAGAAAACCATTGTCAACATAAAGGTTTATTACAAGAGTGTTATTATGGGGTTGGTCTGCCTGGATCATTTTGTATACTGTACAACATTTGACTTTGCAAACAAAACAGCGGCTCAGGGTGAAAGACAATAATAAGATAAGAAAACCATTGTCAACATAAAGGTTTATTACAAGATTGTTATTATGGGGGTTGGTCCACCTGGATCATTTTGTATACTGTATAACATTTAACTTTGCAAACAAAAGAGTGGCTCGGGACGAAAGACAATAATAATATAAGAAAACCATTGTCAACATAAAGATTTATTACAAGAGTGTTATGATGGGGTTGGTCCACCTGGATCATTTTGTATACATACTGTATGACATTTAACTTTGCAAACTAAACAGCGGCTCGGGACGAAAGACAATAATAAGATAATAAAACCATTGTCAACATTGGCAACATTGGCACCGCTGGTGTGTTTAAGCTAGGCACAGGACGAGGTATACCAACTCAGCTACACTTTATTGTCGCACTTGCTAGAACTCAGTATGTTTCTCTCTACATTTTATGAATAGAGGCACATAAGTCGCAGAAACCCTTTATGTGCGGAAGGCAAGAACTAGTTTTTCTCATCAAAAAGCTGCCAAAAATAGGTTTGATTGCTCTCTTAAGTGTTTGATTTGAAGTGTTTACAAACAATCAGTGGCGGATCCAGAGGGCCCAGGGGCCAGCCCCCCCCCCTGCCCCCGCCTGCCCCCCCCCCCCCCCGACAGTCAGCCTGACCCAAACAATTTATGGTTATTTGTGGAAGTTGTGTTTTACTATTCGATGGTTCTTCTTTTCTTGTACAGTGTATTTTACAATTATCTCACAGGATCGGTGGGTAAGCATAGTGTGTTCATGGCCAATAGTCAAGTGTTCATAGGCCTATAGTGCACTTGGCACTCCTTACCTGCACCTGTCACAGTACTTCACCCAGACATAGAGTGTCATTTGCCACGCACGCACAAGGGCTCATGTAAATCAGTGCCTCTTGCTGTGCGATACAATCCCCATTGCATCCAGAGACTGAGCATGAGGCAGTAATCCGCTGACTGCTGGTCTACCCCAGCGGTGGAAAAGTGTCCGATCATTGCTGAACTGGGGCCCAACTCAGTCCCTCAGCCAGGCATAGAGTTTCATGTGCCGTGCCCCTTCAGTCACAGGGGCTCATGAAAAGTATTACCTCTTTATGTGCCATACGAATGGTATTGCATTCTCATACGTGGCAGTCATCTAGGTTTAAGTCTATGCCTGTGTACATGCCAACTGTGATCAGAAAGCGAGAAGTCAAGTGCGCTGTGAGTTTCGCCCCCGAAGAGAGCAGCCGACTGGCCCGGGGGTCAAAGGTAATTGCTAATCCCCTAATCCTGTCACACAACACTCTCTGAGCACAGTGGGTCTCCAGCCTCACACAAATTGCCTAGCTTTGTCTTCCGTGGACATGCACAAGTGCCCATCAGAGTAGCGATGTGGTCATTGATGCGTGTCACCAGAGAGGAGGTGTGAAATGTCTTGATTTTGATTAACTAACCCTTAAGTAATCGTCAGTGTACGAGGTATACATCATGAGTGATAATGACTATTTCTGTGATCTGATTCTTTGTTCCTCATATGGAGGAGGTTTGTGGGTGTATCACAATTTTCACAAATGGCTGTGTTGTTCCTGAGACGAAGGAGTACTTGGTAGTGTAGTGTTGTTTGTCAAACACAAGGTGATTGCTCCTGCAGAAACTCCAGGTAGAACATTCTTTTCAATAAGAAAATTACCACCATATAAGAATCAGAAGTGCCGGATTAATCTTGTTTTGTTAAGGAGGTGGGATGGAGGCGGGGAGGAGTTCAAGTGCATGTAGATATGATCAGCTCTTCCTTTTAAACTTTTTAAAAAGTGCCAAAAGCGGTGCTGTGATGAAAGAAAAAACGTTTGAACAAATAAAAATCATAACCTCTGCAAACTCTAAATAATGATAATAATAATAATAATAAAGGTAATTTGAATAGCGCCTAATCACCAAGGTGCTCTATGTGCTTTACAATCACAGTAATGAAACACAAAGCAAAATACAAAAACAAACACATACAACAACAACAAAACAACAAACATACAATGATTTGTAAGGAGCAAAATACTCGCGAGCAAGCACACACACACACACACGCACACACACACACGCACACACACACACACACACACACACACACACACACACACACATCATCATCATCATCATCATCATCATCATCATCATCAGCAGCAGCAGCAGCAGACAAAATGGTCTTTAAGTACATGCAACAGAAAAAAATGTGTGTTTTAAGCTTGGATTTTAAAATGGAGAGAGATGATGAGTGACGCACGTCAGCTGGGAGGGCGTTCCATGTAATGGGACCAAAATACGAAAATGCACGTTGGCCTTGAGTGACCTTATTACGTCTAGGGATGCGGAAAACACGAGTGTCTGAAACAGAGCGTAGTGAGCGGGACTGTGTATACAGCTGGACAAGATCAGATAAGTAAGGAGGGGCAGAACCAGAGATGATGTTGAAACAAATAACACAGACTTTATACTGAATTATGTATGAAACTGGCAGCCAGTGCAAATCAGCTAGTAGAGGCATAATGTGTTCACGTTTGGTACACGAAAAATCAGACGTGCAGCACAGTTCATGACCCTCTGGATTTGGTAAAGAAGATTTTGCGGAACACCAGACAAAAGAGAATTGCAATAGTCAATGCGGGACAGCACAAGGGAGGTAAAAAGTGTTTTGGTAACTTCAACAGTCAGCAAATGTCGAACAGTGCTGATCCTTCTGAATTTAATGAAAGCAAGCTGGCAACTTTCTTCACTTGTTCCTTCATTGTCAGCCTATTGTCAAAAATAACACCCAAGTTACGGGCCGAGCTAGAAAAGGAGATGGTGCTCTCGCCCACCATCATTGAATCAGGAAGATCAACACTGCACGTAGAGGAGCACGTCATTCAGAGGGCGTCAGTCTTGTCGCTGTTTAGCTGGAGCTTGTTTTGTGTGGTCCACTTCTGAACATCACAAATACAAGCCTCCATAGACTGCACCATCTGATCAACATGTTCACGAGGGGAGTTTTTGTAGTTAGTTAGTTAGTTATTTGGGTTTAACGCCGAGCAGGCGACTAAGGCCATCTCACGGCGGAGGGAGTTTTTGTACAATTCTGTATCATCTGCATATAAATGATAAGAAACAAAGTGACGCTCAATGACATGGGACAAGGGCTGTGTATACAAAGTAAAACGAACAGGCCCCAAGACCGAGCCCTGTGGAACGCCACAAAACAGCTCCACTCGAATCCTGCCACTGAAACCATCTGCAAACGACCAACAACGTAGGACTGGACAAATTTCAGTGAAGCGCTTTGAATGCCAAATACATGATGAAGGCGAGCAAATATGTATCTGAATACCCAAACAAAACAGAACAAACAAAAAGAAAGAAACACGCGTAGAGAGAACAGTTACAACACTATAGTACAGTTTTAAAGAAAATCCCTAAAAGAAAAGCACCAAGAAAGAATAATTTCAACACAACTTTTTTTGTAATTGTTCTTTTTAAGCGCGTTTCTTTCTTTCTTATGAATTTATGCTCGCCTGATAGTCACTGTTTTGGTCTGTATGACACAATTTGGAAAACGGGGCAAATGGGGGGGGGGGGGAGGGGGAAGGGAGGTCTGTCGGCCCCCCCCCCCCTCCTCCCCGTCGAGACACCCCTGGATCCACCCTTGAATTGCTGTTTTTATATGCATGCACCTTTAATGTGATTAATAAAGGCTGTAGTTTCAAGTGATTTCTTATGTTGTCAGTTCATTAATTAATGTCAGTGTTCTGTTTTGTCATTTTAAGTGTTAGTTTCTTCGTCTGGGTCTTTTCTTCTATATTTCGTATTTTTCCACAATTTTAACCCGCATCATACTGAGGCTAAAAGCTTGAAATTTGTACACTGCCATATGCAAGCTACATTACAGTACTTACAAATAAGGACATAGACCAATGGCTTTAGTTCAAGGGTGGTGCCAGAATAGCTTGGCGCCTAGAGGGGCCAAGCTATTCTGGCACTACCCTTGAACTATTTTAGTCACACTTGTTGCACACACTAATGTATTCGGAATGATAAAGGGTTAGTATTCAAAATACTCTGTTGCTGTTTGTCTCAAACTCCAGAATACATTTTAAAAATGTCCCTTAATTTCCAGAATACATTATCTTGATTCTCACATAAATGCTATAACTGTTTTGCTTCAGAAAGACAAAAGGTAGCAATGTTTAAAAGATTTCCTCTGTGTGCTATAACTGTTTTGCTTCAGAAAGACAAAACGTAGCAATGTTTAAAAGATTTCCTCTGTGAAAATCATAATCTAAAGGTTAGGGGCCAGTGTTCATTCAATTTTGCACAATAAAATGTTAATGCATACATACACATTAAGTTGAAGAAAAGAAAATGAATGTGGAAAAGAAGTATCAAATATTCCATGAACTTGACCTCATTACAGATGCCTAATTTTCTGAAGACACCCATTTTCACTGTAATGCCAGTTTTTGTATGAGAGGTAGAAACCCATTTTTTTCTCCATCCAATGGCTGTTTCTGCAAAATGTCTATTTTACGTTAAGTTATAGAGCTTAGTTATAAGGTGAGTTCTAAACATTCGCATCAATTCCAGAGACCTAGAATAAATAGAATTATGGGAACACATTTTCACATACAATGGTAGGCAACCCACTCAGAGGCTTTTGTCTCCATGTGTGTGTGTGTGTGTGTGTAGTCACACGAGTTTCTGCTGTGTCTGTGTACGTAAAGGTCTGACAATTTAGGACTTGCTTACTTTAAGATGTATCTCGGAGTGCTTTTCAGCATTTTTAGATTGGATCATTAAAAAGAAAATTTGCCGTTTATATAAAGTCGGGTTGAGTCCGTAATTTGTGTTATATTTATTTGAATTTTTGAATACAGCTAGCTTCGAGAAAGATTTTGGATGAGTTCGTTAACCAGCTTTGTGTCTATTGAATGTTTTTGTAAAAAATAATTCATCGCAGAAACAAAATGTCGACACAAAGAATTCTCGATTTCAGACAGTGACGGTGCGTAAAAGTGCTAGCCACATTATACATTGTTGCTGTTGTTGTACATTGTTGCTGAACTGACGCAAAGCACTAGACACGTCATTGTATTACATAAATTGACACAAAGAAAACTCTCTCTCTCTCTCTCTCTCTCTCTCTCTCTCTCTCTCTCTCTCTCTCTCTCTCTTCTTCTTCTTCTTCTTCTTCTTCTTATTCTTATTATTATTATTATTATTATTATTATTATTATTATTATTATTATTATTATTATTATTTGCATGCTATGTTTGTTTTCCTGTTCTGTTTTGTTTACAGGACAGCTTGTAAGACAGGCACTGAGTTGCCTAATGACTTTATCCTGAATTTAAAAAAAAAAAGATTCATCATCATCATCATCTCTCAAGTCAGTTGATCCACATCTGAGTCCGTAATGTTCTTTGTATTCACTTGAAATTTTGGATAGGTAGCTTATTTGAAATATACATTGGATGAGTTCGTAATCCAGCGTTGTCAGTATCTCTTCAACGTCCTAAATAATAATTAATTCATTTTTGCAAGTTTTGGATTCAATATATACTCCCATGAAACAATCAGCCCTGGCAGAGGCTGTGTGGAAGAAAACGGTCAGCCCTGGAAGAAGCTGCGTGCCTTTCGGATGAGTGGCGTGAAACATCAAATGCGTCACTGTGTACACAGCTTTGTAATTCTCCTGGTGCCGTGACGTCAAGCTTATGGTGACGTCATTTTCTGCTCATGCTATTATTCTTATAATTCCTGTTGCTAATGGCAGGAAGCGCCGTGTGTCCGTCTTTATTTGTGTGCGCCGGCATGTGTGTTGATAAGAGGTCGACCCAGAGAGGAGGAAAATGGATCAGAAGGATAAGCTTAAAAATATGAATAACTCTGAATGTTCCTAAAAGGAAAACGCACGTGAGCTCCAAACAATATAGTAGACTTTGGGATGAAATCCTCTTGTTAGTAGGAGGCATGGATGTATGGCCCCGCAGAAAGCATAGTAAAATGTGGTTTGCTTTGCAGGTAGGCAGAAACTCCTTTTCTTTCTCCAGTACGCCGATGGTGTGCTGAAGAGGTCACCTAGACCGAAACAGCTGTCCACACTGGCAAATACAATCTGGACACCCATTAGGGTAGCCAGATCTACAATTTCATGCACCGAAGGGCTGGGAACCCAGTGAATATGTGATAAACGCCCTTTCAGGGGAGTTAGTTAGTTAGTTATTTGGGTTTAACGCCGAGCAGGCGACTAAGGCCATCTCACGGCGGGATGGGTAAAAATCTGGTCAGCCAGACTAAAAGCAAGGTCTTAAGACAAGATGTAAATATAGCTTAAAAATGGCAGGCTAAAATGTCGCACAAGTCTTTAAAAGAAGCGTATACAGACTCTCTGAAAAAGGGCAAATAAAAAATATTTACATAGGCTATGAATGCTCAGATCTTATTAAAAATATTGCATTCTCTCAAGAAATTGAAGATTTTGTCCGGGGGGAACATCCCGGAACAAAACCTTCAAGGAGTCCGCTGTGAAGTGTTTATATCTCGTGTCAGTTAGATCAGCACAATACAGCAAAAAGTGTCGAACAGAAAACTGCTCATCACAGGCAAAACACCATGGACGCTCATCCTGTTTAAGTAAGTAAGAGTGCGTAACATACGTGTGCCCGATGTGGAGCCGAGCAAGGACAGTCTCCTCACGGCGGCTGCCGCAGCGGAAAGGTAGACTGTCGGGGGAGGGGGGAGGGCTTTAATAGTCATTGTTTCCAGTCACTTACTTAGCGCAGGCTACTCCTCTTTCCTATATTTTGTTTGTCATTTGACCAAACTAGAACTATGGTCACTTGTTGACAATGCACAATTCTCTCCCCTGACAGAGCTTTTTCCTACTTATTTGGTAGTTTCTTCTTGGTCCAGAGATACCTTATGGTAAAACCTTTGTATTCATGCTGATTTGGATGACCTGGTCACAAGAGATCGGCAAATGATGTGAAAAAGAAGTAGAATTTAGCTTTTATCGACACTTTTGCAAATCTTGCAACCAAATTTGGCAGAAAGGTAGAAAATAAGACCTTTCTGTACATACTATTTGGTGACTGCTCGCATAGATCAAGAGTCATAGGAGATTGACGAAAGTGTTAATATGCATACATTTGGAGGAAACATCGCATGTACAAGTGCCAACAGATTCTCAAACACAAGCTTGGCTCGCCTACCCCGTCACACACCCCGGCCCTCTCTCCCCGCCCCATTTTGCTTTTTATTTTGTCGGCCACTGGCTGGCATCTGAGGGCCGACGGAGGATTGACCCGAAAAAAAAAACATTGAACCCACTCGAAGTAACTGATCCGACCCTACTTATCTTGTAACGGCCGCTATTATGTGCCTGTTTAGTTTGCACATTTTGCAAAATAAAATTAAATTTATGAAAAGGCGCTTTAACGACATGCTTTATTAACAGGGCTGCAGAGATTCCAAGGGGTGCCTGAAGACCCAGGAAATAATGCTTGGTTATGGGGAACCTTACCTCTGCTGCATTCACGACCTGTGTAACGGCGCCAGATCTATCAACTCTACACCATGGGTACAAGACCTGGTTACCCTGGCGGTGCTCATGGCGATCAACAAACTGCTGCTTTAACCCCCTGACTGCCGGGAAAATGGGAACACGATCCAGATGCAAGACACATATATCCTGAAGAGCCTCCTCGACAGCAGGGGCTCCACATGATCTACGCCTCTTGCCGAAACCAATTATTTGTGTCCGTTCAATTTGGATTTTGTTCGTTAAATGAACAAAGATTTTTTTTTAAATGTACTTTGCGTGGCAAGGAAGGCGTTAAATGCCCGAACGTATTTATTTGGCGCTGTGCACTTTAGCCAGTCCGTGTCAGCTGACACAGACTGTGTTACTGCCATCTTCGTTAATTCAACACCAGACAAAGCCCATATGGCTCACGTAAATGACCGTTGCACATATGTGTGACCTTTGTGGCAATAGGTAAAGTGCTTGCTTTAGCACCAGCGAAACCCATGTTCTCCGAATATTTAAGCATTTTTCACATATTTGTCAAATGTTTTCTCAAAATTTACGCATTTTTCACTTTTGTCAACCTCCCGTGACCATTGACGTTTTGGAGTATAGGCAGTCAACCAAATTAGTATGCGTAGAAAGCTCTTATTATCATCTACCTTTCTGCCAAATTTGGTTGAACAGTTTTGCAAAAATCCTGATAAAAACTAAATTCTAAAAAGAAATGACATTTTCCACATCATTTGCGGTCCTCTTGTGACTCTTGACCTTTCCAAGAGGTCATTTAAGTTAGCATGCATAGGACGGTCTTACTTTCAGGTATCCCTGTACTAGGTTTGGGATTGACGTCGTAAATATATATGAGGAAAAACGATTTTTTTTTTGTGGGTCAGAAAACAGCTATTTGTTACCTATTTCCTGATATCTTTTGACCTTGGCCTTTCCGAAGGGTCATCCAAATTAGTATACATAGAAAGGCCTTACTATCATGTATTTATGTACCAAGTTTGAGTTGTGAATAGTATTTGCGAAAATATATCTTCTATCAAAATATGGCTATTTTATTTCAAACATATTTCCTGAGCTCTTGCGTTTGTTGACATTTTCGATGCTTCAACCAAATTAGTATGAATAGGTCGTACCATCAGGTATGTTTGACCAAGTTTTGGTGTCAAGTTTTGAATAGTTTTTGAGAAATATTAATTTTGTTAAAATATGTCACATTTCTATGCATGACCCCTCGGAAAGTTCAAGCGTCACAGGATGTCGATCGGCAAATGTGTGACAATTGACAGTTTTTGATTGAATTGTAGTTTTTATCACAAGTTTTCGCCAATTTTTTTGTAAGATTTGGCACAGCAAGATCTTTCTATGCATACTAAATTAGGGCTCCCCTCGCAAAGGTCAAGGGTCCAAAAATAGGTAATACAAGATGGGATGAACCAAATCCAAAAGTTTCTTTTATATGAGAGCCATAACCTACCTAGTCCGTTCCATATGCGAGCTGTCCTCGCTGTCAAGGGTCTCAACCTGTTGTTTTTTACCTGATTCTGATGTTGAAATATCTCTTACTGAGTAAGATGAGGATTTCACCCCAAAGTCTACCATATTGTTTGGAGCTCATGTGCGGGTTTTTTTTATAATGAACATTCAGAGTCTGATCAACACACTCCGGCGCACACAAATAAGGAATGGATGGACAAACGTAGTACGTTCTGTGGGCTAGAGTATCGACAGGAATATTCTGAAGAAGAAGAATAGCACGAGCAGCAAAATCACGTCACTATAAGCTTGACGTCATGACATCGTAAGTCCCACGACGCAATATACAAAAGTGACGAATCTGATGTTTTTTCGTCACTCATACGAAAGGCACGCAGACTCTTCCAGGGCTGACTGTGTTCTCCCAAACAGCCTCTTCCATGGCTGACTGTTTGATGGGAGTGTACTATGGCTCCAATACTTGCAAAAGTGAATTCATTATTTTTTTTTTTTTAATGACGAGGCACAAAGCAGCTATCGCACACATCCAAAGTCTTTCTCCAAACTAGCCATATCCAAAATTTCAAGTGCATATAATCAAAATTGTGGGTCAACAGACTTTCTATAAACGGTCATTTCACTCTTCATTGAGACATCTAATTTCAATATACTCGAAAACGCCTCCTAGATATCTAAGTTGTAGATTCGGTGTTCTAACCAAGCATGAAGCATTTCCATTATTTTCAATCTTGCATGTATGCAAAGGTCGGAGATTTTCACACACACACACACACACACACACACACACACACAAACACACACACGAACGCACGCACGCGCGCGCGAGCGCGCGGCCGGCACTCTGTCAAAACGACGTTCAACAGCAAGGTTAGAGTAGACGTGACGTCATTTTTAAATCTTTTTACTTCTTCGCCAGACTATGAGGCCCGCCCGCCTATATGTCATTTGCATGCTACTGAACGGGCCCCGAACAGCCCCATCTCAAGATGTGGATTTCATCCCAAAGACTACCTTATTGTTTGTAGCTCAGATGCGTTTTTCTATTTGGAACATTCAGAGTTGTTCATATTTTTAAGCTTATTCTTTTCATCTATTTCCCTCCTCTGTAACCCAACCTTTGATCAACACACACCGATGCACACAAATAAAGACTGACACACGGCGCTTCCCGTCATTAGTACGCTCTGTGGGCAGGGGTCGGGTGCACAACAGGCTTCTAACTTAAAAGCATTTTAATGTTTTATCGTTTTTGTTAACAGAGGGTTTAAAACACTTCTAAAACGAACGCTTCTAAAAAAAAGTAATAAACGTTTTAGCTAAAAGTCTTCTGCCGCACTATGTCACTGATATTTAAATAGAATAACAGGATGATTCTTGAATAGTTCATTTCAAAGTAAAGATTTCTAATTACCTGTATGGAGATAAACAATATGAGGATTTCATCCCAAAGTCTACCGTATTGTTTGGAGCACACATGCGCTTTTTTTCTTTTAGAAACATTCAGAGTTGTTCATATTTTTAAGCTTTTCCTTCTCATCCATTTCCCTCTTCTAAGCCAATCTCTGATCAACACACATGCCGGCGCACACAAATAAAGACGGACACACGGCGCTTTATTCTGAAGAATAATAGCACGAGCAGCAAAATGACGTCACTATAAGCTTGACGTCACGGCATCGCTAGTCTCACGACGCTGTGTACACAATGACACATTTGATGTTTAATGTATCTCATCCCATCCGAAGGGCATGAAGCCTCTTCCACTGCACAGCCAGCCTCTACTTGTTGCAGCCTGACGCCGGACTTCAGACCACCATATGTTATGGCTTGTGGACAAGGCGTTTTTTGGCCGCCACGACATGCCTGAGTGCACAACCTTTCCTCACGACAGCACTGGTTAGAATTGCTTAGTTAGAGCACCGAAGCTACAACTTAGACATCAAATCTACCCGAGACAAGAGATCTCACTCAGCGAATCAAACTAAGCTTGCTTTACGTCAAAATAGACGACCATTTAGAACAAAAAACCCTAACAATAACTCGGCCCCAAAAGGTGCAAAAACATTTTACCCGATAATTAATCGGGGCTAAATTTAGGAGACTGAAACAATCACAGCCAAGAGTTGCTGTGAGAGTGGAAATCTCAAACGGTCTGGTCCGCTGACGACAGGAGTACTGGCTTTTGAAAGTAAAACGTCCTCGAAACACACTTCGATACTAAATACAAACAAGATGAGGATATCATCCCAAAGTCTACCGTATTGTTTGGAGCTCAGATGCGTTTATCTTTTTAAGTCCCTTCTAGTTATAGAAGGGACATTTAGGATGGGTCGCGGTGGGGCGAATTTAATAGCATGTCAATGGTGTCAAAGGCGGGCAGGCCAAACCTGTAACAATTATAGTAACAAAGATAAAAATTACGTCATGTCTACTTACGCTAATCTCGCTGCTGAACGTACATTTGGCGCGAAGCGCCGTATGTGCGTATGTATGTATGTCTGTGCGTATGTATGTAAACAAGAGAATCTCCGATATTTCTGTCTATACAAGCTTGAAATTTGGCGAAATACTTTCGTAAGTGGGTGGGTAAGAGAGCCTTTGAACATATTGTAAATGAATGTCTCATTGAACAACCTTTTATAGGAGGTCGGTTGACCCAGATTAGAGTCTGTGATTTTTGTCGTAATTATTTACTTGAACTTTTGCATATAGTTAGTTTGGAGAAAGACATTGGATGAGTTCGTTAGACAGCTTTGTATCCTTTCAACTTCTTTAGTAAAAATTAATTCTTTTGAGAAAAGAATTAAAACACTAAAAAACTTACTTCTAGAGAAAGTCACAGAGTGTCGGTGACGTAAAAGAGGCAACTCCGTCACCACGAAGACACTGACATAATACTCTAAATATGACGTCATTCTCTCTCTCTCTCTCTCTCTCTCTCTCTCTCTCTCCTCTCCCTCTCCCTCTCCCTCTCTCTCTCTCTCTCTCTCTCTCCTCTCCTCTCCTCTCTCTCTCTCTCTCTCTCTCTCTCTCTCTCTCTCTCTCTCTCTCTCTCTCTCTCTCTCTCTCTGTGCACGCTATTTAACTTCAGCCCTAGGCATCAGCTACGCACGAGACATGGCTTGCTTCATTTACCCCAACAAGTCAAGCCTTCTATTTTCGGGTAGTTTTGTCTGGAACTCATTGCCTTTGAACATTAAATCATGTTCAGGTAAAACCCATTTTAAACGTGCTTTGCACACGCACTTCCATTCAGCCTGACTTCAACAGTTTGCCATATCAGAGTATTACTGCTGATAACACGTAAACATCAAGTATTTTCCCTATCTCCTTACATTTGTAAACTGATAATCCTTTGTCTTGTCGGTGTCGCTATGTGCTCTTGATGCTGCTGATTCTTTGACACTGTCTTAGCTGAGCATAATATTAATGCTATGCACTCATTCATTTCCCTTGCTTTTTGTGTTGGTGTCAGTTACTAATTCTCCAATATCATTTTTTTTCCTTTCATTAATTCAACTATTGTGTTTTTTCCGTAGTTTTTCTTCCTCATCTTCTTCTTCTTCTTCTACTACTACTACTACTTCTTATTATTATTGTTATTATTTGCATGCTATGTTTATTTTCCTGTTATGTTGTTTGTTTACAGGGCAACTTCTAAGACAGGTATTGAGTTGCCTAATAGCTTTATCCTGAATAAATAAAGATTCATCATCATATCTCTCTCTCTCTCTCTCTCTCTCTCTCTCTCTCTCTCTCTCTCTCTCTCTCTCTCTCTCTCTCTCTCTCTCTCTCTCTCTCTCTTTCTCTCTGACTTTTGTAAACAAAGACTGTCCGCGGGCGATGCTTTTAATGTCCCTTTCATCGCTGTACATAAAGTGGGCAAATTTATCTGTCAGCTGGCGTTAATGGTATCCTCGAACGTTCTCTTCCATACATTGTGGAAAGCTTAACCTATGTTTACAACCTATGATATTTTTCCGGCGGCTGAAAAAAAAACGTTCGACCTGATAAATCACGAAATTTTATTAGAGAAAGTAGATTGCTACTTTAACAATAACAAGCCCAGGGACACTCTCATTCTTTCGTTCATACATCATAGGGAGGATTCAAACTGTGTACATCAATACTACCTTCTCTTCTGAAAAGCGTGTTACTCATCTGCTTGTTAAAAATGATCTTCCAATTCATATATCCAATCCAAATACCGAATGTGACATGTTTGCCGATGATTCAACGCTTCACGTGGCGGGAAAACTGTACCTGAAATATCAAGCAATCTTCAGTTTAGTCTTCAGGAGGTCTCGCTGTGATGCAAAAATAATCAAATGCTTGTTAATCCATCTAAAACAAAAAGCATACTAATCACAACACGCCAAAAGCATCAGCTCCGCGCGCATTCACTTAGTCTCTCTGTTGATTGATTTCCGATTGAGCAAGTCAAGGAATATCGCCTCCTCGGGGTATTGACGAACAACTGTGCTGATTGTCCCATCTAACACAACTAGGGAAAACATTAGCAAAGAAGCTATTTTTACTGTCAAGATTAGAATCTATCATTGATACTAAGACACGAAAGCTATTTTTCAACTCCTACATAAAACCTCACATTTTGGGACGGCTGTAGTAAGGCTAACCTTAAGCGGATTAATTTTCTATACAATCGCGCAGTTAAACGAATCCTCCCAATCCTCTCTTTAACTTTGGAGGAAAAGCTTCAGGCAACAGGGCTCCTTCCTTTACGTCAACACCTTACGTTAAATAAGAGCGTACTTATGCACAAAGCACTGAACGGGAAACCCTCTACCTGGCTAAGCTTTTCACTGAGATCAAAAGGGTTTACAGCACTTCGAGGAACAATCTCGTCATTGAACGGCCCCGAACTGACTTGTTTAAATCCAGCCTTTCGTACGCAGGTGCCTATTTATGGAACTCACTTCCTCCACATATACAGCAAACGAGACAGCTTCCATTGTTTAGGACGAAAGCTGTTAAACATATCTCAGAGCAAAATTGAAAGAAACGTTGATAATATGTCCAAAAGAGCCATGTCAATGATTTCCTTTTTTACGCATTGTTGTGGTCCTCCGTTTTGCACTTTGTTAGTTGTATAGATCTCTCTTTAACGTAGTATTAGCCTGTTCACTAAATTCATATACAAGAGTATCTGTATCATAAGCGTGCAGTCGCTGTCCATAAACGCTCAGTTTACATCGCACCCCCCCCCCCCCCCCGCACCCCCCTCGCCAAGACCCTGTCAATTGATGTGTGTAATCTTCAGCGACTTTGGAACTTATATCGGAATGTAACACAAGTGACCTGTGGGTGTAGCCGCTTGTTTGTGCTGTTAACATTTTTGTTTTAATGTTGCTTTTAATGTTGTAGTAGCAAGGACAAACATGAAAATAGGCATGTGCGCCTATTGTTTCCATGCTTGAGAAATAAAGTATCATTCATTCATTCATTCATTCATTCTCTATTTATTAATGATTTGCCTCTACATATTACTTACCAAGAGGTACAATGCGACCTTTTTGCTGACGACACCTCACTTCATACTACTAGTAAAGATATACAGGTAATATCCGACAACTTAGAAGAAAACAGGGGCGGATCCAGGGGTGTCTCAACGGGGGGGGGGGGGGGGTGTCGACAGCCCTCCGTCCGCACCCCCCCCCCCGCCACCCTCCAGTTTTCCAATAGTGTCATACAAAAGAAATCCAGGCCAAAACTGTGACTATCAGGCGAGCATAAATTCATAACAAAGATAAAAACGCGCTTGAAATGAACAATTACAAATAAGTTGTGTTGAAATTATTCTTTCTTGGTGCTTTTCTTTTTAGAATTTTCTTTTAAACTGCACTATAGTGTTGTAACCGTTCTCTCTACGCGTGTTTCTTTCTTCTTCTTCTTTATTTTTTCTTTTTCTTTTTCTTTTTTTTTTTCTTTTTTTTTTTTTTTTTTTTTTTTTTTTTTTTGGAGGGGGTGGCGAAGGGGGGGGGGGGGGGGTTGCTTCTGAGACGTATTTATTAGAGTTTGCAGAGGTTACGATTTTTATTTCTTAAAACGTTTCTTCTTTTATCTCGGGACGCTTTCTGATCACAGTTGGCGTGTACACAGGCGTAGACGTAACCCTAGATGACTCTCACGTATGAGAATGCAATACCATTTGTATCGCACAGAAAGAGGTAATGCTTTTCATGAGCCCCTGTGACTGAAGGGGCACATGAAACTCTATGCCTGGCTCAGGGACTGAGTTGGGCCCCAGTTCAGCAATGATTGGACACCTTTCCACTTTTCGACCAGCAGTCAGCGGCTTATTGCCAGATGGCTGCCTCAGTCTGAGGATGCAATGAGGATTGTATTGCACATAAAGAGGCACTGTTTTTTTATAGAGCCCCTGTGAGTGCGGGGCACATGACACTATATGTCTGAGTGAAGTACTGTGACAGGTGCAGGTAAGGAGTGCCAAGGGAGGATATTTGACCATGAACACATGAGATAATTGTGAAATACACCATACAAGAAAAGAAGAACCATCCAATAGTAAAACACAACTTCCACAAATAACCATCAATTTTGTTTTTGTCAGGGCTGATGGGCGAGGGGGAAGGGCCCCCTGTGCCCCCTGGATCCGCCACTGAACAAAGTCTTCATGATGTATCAGCTTGATGTATAAACAATATTAAGGTTGTTCATCCAGCCAAAACGAAATCGATGGTAGTCGCCACGCGCCAAAAACAGCAGATAACGCCTCTATCACTTAACCTTGCACTTAAAGGTAGTCAGGTAGAACAGGTAAACGAACATAGCGTACTAGGGATTACAATCGACAGTCAGCTAAAATGGCGAGCTCATACAGACGCCTTATGCAAAATAGTAGCAAAAAATAACTTTATGTTATCAAACTTGAAATATTATACTGATTCAGATACCTGTAAACTGTTTTATAATGATCACATACGTTCTCACGTCGATTACGAGTCAACGGTATGGGATGGATGTAGTGGGGTCCATTTAAAGAGACTCAATTCCCTATACAGACGGGCGGCCAAAAAAATCTGCGCTGATCCACACCTAACCACAGAAGAAAAGCTCACAAGAGCGAATCTCCTGCTTCTTCAAGATCATTTTAAAGTGGTGTTTATGCGAGGGAGGAGTGATAAACATATTTTAAACGGAGGGAAAGAGGACTGAATGCGTGGGTGGGGGGGGGGGCGGTGTCCGGTGGTAGCCGAAGTACTGAGTAGGCGGGGAGGGATTTCCGGACTGTGGAATGCTACGAGGCGAGATGGAGATTGAGAGAGAGATAGAGGGTGGAAAAGTCTGGAGGGGGTGAGTGCGTAGGCGAGGATGAGAGGCGTGAGAGAGTGTGGGAGGTGGATGCTTGGGCGGTTACACAGTCTATAACTCAACGGACAGAGAAAAAAAGGTCCCTGAATTCCGGCAAGTATGAGTGCGAGTCAGTTATCATCAAGCTGTCGGGAGAGATATCTGGCACATATCAAACCCGCCGCGAGCTTATTTCCTCCCTTCCTTTTTTGCTCCTGCGACTCCCTGCGGCCTGACCAAAAGCTTTTCGAGTTTTTCAGTTCACGGATAGTACGATTGTGTCTTCACTTATACCGTGTATACACTATTTAGTTATAACCATTTTTACACTTTATTATCACTAGGCTGTTTTTTTTTTTTTTTTCTCTCTCTTAATAAAGTTTCATTTCATCTCTCTTTCTCTCTCTGAGAATGTTGTAGTTTAGCAAGGACAAACACTAAAAGAGTGCGCCTATTGTTTCCCAAAAAAATGCGGTTTACCCGTACACGCACTAAAAAATTCTTAAGTTCATTTTTTATTAAATGAAGTTGATGCGAATTTTCAATGATTTCACACAAGTTCACCTTATTTTGCGCACGCAGTCAAGGAGACAAGGGACAAAAAGGAAGGGACTAACGGGGACGGCTGCGTCTGCCGTCCGCTGTAATATAAACAATTCCGCGATAACGTGGATGCTAAGAAGGCCATGTGTTTTTGGAGCTGTAGCGACTACCTCAGTTCAGAGTAATCTCTGTGTCCGTTGAGTTATAGACTGTACAGGAGTGGCTAGGGAACGGTACCAAAAAAGTACGCCAGTCAGCAGCGCAGCAGTCAGGCGACAGCTAGAATTTAAAATGGCTCCCAAATCAGCGAGAAAGAAGGCTTTACTGAAAAATAGTGAGATGGACCATATTTTCCGTGACTGGGGCCTCGACGAAGAGGTGCAGAGTGCCCTGATCAGGGAAAAATTCATCTCTAGGCAAGCACTACTGCTAATGTCTGACGAAACGTGGAGACAGAGCAGTGCTCCGTGCAGCAGTGGCCAAATTCCAGGTAGACAACGGCGGTGGCCCACTGTGCGGCGGACTGAGAGGAGTAGCGGACAACAGCGGCAGTAGAGCGTCACAGACCTTGCAGGACGCCCTATACAGTACACACCACAGCGGTGCCGGACTGGATGAACTGTTGCGCGACAGCCTGTGCGTCAGTGGCAACAGTACCGGGAGTATTGCGGCAGCAAAAGGTGGGCCCCCGTTACGTATAGTGGATTTTCTGTCTTCAGTAGCAATAGCAGAGGAAGAAGTGGCACTTGGGGATGGTGTCACTATAAAGGTAAACAGCACACCGAAGTTGGACAAGGTTTCCCCCGCACACTGGATAGTGGCGAACAGCCGTATTTTAGCGGCCCTTATGGACAAACCCACACCGGGGTTCACGCCGCACGCCTACCTCAAGTACTCAGCGATGGTGGGGGAGCTGGCGGCCAGATACACCTGGCAAAGTGTCCTGCTGTTCGACGATGAGTATCGTCAGCGGCAAGCGGCCGAAGCATTCCAGTGGGGCACGGACGCCCCACACCTTTCCACGGTGGTGCTGCGCGACCGTACTGCGCAATCTGCGATGCCCGCTGGCTCACCGGCTCACAGAACAGGAGGGACGGCCGGACCGCGCTCACAACACCCCATCGGCCCCTCTGGCAGAGAAGTGTGCATGCAGTACAACAGAGGTTACTGCACCTACGGCGCACGCTGCCGGCTGGACCATGTGTGTGCTACCTGCGGGAGAGATCATCCGGCGCGGGAACATCGTGACACACCTGCAGCAGCGGCAGGTGGCAAACACGGGACAGCCTAGGACACAGCGCAGCAGGTTGCACAAGGCGAGGTAGGCCCCACCCATTCTAGCACTTCTTACCATAGCCCTTATTCTGCACTAAGTCCATACAACTGTCAACCGTTAGGTTCTGGAGCGTCCATTAGTTCAAAGCTTTTAGTGTGGCAAGACGAATTAGCTTCTGATACTGAAAGACAAAAACTTTCTCCTTGAAGGGATCAAACATGGGTTTTATATCACGGACAAACATCAGACTGTTAGATCTGTACAGCAGAAAAATCACACATCTGCCTTAAAAAACAGAGTGGTGGTAGAAAAGGAGCTCATTGATCAGATGAACAAAGGTCATTATATCGTAGCATCTCAAAAAACAACCGTAATTAGCGCTTTGGCTGCGATCCCAAAAGACGACAATAGCATACGCCTGATACACGACGGCAGCAAGCCTGTAGGACATGCAATGAACGATTACTCAGTACCTGAGGCAGTAAAATTCCAGACTCTAGCTGACGCGTGCGGACTAGCCAAGTCCGGCTACTGGTGCGCGAAAGTTGACCTTAATGCGGCATACCGATCTGTGTGCATCCATCCAGATAATTACCAAGTCACAGGCCTAAAATGGATTTTTACGGGCGAGCAGAAGCCCACATACCTGTTGGATAGTAGGCTACCCTTTGGTAGTAATGTGGGCCCTTCGCATTTTCACAGACTCTCGCAGGCAGTTCGCAGATCAGTGTATGTTACGGCGCGGCATGACAGGAATAGTAGCGTATATTAACGATTTCTTCATAGCAGCTAAGTCCAAAGAGGAATGCACTCAAATGATGATGACGCTCATTGCCCTTTTACGTAGATTAGGGTTCAATATTAGCTGGCCTAAGGTGGTGGAGCCCACATAGTCTAGCAGCTGCCCTTCATAGACGATCAGCCGTTTACGAGATAGTGATTTTCTAGAGAGTAACAAAGGTTTGGGTATATCAAAATGAAGTCTAGTATGAATAAAAGCAGTGCGCACTCGTTTTAAACCGCCGGAGGATGGAGACATTTTTCTGTAGCACATTTTGTTTCCAGTATGGCTGCAGACGAAACCAGGACCTTCGCGGCCATGTTTACAGGGGATCAGTAGTTTACACGGGTCTCATTGTTCCTGTATTCAGTGGTAGTATGCACTATATGTCACTTAAAAGGATTTCAATTTTTAAAGTAATATTTTCACACTTAGATATATTAAGAGAAGAAACAATTACGAAAACGCTTGCCTTGAACGCAAAATTAATATCGTTTCGCAACAATAAGGTATCCCAAAATCACGTGATCAAAACATCACGTGATGCCGTCTCCGCGGACGTGAATTTCTGTGTGCCGACGGGTTCTTTTTTATTTGTTCTACATAAGCTTGTTTGTTTAAAAAAAAAAAAGCAAACGTGTCAAGTTGCTGTGTGCATTTTTACGGCTTGATAAAGGTTTGTCACGTTTATTTCCATTCACTTTACCATCGCTTTGCCCGTTTCATTTCGACAACACAGCACCAAAACAAAACGTAACCCACAACACAAACGCTATCTTCAAAACCTATGCTGCATTCTGTAAAAGAAAAAGAGTGCCACACCACTTGGTTTTAACTGTCATGGCTGAGCAAAGTTTCGGAACTTGATTAATTATTTTATGCAGCAGTAACATTTATTTTAATCAGTTGCACTGACAAGCTATGTTGTGATGTGCGATCACTGCCAGTGCCAATTTTGCAGTCTCAGTGATCACTGATGGTACAGTACACTTCACACTGAAAAAAAAAAATACACAGCACAATGTGAACACGCTTGGAAGTTCATGCAATGCTTTGTTTAAAATTGAACCCTATCTTGCTAGCAGTAGCCTACTGCACAAAAGAGGAACTTATTTTGCTGCTGTGTTATTTGCAGTTTGTCTGCATATAGACATTTGCAGTTCGCTGCAAGGATTCTTAGCAGCTGACATTAGCACTGACATATTGGGATTAAAACGAGAAAGAAAACGGAGAAAGATGACACAGAGATGATTTAATAAATCAGTCAAGTGATCAAATGAATGAGATATCTATGTTTTATGATAAACAGCTAGTTATGGGAGGGGGGGGGAGGGGGAAGGAGGCACATACTTTATAATGTACACGTACTATTTCTTTCAGTGTTTCCATCACCCACTCATAACACCATTAGACTCGATGAGTTGTCATGTTTTGAGTGGTTTACAAAGTACATGTACTTGTTGCTGTTACATTATCTTCTTACTGGTTTTGACATTTCGCTGTAAGATTTACAGTCACATACTTTAAGCGTGTTCCCCCTAACGCACACAGAGGTTGACTGTATCATTGATATGTGTGTGTAGGTAGCGTTTGGTTTTGTTTGAGGTGGCAGTTTTGGCCTCACCTTTAAGTTTGGTGCGCTGTGCATGTGGCCACCAGTACTATTTACAGAACTGACGACTGCATGTGCAGGCTAGTTCACGGTATCAAAATGTGAACTGGGCAGCCTATTGTTTGAAGTGATCAGTGGTAGCAACATCCATGATGTATGTGTGCATTTGGCCACTGGTACTGTTTACAAAGGTGCTGTTTACAGAACTAGTGGCTGAGTAGGCATATTATTATTAGTACTGTTATTGTTATCAGGTGTGGCCTTATCTCTAAGTTTTGGTGCCCCTGTGCATGAGGCCAACAGTACTTTTCACAGAACTGATGGCTGCATGTGCAGTGTGGCTAACTGGACACATGAAATTTGTAGGTGGGCAGCTAAAATACAGGCAGTCAATACAAGCCACTTGCTTAACCTGAAGTCTCTATATATAGATTTTACAGTCCACTAATGCCAATCAGTATACAATTGTGCATGTCTTTTGTGGGTATTCTGTGGTTTTGTATGTGGGCTGGGGTTGAAAGTGGGGCGGTATGGCACCTATTACCGTGTATGTACAAAACCTTCATTACAAACAAACATAAATTAATAATTTTAATAAATAGTTATTTGGGTTTAACGCCGCGCAGTAGACTACGGCCATCTCATGGCAGTTAAATAAATAAGATAAAGTAAGTCAAAGATACCTGGGACATAAGAATGCTAAGTAAAGTATAGATTATGATCATGCACAGATGTACATTGGTGGATGTTCTGCGGTTTTGTGTGTGTAACTGGATTGGGGTTGGGAGCGAGTGAAACTGCACCTATTACCATGTACGTGTATAAGACATAAGACATTTATTCACCAAGTAAAACGTTACAAGGATTTTTGTGTGGCATGGCGACAGTAAAATATGTCCTCACTTGTAGGGCATTCATCATGTCATACACTTAGTTGGCGATCATCCTATATACAGCACTAAAAGATAGATAAACACAATATTAAACACAAATCAGTCATATGTCACAAATCATGAAATCACGTTGTTCCGTGCATGGTGATGTATTGAGGACAGCTTCTGGAAAAAAAATTGCATCTGAATCGAGAGGTTCTGGCTTTAAAAGCACGAAACCACCGGCCAGAGGGAAGAAGCTCGAAGAGATGATTGGCTGGGTGTGACAGATCTGACAGAATAGTACTGGTGGCCACATGCACAGGGGCACCATGGTGTATGTTCTTGAGCTGTATGCTGATGTGTATGTACAAAACCTACATTACAAACAAACAAAACAAAACAAACAAACAAAATAAATAAATAATTTAAATAAATAAGATAAAGTAAGTCTAAGGTACCTGGGACATATGCATGCTAGGTAAAGGATAGATTAAAAATTATGAACATACACAGATGTGTATGTCCTTCTTTTGGTAGGTGTTCTGCGGTTTTATGTGTGTATTGGGTTGGGAGCAGGCAGTATGGCACCCATTACCATCTATATATGTGTATATTTTCATGTTTGCTGATGCCCCCACCCGGGTCTGCCCTGGGGGACTTGGGTGGGGTTAGGTACTTTTTAGTTCCCAGGGTCACCCTGGTCAGCCCCACAGGGTGGGTTTCCTTTCTATTCTGGGGCATGTGTTTCTGTCTACCCTTGGTCCATTCACCTGTATTTGTCTTTTTAAAACTCTCCCAACTGTCTGCACTGCCTGTAGCTCTTGATGTTGGATGTGTGTTGCTAGACAGTCTTAGCTTTATTTAGGCCCCATGTTGTAGGTTTATTTAACGTATTTGACCGGCTGGCGACATACATTCAATTTTCTGTTTAGTTTTTTTTTTCACAAGCAGTCCAGGCACGTCCTGAGAAAGCCTTGTTGCTGTCGGGACGTTAAGCAATGTACAATCAATCAATCATTGTTTGCTGATGTGTATGTACAAAACCTTCATTACAAGCAAACAAAATAAATAAATAATTTAAATATATACTTATTTGGGTTTAATGTCGAGCAGGCGACCAATGCCATCTCATGGCGGTTAAATAAAAAAGATAAAGTAAGTCAAGATACCTGGGACATATGAATGCTCAGTAAAGGATAGATTATGAACATGCACAGATGTAAGTGTCATTTGGTGGGTGTTCTCTGGTTGTGGAGTGGGGTTGGGAGTGGGCAGTATTACCATATATGTGTATGTGAACATCAGCATATGAACAAAACCTACTTTTCAAACAAATAAAAATAAATAATAAATTTAAATAACTAGGACATATGAATACCAAGTAAAGGATATATTATGAACATGCACAGATGTTTGTTCTGTGGTTTTGTATGTGGGGTGGGGAGCGGGTGGTATGCACCTATTACCATATGTGTACATGTTATGTTCACATCATATATGTGTATATGTATGTTCTCATCTTGTATGCTGATGTCCCCCACCCAGGTCTACCCTGGGGGACTTGGGCGGGGTTAACTACTTTTTACTTCCCAGGGTGACCCTGGTCAGCCCCACAGGGTGGGTTTTCCCCTCTATTCAGGGGCGTGTGTTTCTGTCTACCCTTGGTACATTCACCAGTATTTACCTTTTTTAAACTCTTCCTACTGTCTGCACTGCTTGTAGCTCTTGATATTGGATGTGTGTTGCTAAAGGGTCTAGTTAGGCTTATTTAGTGTATTAGACCAGCTGGCGACATACATTCAATATTCTGTTTAGTTTGGGTTTTTTCACAAGCAGTGCAGGCACGTCCTGAGAAAGTCTTGTTGCTATCGGGACGTTAAACAATGTACAATCAATCATTTTATGCTGATGTGTATGTGCAAACATACATCACAAACAAACAAACAAACAAAAAATAATAAATTAATAAAATAAGTTGGGGATACCTGGGACCTATAAATATGCATGTTAAGTAAAGGATAGATTATGAATATGCACAGATGTATGCATATTGAAAACAAATTTCCTCTCCTTGGTGACCACTACCATACCACTATAGTGATCATGTGCATCAAGGAATTCCTTCCATCCATAATTAAAAGGATAAATAATAAATAAATATGTAAGTGAATACATACATGAATCAATAAAAAATAAATAAATAAAACATGTAATATAATAGAGAGGGCTACTATCTGTATTGTGTCTCATGCAGTCCTGATAAAGCTTAATCATAAGAGTCCTTGTGAGTACTTGAGTGCGGATTGGTTGCAAAAACTAAAATTATATATTTAGGTGTTTAGCTGAACATGGTGATTTGATGGAAACGGTTCGGAGATGGATTTCACTCTGCCTGGCTTGTGCTTAAGACCAGTCGGATACGAGTGTGCTTGACCAGTTAAAAATCCCATCTCCACTAATAAAAAAAATTTAAAAAAAGAGCAGACCTGCACTTAGAGCCGTTAGGCTGAAAAACAGACGAACAACATGCATGTTGTATCCGGCCAAAGAATGTTGAAGATGGTCGGCAGACACATTGCACAACATGCACAAAGGGAGTTTACTTTCGATATGCTTTCCTCCCACAAAAGACCGAGTTCTATGGAAAAGGCTGTTTTCAAGACCAGGAAAAATAACGTATTTGACGTTGATAAGATGTTCAAATCGAAAATAATCTCTGTTTCAATTCAGGAGCAAAGTAAAGCTTCATCAGCCGTGCGCGTCTGATTGACTTCTTTAGAAGGCTTCTCGCTGACCGCCATTTTGAAACTAGCGACGCGACTATGCTTACCGCATTAAAAATAATACTTTTAAACTTATTTTATCGTATATATGTATGCATGTTTACTTGCTGATGATTTTAATTTACTCACTGGAATAAACTTGTAACTTGTATGCTTAAAATTTTCAATGTTATGCACAAAAAATGTCTTGCACCTTATCCGGGCGGTGTACGAGGACTGGTTCCCTCACATCGAAAAATAGCTTTCGAAAAACACTTCTACAAAAATGTCTCCATCCTAAGGACAAATATTGTTGCCATGCATAAACTATATGGCATTAGTACTTTCGTTTAGCTCCAGATTGTTCTGGTCACTCCACTGCACAAGCTGATCGACCTGCTCCCGGTATTGGGATTCATCACAGTTTTTTTATCATTCCCTCCACTGTGGTATCTTCAGCAAACTTAAACATTTGCGTGCCCTCCCGACTCGCTCTGCAGTCGTAAGTGAAGAGCGAGTACAGCAAAGGAGGCAAAACGCATCCCTGAGGGGTGCCCGTGGACAGGGAAATACAGGAGGACACACAGTCCCCCACTTTAACGACCTGCGGACGATCCAGGAGAAAGTCGAGCAGCCATAAGCAAATGGACTGTGGAAAAGAACCAATCTGTTGTAGTTTATCAAAAAAAAACTTGGAAGGGACAATAGTGTTAAAGGCACTGCTATAATCTACGAAGAGAATGCGTGCGTATGTGTTAGGTTGCTCTAGGTGCTGAAGAACATGAAATAGAGCCAAAGAGACAGCGTCCTCTACGGATCTGTTCCTTCTATAGGCAAACTGATGTGGGTCAAAACACGGGTCAATAAGTGACTTCATGAAACACAAGACAAGTCGCTCAAGTGATTTCATGACGACGCTGGTTAAAGCCACTGGTCTGTAGTTGTTTAGACATGTCACTTTAGTTTTCTTTGGGACTGGAATTATTGTGGATCGTTTGAAGCAGTTTGGCACTTTGCGCTGACTGAGTGACATATTATTAAAGATGTCAGAAAACACACCAGCGAGCTGATCTGCACAGTGCTTCAACACACAGGGAGACACATTGTCAGGTCCAGCGGTTTTTATAATGTTTATATGCTGAAACACAGCCTTGACGTCAGAGTCCTCAACAGTGAAGGCCACGGAGCTGTCCTCACTGGTTGTCTCCCCAGGATCGCCAGGCATAGCGGGCCGAGGGAGACAACCCGCGCGGGCATTGGCATCAGAAGCATGCACAGAGTCCACACTGACCATGTCGTCCCCGCAATCGCCCCGTGAAGCGAGTGGAGGCAGACAACCAGCATGGGCACTGTCATCAAAATCACACACAGTGGGGGGCTGAAAGTTGGCCACACTGGCTATGTCCCCCCCCCCCCCCCCCCATCGCCATGTAAGGCAAGAGAAGGGAGACAACCAGCGTGAGCACTGTCAACAAAATCACACATAGTGGGAGGCTGAAATTGAAAATTTCCACACTGGTTATGTCCCCCCAATCACCACGTGAAGTGAGTGAAGGGAGACAACCAGCGTGGGCGCTGTCAGTGGAATCATGCATAGCGGAGGGCAGAAAGTTGTCCACGCTGGTCATGTCCCCCTGAACACCACGTGAGGCGAGTGGAGAGAGGCAACCAGCGTGGGCACTGACAACAGAATCACGCACAGTGGAGGACGGACTAGTGTCCACTCTGGCCGTGTCCCCCCAGCCGCCACTCGTAGCGAGTGGGGGAAGACAACCAGTGCGGGCACTGCTGTCGCTATTGACAGGGAGACCAGAAAGCAGAATTGTTCCTCCTATCAAACCGGGCATAAAACTCGTTGAGGGTGTCCGGCAAAGCGACATCATCGGTATCGGCAAACTTGGCGTGCGGCTTGTAGTCCGTCATTCTCTGGATCCCCTGCCACAGAGCCCTGGGGTTGTCGGTAGCCAGGTCATCCTCCAGTCGCTGACGGTAGCTGGCTCTGGCCGACTTGATGGATCTGCCTAGGTCATATCTGGCCTTTTTGTATCGCACCCAGTCGCCACTCCGAAACGCCTCCTAGTTTCTCTCGCAGTTTCTGACGAGTGTCAGCATTAAACCAGGGCTTGTCGTTTCCATAGCTTTTGACAGTTTTTGTGGGAATGCACAGACTTCACAAAAGGTGACATAGTCACACACAGTCTCAGTGTATTCATAAATGTCAGATGCGGCCTCTTTAAACATGCCCCAGTCTGTGCACTCGAAACAACCACGGAGCGTTTCTAGGGCGTCGACAGTCCACTGCTTCACTGTGCGCTGCACGGGTTTGACACACTTAAGTGTCTGTTTATAGGTTGGCACGAGGTGAATCATCACGTGATCAGAGTACCCAAGAGCAGCACGCGGAATCGAGCGGTACGCGCCCTTGATAGCTGTGTAGCAGTGATTTAATGTCTTGTCGCCCCTAGTGGGGCACGTAATGTGCTGTGTGTACTTTGGCATTTCCTTTCTAAGACTGGTTCTATTAAAGTCTCCAGCCACGATCATCACTGAATCAGGGTTAGCGTTTTCTGTTTGGGTAAGAATGTCTGCAAGCCGTGCAGTAGCAGTGTTAGCATTAGCTTGGGGTGGGATATATAGATGTCATAATCACAGATGAAAATTCTCTGGGGAGATAGTATGGACGGCAGTCAATGATAAGAATCTCTAAGTCAGCAGAGCAGGATTTAGACAGTACCTTGACATCACTGGACCACCGATTATTGACGAGGAAGCATAGCCTTCCGCCTCTGGACTTACCAGTCTCCTCGTGAGACCGGTCACCTCTGTAGATAGTGAAGCCTGGTGGGGTGATAGCCGAGTCGGGTACGGTGGAGTCCAGCCACGTCTCAGTGAAACAAAACCCAGAGCAGTCCTTGTAGTCCCTCTTGCTTTGAATGTTGCATAAAAGTTCGTCATACTTGTTCCTCAAAGAGCGCACATTAGATAAAAACAGAGCAGGTAGCGGGGGACGTAAACTTCGCCGGCGTAGCCTCAACAAGGCTCCACCACGCTTACCACGCTTGCGCCGCACGTGACGATCACAATTTTTACCACTGGCGAAACTGTCCGACGTTAAAACTGGAAAACTAAATTCGTTAAAATGAGCATTTGGCTGCACGTCACACTCACTCAACGTGTCCTTGATGTGTAGCAGCACATCTCGATCATATCTGCATAGGCCCAAAGTGCTGTCAAACAGGAACGCCGCCACAATCAAACAAATACACAGCACACATGACACCCTGGAAGAAGCTGCGGTTTGTGGGGCGCCTCATGTATTTCATGCGCCTAATTAAGATCCAGGTCCCCACCGGCGTTAGAACAGGAAGCAAAATCAGAAAAAGAAATATATCGGTGCAACCCCATCCAGGCCTCTCGGTCATGACTGCACATAAGGGGAGGATGTACCTGATTTCAATGATCATCAGAATTATGAAATAGCACAGGAATCCATAGCCAAACACCTCAAGATCCATTGTTGTTGTTGTTGTTGTTGTTGTTGTTGTTGTTGTTGTTGTTGTTGTTGTTGTTGTTGTTGTTGTTGTTGTTGTTGTTGTTGTTGTTGTTGTTGTTGTTGTTGTTGTTGTTGTTGTTGTTGTTGTTGTTGTTGTTGCTGCTGCTGCTGCTGCTGCTGTTTCTGCTGCTGCTGCTAGAAACGTCACATCAGCTACTTTCTTTCCGTTTAAAGTCAGTCTCATCAAGTACTTGTTTTTGTTAACATCACCGCCGCGACTGTGCACATATTGAAAAGTACTATTCTGATTAGATCATTAGTTTTCGATGACTCAGTTTTATTCAGTACACCTTGTGTGTAGCCAACTATTCATATGACTGACTGACTTAACGTCCTAAGCCGCAAGAGCGCACGTGTGTGTGTGTGTGTGTGCGTGTGCGTGCGTGTGCGTGCGTGCGTGCGTGCATGCGTGCGCGTGCGTGTGCGTACGTGTATATTAGAGAGAGAGAGAGTGGCGTGCTGAAACGTGCATGCGTATGTATGCGTATTAGGCTGCGTGTATTCCCATAACATTACTTTAATTAAACCTCACAAGGGACCAGAGTGACAGGATGTATATCGGTCTTGCTTTACCCCCTCTGAGAGCAACAGGGTACGGGAGGACTTTTCGGCTTTTAGTACGGAAACACGGGACACACAGGGTGCAACGAGTCTCCCATGAGGATGACATTGGAGTTGGTTTAAAAGCTTTATCACACATACTAAAAGAAATCGTCATACCGCTCAAAGTTAGCAGCAGGGCTGCATGTACTAGAAGCCGCCTCCAGAATTTACTGGTAGCAAATTTACTGGTGCTACCAGAAAATTTTCAAGGCGGCCTCTAGTACATGCGTTGTGTTTGCAATTTCAGGTTATGCCGTATGCCTACCTGAAGAGCTCCCCTTTGGGGCGAAACCGGTCGTAGGTGGCAAAAACTTTAAATCTACTCAGCAGGTCCAATATCTGTTTGGGAATATTTTCTAGCATCCCCCCTCGGGGGGAGGACTGGATATTCTCCAGCGGATAGCGGGGCGCCTGGGGTAGTCCCTACTGCTTTATGTAGTAGGTGTTCAGTGGAAGGCTCAAAAGATCTAGTAAGCGATGCAGTCACAAAAAGGGCAGCTGATGTCCTGATGACACAATGCAAGCTTACCAGCCTGGAATTCCATGGCATTAGCACAGCATTCTCAGAATTGAATGAAAAATTACGTCCCTTGGAGCTAATCTGATTGAGTGCATTTTTATGGCTTTTGGCTATCCATTTCTCTAGGTAGTTCCTGATTCTCTCAATGAATAGACCGTGTGTTTCTCCTTCTTCAGGTTTGCAGTTTCGAAATCGTCGCCTGTAACCCTCTTCAGTGAATTCGTACTGTCTCAGCAAGGCGGTTTTCAACTGTGTATAATCTTCGGCTTCTTCTCTTGGCAAGCGGGTGTAAACTTCAAGCGCTTTGCCAGTAAAAGTGCACTCAGTTTGATAGCCCACGTCTCTTGTTTCCAATTATTACTGCTTGCGAAGCGCTCGAATCGCTCTAGGTAAGCGTCCATCTTATCTGAGTTTTCTGCGAAAGGTGGTAGCTTTGGCGCACGAGCTGTTTGTTCTCTGCTGGCTAATGCTGTTGCTTCATTAGCTCTCTGGCTCTATGCCTCAATCTCCATCTGCTTCAAATGAATTTCATGTTGTCGCTGCCTCTCCGCCCCTTCTCTTTGTTTCTCTGCCTCTCTTCGCTGTTTCTCTGCTTCTTCTACTTGGATTTCGAGTTTCCTAATTTCACGCTCTTTAGCTCTTTCTTCTCTCTCCCAACTCTCTCTCATCTCTCTTTTTCTTCTCTCTCTCGTCTCTTTTCCTCTCTCTCTCTATCCTCTCCTTTTCTGCGTCAGCTGGCACTGAAGGGATTAAACTGCATGCAAGCTCATAATTATAGAAGAGACTTTGTGGGCTTGTAACTCTATATCATGTTCAGTACGGTTGCTTTCAAAAAAAGAAATTGTTGCTTATGGAAAGTGCGATCTTCTGACGCAGACTGGTTTTTTTGTTTGTTTGTTTGTTTTCTGCAATCTTCTTTCATTCAACACTCACAAAAACGTAGCTGTGGCAGGATCATGGATTCGAAATGGTGTCAACAAGAGGCATAGGCCTTAATTAGCCTCCGCAACTGCGGTAGTTCATGAGTACCTATACCTTTTGCAGTTGGGTGGTGTTTGCATTTTCTTGGCACTGAACAGGTTAAATAGGCTCACACACACACACACACACACACACACACACACACACACGCGCGCGCGCGCGCGCACGCACGCACGCACACACACACACACACACACACACACACACACACACACACATGCACACACGCAAATGCAAACACACACACACACACACGCACGGACGCACGCACGCACACACGCATGCACGCACACACATACACGCACACACACGCACACACCAGTAATAAACATTAAACACGGTTCAAATCTTATTCTTTTATTTCTCCCAGATAACAGCACTTTGATACAATTAACCTTGTTTACGAAATGGTTCCGGCATTATTAAATTAGGTGGTTTGGTAATCTCCTATATCTAATCTCTAGAGCAATTGAGGTCAGAGTCATGAATAAGGCTGAATGATAATATAGCGTCACAGGTGCGTCAGGCAGCACTGTGACGTAACGACTGTGACAAGTTCTGTTAACGCTGTTGAGCTGTTACTTTGCAAGGAGGGCAGAAAAGAGGTTGGAGTTTCACCCGTATGTGAGTATCTCACTTTTATTCTTTAGTCTGTCAGTCCAAACTACAAATGTCGAACTATCGAAACCAGACGAGTGGCAAATTATCGTATAAAGTTTTGGCATGTCCAGTGTCACTTGCGTTAATACAGTTATGACTGGCGTCTCGATCGCCCAGCTTTCTGTTGGCCGTCATATGATTTTGAAACGACCCGAGAAGTCTTGTGAAAATCAAGAATATCTACGCAACATACCAGCTATGGCGAGTGTCTGCCCCTCGAGCTGTTTCCGCGTCCATCCGTTAGTTAACACATTACGTCCTGAGGCCGATTTAACAACAAAAAATGCTTAGTGTCATATGTAGCCTACATTACAAAATAGAAAGTATAATTCGTCTTTTTGTTTCTTTCTTTCTTTCCTTTTTTTTAAATTTGTTTGTTTGTTTGTTTGTTTGTTTGTTTGTTTGTTTGTTTGTTTGTTTGTTTGTTTACGCGTATTTCTCATCTGTGTAACTAGTCTCAGCCAAGCAGAAAGTTTAAAAACATTATATTACGTGTTTAAGAGATACTATGATAGGGCTGTCCTTAGTTTGCTTTGCGTTAGGGAGGTTCAGGTGGGGTTGGGGCCGTTGGCGCCGGCCATGAGACACCTTGGCGACGGGCTTCACCCGTCCTGAGCCATTGTCCATTTGTTGTTTGTAAACTGTTGTGTGAGTGTGGGTGATTGCGAGTTGCACCTGAGGTGGCGAAACAAATTTTCCTGTACGTGGCAACATGTATTTGGAACAATATGATTGATTGATTGATCAACCGTTTTAGTTCAAGGGTGGTGCCAGCATTGCTTGGCGCCTCAAGCGCCAAGCTATGCTGGCACCATCCTTGAACTATCATAGTCAAATTTATTTCAAGCCATAGTGTATCAGGATGAAAAGGGTTAACGCAGGTCCTCAGCCAAAGAGTGTTCTGTAAATACGATATCACAGCAATGCACTTCAAACTTGGTTGCAATGTTGTTGGTGATATTTTCTAAACATATCTGTTGGTTGGAGGTTTGGGACATAATTACTGTGCCATCATTGTGTGGTACGATTCAGAGCACCCAGAAGCTGTTTCCGTCATCCAAATTTCCCTGGTCACTTTGTTGGATGAAGTAATCCAGCAAGGCGATACCCTTCTCTTTGTCACTCTGCAGAAATGTTTTTTGTCGGTCAGGCTACCAAGAAAACCAGGAAGCATCGGCAGTTATTTACAACTTATCTGGCACCATTATTTCCCCGAGTGATGAATATTTAGACTGATCCAGCACCAGACAGCTCAAACTAGTATATCTTTTTGTTGCAGGACTTAGGACTGCCGTGATCCTACAACATGAAAATGAAGTTCACTTCATACGTCTTCGGGATTATCATTGCTCTTCGTAAGTTCAGATTACAGCAAATGAAAAGCTTGTTTTGCTCTCATGCGCTGGCAAAAGTAAGTCTGTGTATTGGGTTTCTGTCGTCCGCTGGGTGTCCGTCGTCGTTTGTGGTAAACTTTACAGCACAAATCCGATACAAATACGATCTGAATCCGAAGCGGGTCTGAGACAGAACTGTTCGTGCAAGACATGTTTATGATCGTGTTTCCATTTGTCCGAGGCATTACCGAATTTCGAATCCGACTGCGAAACAAACTCGAAACAATTTTTTGTTCGCTCAGGGAGAAGATTTTCTATGATGTGTTCGGACGGAAAGTAAATGTTGTAACTAGTCGCAATTTCGCGTGCTAATCTGATCTTTGCGTCATGCCAGTGGTTCCTACAAAAGCGGAATTCGGACGTCGCACGTATCATATGGAAACACGCGCTCCAAGAATCGTGAACGCTAACTGCATAGCCTTATCCGTTTCGGTTCGTATTCGTATCGGATTCGTGCTTGTCGAAACGTAGCTTTACGTTAAAGTTATATTCCCCAGAATTAAGCATCTCAACAGTCAGAAAACTGTCTGCAACAGATGCTCTTTTGTGTACTTTCTTAGAGCTTTATGATGTAAATACAATGACAAATGTCAAAATTCATCGTTTGGAAGGTGCATGGTTTTTGTAGCCGAGTCGCGAATTTATCGTCTGCATCGGCCTCGTTTTTAAATTAATACGCATTTTCAAGAGCATACGTCACAAGTCAGACCCGACGGACTATCGATGTATTATAATACTGCAGGTCACGAAGTCATCGGTGTGATCTATACACGTGTCAGTGTACAGGTGTACTGATGTTCTCCGGCATCCATCTCGCTTAAATTTTCACGAGAAAGTAGAATAAACATTCTGTACTTGCCATGCTGTCAAATTCACAATGTAGGTTCCGCTCGACCTGCTAGTATTTAATAGTAACTATCGTGCCGGCGTACGAGGGGTTGCGTGTTTGGCGCTCGCAAAGCGAGCATGAGTCCACGGTGCCTAGTTTGACCTTTGATCCTTTACCCATCGGAAACACGCACCGTCTTCCATCATTGAAACAGAACATTGGTATTTATACCGACTTTCTGCAATGCACTCAATTTCACGTCTTAAACGTCGAGGTCTACGTAAAACATTATTAGAAACCACAAATTAGAGCACCCTCGCAGCAGAAACACTACCTCTCTAAATCGAGTGAATGAGAGCCGGCACAGACAGAAACGTGTTACGAACAGCGCGCGTTGTGTAACTTTGAGACACACCCTAGTTTTCAGAACTCTGCATCATAAAATGTGATAACTAGCTCGTAAATATATGATAAAACAGGTTTAAAATCTTGCAAAATCAGTAATAGATAAATTCTACTGAAAATCTACATGAAATCTGAAAATCACTAGCGCTCGCGGAACTATTGGAAGATCAACAAAGACCGTAGACTTTTTACTGATTCAGCAGGAACGTGACAAATTCCGGGGGGGGGGGGGGGGGGGGGGGGGGGGGAAGGGGGTCAAGCCAAACTCTAGCTTTTCGCGTTGCCGCATGTCCATATTCTTTTGTCAGATGTCAGTTCTACTTAGGGGTATCATGTCTCTCTTCCTCATTCTTCTCTTCCTTATTATCGATTCTGTCAATGTCGATGATACTTTCTTCTTTTTTTCTTCGCTGGTTTGTCCGCCATTTTGTCTCTGACTGGTTATAATTATGCAGATGACCTAAGGTCGTATAAAATAGTTATGTCCTCAGCTAATATCGCCTATCACAAGCATTTTTTTCTGGGATCCTATTAAAGATTCCGGTGGGCCTCTTTTCAGTTTGAACGGACGAAATAAAGCATTTGATGGGACAATAGGGTGGTCACTGTCTAAGTGGGTATGTATACTGAATCCCAGTAAAAGCTTTCTGCAAACTAAAGCCTTACAATAAGGTCAGGTGTGCCCTTTTAAAGGTCAACCACAGTGCTTGGTGAAAAAGTTTCTGCTGAAAGAACTTTACTAAATAATACCAGATGCAAAAAAATCGGTAAGCAAAGCTCTACCGTTTAATAGATATCGATCACTGAAAGTGGGATTTCCTACCTGTAATTAAGGGTAAGGGAAGTAATAATCTGAAACGCAGCTATCGCTGATGTCCCCTCACAGTGACGTCAGCAGCTGTAAACAATGGCCGACTGCGAAGAAGTTACAAGCGAGACAAGCAGTGTTTCTTCACTCGATTCTTTACTCGATCTGTCGTGTTACAGCAGTGAGTTTGGATGTGTGAATGACCCTATTAACACTGTGCAACCTTATCAGTTTGAACCTGAGGTTGAGCTGCCCAATGCCAAGTTTGAAGAAGCACCCGACAGACGATTTGAGCGAGTCTCTCGAACGCATGCTGTTTACCAACTGGTAAGAAACTTGTTGACATGTTATCAAAGAGCTATGTCTATGATGTTATATAGTTTGTGGCTAGTCTTATTCAAGTTACTCGTACATGTATGTTGAATCGATGGCAGTAGAACTTGTTTTGCAGTCAATAATTTGTAAAGTTGTGCGATGTTTTAACTTTCGCTCTTGATGCAATTCATACAGTCATGGTCCCACTCAATCATTGCTAGCAGTCCCCCTAACTAAAACTAGCCAAATGAGTACACGTATATATATATATATATATATATATATATATATATATATATATATATATATATATATATATATATATATATATATATATATATATATATATATATATATATATATGTGTGTGTGTGTGTGTGTGTGTGTGTGTGTGTGTGTGTGTGTGTGTGTGTGTGTGTGTGTGTGTGTGTTATTCCAATGGATTATAATTTATTGTTTTGCCTAGACCTATTAGTCACTACCATGATAGTCCGTTTCAGTAGCTTGTAGACTGCAAAGAACTTGAAGTTGAACTGAACTTGTAAAAAATTGTGTGTGTGCAGGTGTCAGTGTGCAAACTGTGTTGGCATGGGCTCGATCCGGCAATGCCGCTGTTGTCAAGAAATTCCAGAAATGGAATCACTGACAGTAAGCGCAGGAGTGGGCTGCATCACCGACCATCCTGGCTTCAGCTCAGTGTGCTTGGACCTCTACGTCTTAGAGACCTGCTATTCCTGGTACAACCAGCAGTATGGGAGAGCTATACAGGATGCTAACGAGTAAGTTATATTTCCGTTATAAATTGTAATCATGATGCTATAAATAGGGTTGTGTCATAAATGCACAAATAAATAATACTACTAATAAAATTAGAATCTCACCTATATTTGACACCTTACTCTCTAATTCAAGCGATCGCTAATTTTCAAATCTAACACTAGCCCAAACCCTAACTCTGAATCCGATTTAAGTCAGGGGTTAGGATAAAGGACAAACCGTTAAATTCAATTTTAGGGTTAGGGTTTGGGCTAGGGTTAGAGTTGAAAATTAGAGATAGCTCGAATTAGAAAGTAAGGTGTCAAAGATGGATGAGATCTTAAAATTATAATAATATAGAAAATTTATACCGTGCATTTTCCTGAATAACAATTCAATTTAAAGCGCACTCTCACACATTAATAAAAGTCATACATACAGATAATTACACACACATTCGTATTAAGAAAAGCAAGGTGGGAGATGTGGGGTGGGGGTGGTGGTCAATGAGATGATGTTAGATATTTATACATTAGCCAAAAAAAAAAGAATATAAATTTACGATGCCACATTTAAGTTTTAACAGAAATATTTTCGAGATAGGTTTTAAGATTTGATGGAAATTACTGGGATGTTTTGAACAACAACAGTAATAAAATAAAAAAATAAAATTGTCAGACATTCATTTTGATGTCAAGATATTTAATTTATTTGCATGTGCTAATTCTGAGAAAAAGTAATATTTAGAGTTAGTTACTTATACATTGCTTTAGGTCCAGTCGACTGCTCAGAGCCGTATCAGGACCCCAATAATATTTAGAGGAATATTTTCAAGTACGGTAAAAGCCGGATAGTACGACACGCCAGTGACCTTCAAAATTGTGTCGTTATATCCCGTTGACATATTATCCAACAGGCCGAATATAAGGATTTTGGCCGGGACCCAGCTTTTTGTGTCTTGGTATCCGGATGTCGTTATATCCGACGTTGTACTAATCGGCTTTGACTGCACATGGATTGTTTACTGTCGTTATTACTGTATATTATTATTGTATGCTTGTTTTTCTTTCCAGGCGGTATCGGTATGTAGCTTACCGCATGCTTGTGCGGTGGATCTGGAAGTGGCAGGGGAGGGACATCAGGGTCACCTTACCAGCTTGTGCGGTAACAAGAATCCGGAAACAGTTTCCGAGCGCAGATGGGCAGTACACTGGTTATAGGGACCCAGAATAATGTGACAATACATTTGACAGCACTGGCCCATTTTTGCATCCTTATGTGTTTCAAATATATTCATAATATACTGTCATTATTATTATTACATGGACGAAAAAAACATTTTGATGTGTGTTTGTAGTCTGTTCAGCTTGTTTTACGCGCTGGTTTAAAAAAAAAAGAAGTGTGTTTGCATTTATTTATAATTATGAAACAGAAGTGCAACACTAAAATCATGTGTAGTTTGTAACATACATGTAGTGGCAACACAGTCAAAGCCGGTTAGTACGATATAACAACAGCCAGATATAAAGACACAAAACCTATATCCGGCCCGTTGGACACATCAGCCGGATATCACGACACGATTTTGAAGTTCCCGGGCATGTCATACTATCCGGCTTTGACTGTGTGTTGTGTGCAAGGTGTGTGGGAGTATTTTTGGCTTTTACCATTTTGGAATGTATATAAAAAAGTTTCTAAATAAAATGAAGTTAATACTGCCATTGTGAAACCCACCCTGGTTTTTGTGTCACGTTGGATGGCGAAAGTGGTCAGATTTACTTCATATTTCGATTGTGTGGTAATGTCTCATACCTCATTCATACCTCAAAGTCATAGAAACCAGTAGTTATAGGTTCTCACTTACAGAGCCAGGTCTTACTTACGCCTGTCACCCCTACCCGGGTATAGGCCGTCGACGAGAGACCTCCAGCAACTCCTGTCCTGTGCTTCTCCTTCGATTCTACTCCAGGTGGTTCCCAGTCTCTTGATGTCTGCTTGGAGGTCTCGACGCCAGGAGTTTCTCGGCCTACCTCTTTTCCTCTTTCCCTGGGGGTTCCATGACAATGCCTGCCTAGTGATACTGGAAGCTGGCTTTCTCAGACTGTGACCGATCCATCCCCATCTTCTTCGCCCAATTTCATTCTCTGCTGTTATCTGCTCTGTTCTCTCCCAGAGTCTGACGTTGCTGATCTTCTCTGGCCAGTGGATTTTCAAAATTCTTCTAAGGCAACTGTTCATGAAGGTCTGTACTCTGTTGACTGTGGTTTTTGTCAATCTCCAAGTCTCTGCTCCATATAGGAGAACTGCTTTTACATTGGAGTTGAAGATCCGGACTTTGGTGTGTTGTGACAGCTCTCTGGAACTCCACACTTTTTTCAGCTGGAGAAAGGCTGCTCTGGCTTTACCGATTCGTGCTCTGACATCTGCATCAGTGCCGCCTTTTTTGTCTATGAGGCTCCCGAGATAGGTGAAGGACTCCACCTCCTCCAACGGGGTGCCAGCAAGCAAGACTGGTTCCTCCCTGGTTGCGTTCAGCCTCATTGTCTTTGTTTTCTGTTTGTGAATGGTGAGGCCCACTTGGGACGAGATGTCAGCAAGCCTCGTGGTCTTGTCCTGCATTTGTTGATGAGTGTGGGACAGTAATGCCAAGTCGTCTGCAAAATCGAGGTCGTCAAGCTGTGTCCACAGTGTCCACTGTATTCCACTTCGTCTGTGCTCTGTGGTCATCTTCATGACCCAGTCTATGGCCAGTAGGAAGAGGAACGGAGACAGCAGACACCCCTGCCTGACACCAGTTCTGACCTGGAGCTCCCTGGTGAACTGCCCTTCGTGGATCACGCGACATGTCATACCATCGTAGCTGCTCTTGATCAGGCGGACGAGCTTTATGGGTACACCGTAGTGTCGTAGGAGTTTCCACAGAGTCTCTCGGTCCACACTGTCAAATGCTTTCTCATAATCCACAAAGTTGACGTACAGCGGGGAGCTCCACTACAGAGACTGTTCCACGATGATGCGGAGAGTGGCGATCTGGTCTGTACATGATCGGTTTTTCCTGAATCCTGCTTGCTGGTCTCTCAGCTGGGGGTCAACGGAGCTCTTCATTCTCTCCAGGATGATCCTGTTAAAGACCTTTCCTGGTACTGACAGCAAGGTGATTCCTCTGTAGTTGGAACACTTGCTGAGGTCGCCTTTCTTGGGAAGCTTGATTAGGTACCCCTCCTTCCAGTCAGCCGGCATCACCTCCTCTTCCCAGATCTTTCCAAACAGTGAGTACAGCATCTCCACTGTTGTCTCTGGGTCTGCTTTCAGAGACTCCGCTGGGATGCCATCTGGGCCTGCTGCTTTGCCGTTCTTCAAAAATGCCACTGCTCTTCTGATCTCTTCCCGGCTGGGTCTGTCACAGCTGATGGGTAGGTCGGTCTCTGCCGGCTGGATGTCTGGGGGGTCGGGTGGGCTAGGTCTGTTCAGTAACTCTTCAAAATACTCGACCCATCTGTCGAGTTGGTCTGCTCTGTCTGCAGTAGGCTTGCCTTCTTTGTCTTTTACTGGTCTTTCTGTATGGCCATACTTGCCTGACAATCTCCTGGTAATGTCGTAGAGCTGTTTCATATTGCCGCTGCCTGCTGCCTTTTCTGCCTCTGCTGCCAGGTTGTCTGTGTAGGCCCTCTTGTCTGCCCTGATACTCCTCTTCACCTCGCGGTTGGCTTCCCAGTATTCCCCCTGTGCCCTTACTTTGGCTGCTCTCGTGCGACTGTTGTTGACAACTGCTTTCTTCTGCTTCCTCACTTCTATCTTCTTCAAGGTATGTGCTGACAGCCAGTCCTTGTGATGGTGTTTCCTGAACCCTACAGTGTCTTTGCAGGTTGAGTTCAGCGCCTCTCTAACTGCCTTCCACTGCTGCTCTGTGGTGACCACCTCCTCTTCATTTACTAGCTCCTGTAGCGCTTGAAACCGGTTGGACAGCACCAGTTTGAACTCTTCTCTAACTCCAGTTTCTCTCAGGAGGCCTACATTATAGCGCTGTCTTCTTGTTGTCTCTGTGCGGCTTTTCTTTAGCTTGAGCTTCATTCTTAAGGTAAGCAGATGGTGGTCGGAGGCGACATCTGCTCCCCTCCTCACTCGAACATCTTGAAGGGATCTTCTAAATTTCTTGCTAATGCAGATATGGTCTATTTGGTTCTCTGTTGTATGGTCAGGTGAGACCCAAGTTGCTTTGTGTATCCTTCTGTGTGGGAAGATGCTGCCTCCAATGACAAGTCGGTTTAGAGCACAAAAGTCTACAAACCTCTCCCCGTTCTCACTCATCTCCGAGCCTAGTCCCTGTCTCCCCATCACCTCTTCGTATCCGGTATTGTCCTCCCCTATTTTGGCATTAAAATCGCCCATGACGATGGTGATGTCTCGCTCCGCACATTTGTCCAAGGCACTCTGGAGTCGGTCGTAGAACTCTTGTTTCTCTTCCTCATCCCTGTCATTAGTGGGCGCATAACACTGGATGACGTTCAGTTTGAGCTTTTTCTTGGTTCTAATGGCTGCTGTGATGATTCTTGGCCCAAGAGGTTCCCAGCCCATCAGCGCTCTTTGTGCCACTGGTGACAGCATGAATGCTACGCCTTCTGTATGGGGGGCATTCTCCTCTTCATGACCTGAATACAGAATCATCTTAGCAGCCTTTTCTGGCCAGACTGCGTCCATCTGGCTTCACTGATACCTAGCAGGGAAAGGTTGTACTTTTGCATTTCCGCTGCTATCTGGGCGGCCTTGCCGCTCTGGTACATGGTTTTAACGTTCCATGTGCCCATGGTTGTATCCCTGGATAGAGAGAGGCGGCTCGGTCCTGTGGCTTCCGAAGACTTCCGGCTTTCACCACAGGACGTCATAAGTCTTCTGGTAGAAGAACCTTCCTCCTCCAGGAAAGGAATTACTGTTAGTCTTTTCGTCGGCGTTTTTGTAGCTATTTCCTTTTTTGCAGGGTGGGGAAGCTACCCCCACGCCCAACCCCCTTACTAGGAAGACCAGGGGTTTTCTGTCGGGGTCACCTTCCCTTAGACCATGTTGGTTCACGGCACCTTATTTTATTCGGTGCACCCCTCTCACGAGGGACCCCCCTATCCACCACCCAGGGGACGCGCCTCAACGCCGTATGGTCCCAGCGCGAGGCAGAGCCAGGTCTGCTCTTTTCAAACTCTTGTCATAAAGTAATGTAAACAACAATTCTACAGTACACAACTATATTTATAATAAAGTCAACAAACTTACTCTTCAATTTTCATTTACGTTCCATCTTGTCTCAAGTAACCAACCATCTACGCACACACACATACATTCACAGGCACATTCATCCATTCTTTCAGATATCATCCACTCTATCAGATAATGAAAAGCACAATCATTAGTCCCCCACACAGACCATTAACTGATTAGCTAACAGTTAAATTTACCACTGAAAGTCAATACCTGTAAAAAGTTGTCTCAAAGAAGTAATATAATAATAATGTTTTGGCGAATCGGCTCAAAGCGCCGCGAACTGCACCCAACACGCACGCTCACGTGACACACGCATTCACTCTGACGACAAACATAGTACAAGACAAACACAGGACATTCACGTGGTGCAAAGGGTTAGCTCAGCTACTGAGTTTTCGGAAATTTTGATCGCTTGTATTTGAAATTTATAAAGTGGCCTGAAACCGGTACCAAAGTGGAGGGGGAGGAAGAACCGGAGTACCCGGAGAAAGAACCCCCGGCGGTCCGCCCGAATTAACGGTGACACTTACTAGAAGAGAAAAACCCGACGCCGAAACCCGGTATCGAACCTCGCACCTTTAGCATTGGTGGCAGGCGCCTTAACCACTGCGCCACGGACCGCCCCGTACACACACATTTAAGCATTCAAGTATCAAAGTATGTCATACATTTGACATTTGAGCACATACATAATTGACCAACTAATGCACACCTGTACACAAAAATTGACGGCAAAATTAAAAAATAGTAAAGTAATTTGTAAAAAATTAATATGACAAACGAAATAGAGCGGAGAAGAAGAATGGTAACAAGCGATACAATCTGAGTAAATTGCTCGTGAACCCTAGATGCAAAGTCCATTTCATTTGAGTTTGGCATAGCGTGATCGTGACTGGCGATTCAAAACTGCATCCTCTTTTGCTGGTCTTGGGAAAGAGGCAGCTAGGGGTGGAGGGCACTGCACAGGTTTTGTCAGGTCAAGTGCACTTGCAAGACTGGAAATGCTAGCGTTCTGCACCACAGTCTGCATTAGAGTTTGAACGTAGCCTGCACACACATTAAAAAAAAAAACACATAATTATAACCAATCTCATAGCTATCAATACATATAACTTTTTACGGAATATTTCTGAAATGCGAGTTTTAATTATACTATTGAAAGAAAGAGTAAGTTTTTCGCACAGATTTGAAAAAATATGAAAAAATTAGGTTTTGGGTTCATTACGTACATCATTCTCCTAGCGCATGTGATAATTTTTGTTTAAATAAATAAATAAATACAATTTTACAAAAAAGAAAGAAACAAAAAGTTGACTTACAAAAGGTCTGACTTTCCTTCACTTCCTGCACAGTGAAGTCACCTTGAGCCTTTTTGAAGCTGAGACTGTAGCGCTTCTTACCAGTCTTGTCCTCAGCATGGCCCCTGTCTCTGTTCTCGTTGTAGTGAAGAGCAGCCAACATGGTTCTGGAAACAAGCAAAAGTAACTAAGTGTTGCACATTTGAACACTATCACAGAACATAACAGATTTTTAGAAGTTCATTGAGTATAAACTTCGGGGTTCGAACCTCTATGGGATGGGCAATGCTCATACATGTATGACCACATGGTCAATTACGCCAAGTGCAATATCAAGTACCATAACAATTACAAACATTAAAATTGCTGTAGAGCACTTTTTGCACTATCCCTTATTGTGTAGTATTACCTTGTAATCATCCCATCATATGAGAAAGCCACCAGTTTAGGTGCAAAGTGGTTGAGGACGGCATGGAACGACTCCAGTCCTGCTGTCTGTGGCCCTGTTGCCAGCATGCCAACGTCTTTGATGATCTGCTTTGAGTCGAGAATCTCCAACAGTTTAACAGACACTTTGGTTCCTGTAAGCAAAATGTAAATAAATAAATAAATAAATCTTCATTTCTGTTTTAAAATACTTGTTAAAACAAATTAACAATGACAATAAAACTGCTGTTGTACGAGTTCCGACATGTTTGAACTTCGCCTTACCTTCTTTCAGCCACTTTTTCTTTCTCTGTCCATCCAGTGGGGGGTGAAGGCATGCAGGAAAGGCCTTTCCTTTGTGAGTGTGATGATTGTGGATATGGTTTGCCAGTGATGTCCACTTCTCTTGCATCAGCTGTCTGTCAGCGTTCGGTGTAGAGGCAGCAACCCAGTACAGGTGGTTGGTGATGGATCGAATCCAACTCGACAGCTCTCCACAATCTTTCTCCTTGGCCAACTTCACAAGCTTTTTCTTCAAGCCTGTAAAATGTGTACATGAACATGCATTATCAAAGCATTATTTTATAAACTGCAGGATTGCTAATTTAATTATCAAAACAGAAACAAAAGAAAAAGTCTACAAAAAAGCTAAGTACGTACAAATCAAATTCTTACCAATCTATTTAATTCTGCAAATATTAATGTAAAAATTAGTTATGGTAGAATCATATTTAAAATCCTACCTTAAGCTTTTAAACTTACAATCAATTGTCATTCACCTGTACCTTAAATCCCTGTCGAAAAAGGTCCAGGTTAAATCAATGTAATCCTAAATGTTCAGAGCATTAAAGTTACAAAAAGTAACGTAAATATTTTCAATACAGCTGCATTATATTTTTAAAAACTCACCTTTGCCTACATGCCAGACATCAACGGATTGTTTTGTTGTTGGCATGTCTTCGCGGACATACTTCAACACCTGGGGGTGTCTGTCAGTGACCAGTTCGGCAATCTGAATACCAGATTGCTGTAGCAAGTTGATACCTCTCTTCAGTCCCTCCAGTTCCATCCTACTGCTGTTTTGAGTTTCATTGCTCTGCAAAATATAAAGAACTGCTGTTAGCAAATTTACAATACGTAAGATATTAAAGTCAGGAGTTATTTACAACTAAGTGATACCCTTAAGGTATTTGCTCCCCTCCCCTTGTTAAGTTTTTTTTTTTTTAATGCAACACACACTTGTCTCACCTGCACCAAATGAATAATGCAGATCTTCATGATGGTCAAATCCATCAGTGAATACAGTCCATACTTGGCGCAATGACCTGGTGAGTCCGCTCTTCCATCTCCTCCCAAAATGACAGCTTTCTGATGCTGGCGAGTGGTGGCTATGTAGTGATCTTGCCAGCCCTGCCATACATCTCTCACAGCTGGCTGCAAAAAGGCAGTCTGATGCTGGAAGACGGTGTTTGCTGACACAGCTCTCACCCCCATGTGCGTTAGAAATCTTAGCACTTTGGTGACCAAGGAGCCTGGAACAAAATAACAGAAATTAGAAGGAAGAAATTGGAAGGAAAACTATAAAATTGTAAAAGACAATACAGGCAACAAATGTTTAAATTGCCCACACCTTAGATTTTTGTCTAATTATTGTAAAAGACTGCTCAGATCAAATGTTCTGATCTCATACAACATACACTCGCATACAGTGATTCTTTTAGAAAATTGATTACAGCTGTTAAAGTTCATATTAGCCTATATTCATCTGCAAGAAGTCAACACAACCCATATGAGTATGAAAATTTTCCGGCTCAGTAGAACCAAAGTCTGATGTTAACCCTGATGTGAATCAGTATATGGGTGCAAAAGTGTAATAGTCACTCTATTATTAGTCTATAGCAGAGGACCAAAGGTTTTTTATCCTATAATCACTGAATGATATGCTATGCTGTGCTAATTTATCATATCACACTCACCAGAAAACAGAATAGCAGCAGACATCAACAAATTGCCTGCTGGTATGTCCCGTATAAAGGGCTGGCTGTACCAACTCCTTTCATGTCCACAGCTGCCACACTCCTGTGTCACTTTCAGTATGGAGCCTTGTGTGTGTTTAGTTGCACACACTGGCTGGTGGCAGGCAGGGCATCTTGTAAACAAGTCCATAAGATTGTCTTCAAAGACGATGTACTTGTGTGCCCTTGCTTCCACACAACCTGGCTGAACGGTTGCAGATTTTGTTGGACTGAAAACAGAACACAACAAAACTGAATAATTATGATACCTTATAATATTTATAATAATTAATATCAAGTTATTCTACTCCCTGTCTCATTTTAAATTGTATAATTTTCAGAATGAACAAAGCATTAGTGCAGTAGATCAACAAACTTAATTAAATAGTAGAGTATGTGGGGGGGGGGGGGGTGTCCCCAGCCAAATACAAAAAAACCAACACAAATGCTCACATAAATGTCATTTTTTAGTTTTCAATTTAAACAGTAGAATTAACACATACACACAGAGCAAAAGGACAGAAAATAATGTTTACCTCTCTGTTGTGTCTGTGTCAGAGCCTGTTGTTGATGGGCAGTATTCCTTGTCCAGCTCAGGATCATCTCCTACTTCTGTTTCCGATTCGCTGTGGCTGTGTTCTGTTTCACTGCATTTATTGACAGATGAGTAGGAGGTATTTTGGCAGGCTATATCCAAGTCTACCTGGCACTGGACCCCAAAGTCCTTCATGATTGGCTTACACTGCCAACCTGTTTCATTTCAAAGTGCAAGAAATAGTTAAAACATATTTATAAATCATATATACTGATATATAAAAATAAACACACTCACACACAATCTTGTAACCATGAAAACTAAAACTATTGTCAGCTTTTAAAAAAATCTACCAGTACTATTACTAAGCAATAACAAAATCAGAAAAAGACTCACCTACTGATACACTCTGATTCTTATGTGTGGCTTGTGTACATTTGCTTCGAAAAGTCTTCCTGCTCAGTCCTTGAATCTGAAGGTAAAACAAATAAAATAAAATTTAAAACAAACTTTGGTGTACATTACAGGCAAAATTTAAAATGTATTGTCAAAATAAAACTTCAGCTCAGCATTTTGGGTTGGTTGCATGATGAGTGTTAGTTGGTGGCAACTACTGACCATAACCACACATAACACAAGTAGTCATCAGCTATTAAAAATTATGTAATATATATAATATATACACGCAAACTTGTTACCTCAAAATTGTCGAGCTCTGTCTGACAGCTGTTGTTCACCATCAGTTGTTCCTCAATCCTTGCAGCATTTTGACCTGACTCAGCATCTGGTTCAAACTCGTGTCCAGCCTCTAACTCAGGTTCAGCCTCAAACTCAGGTTCAGGCAAAGAAGCAAGTACTGTGGACACAACCTGTCATGCCAATAAAGCATTATTTTATTATGTATGCTGTAAAAGCATACTATGGTTAGCAGTAAATTACTGAATGACAACCTACAAATTGTTTATAAGAAATTGGCAAAAGCATAGCGAGTTGCATAAACTAAATGATAAAGTTAGTGACAAGTTGCCTCTGCACCTCTGATCAGCAGTACTGGTAGGCTTCGAATTCGGCGGGCAAAAAACCTGTTACTTCGGTTCGGGCCTGCTTCTTTTTCGACCAGCGGGCCCGAATTGCCCACTTCTTATTTTGCATGCAGCTTTATAATGATATGCTTATTGTTATGATGACTTATCTTTTGCCCCCTTATTTTTTTTACCATGGGGCCCGAGGTGCTCTCTTCTTTTAGAAACGAATTCGACCCCTGAGTACTAATTGTAATAATAAATAAATAATTATATGAGCTAGACCAGTGAATACATACCCTCTTGCGTTCTCTTTTCTGAAAAGCTCCTCTGACTTTCCTGACACCTGGCAAACTGATAACAGACGATGGATGTGTAGTAGCCACTGTGACTCTAGTTGAAGTAGTACTAGTAGGCCTTCTACTAGTAACTTGAATCACTGTTGCTGTTGTTGAGGTGCTTGCTGCAATGGCACGCGGACTTTGGATCGTTGGAACAGAGCCAGGCTTTAATGTCCGTATTGTTTTCATCCCAAAGCTCCGCATTAAAGTGGCACTTGGGGGATAGCAGTCTTCAGCGAAGTGTTTTGCGCAAATTGCTGACGACGCAGTTGGTGTCCCGTACTTCGGACCGAAGTTTACACGCTTTTCCTGCACGAATCTCACCCACTTATTTCGCACTTCTTCGTTTTTTCGAAACCTATGCAATGTTAACCCATCCGCTTATTTGTTTGTACAACCTCCAACGGCACAATATAGGCCACTGCTCTTCGTTTTCCTGCATTTTGGTGGAGAAGGGGCACTATCAGACTCCATGTCTACAGCAGATGACGTCACGAGCCATGTGGTCACGTGAGCGGACTTTTCGCAGGTGCAAAAGTTTATTCGAAGTAGATTTTATTCAATATTTAAAAAAAGGCAGTATTTTTCGGAAAAAAGTTGTTCGGCATGTGACTTCTTTTATTATGTAGATAATTTGTGCTCAGTTTTATGTTTCAATGATGTTGACCTTTAATATCTCGAAGTGTCCACACATCTCCGCAGTTTACATCGCGAGCTGAACATCGCCATGCTCTTGCACTTTAATATGTCAAAGTCTTCTCACCGCCGCAGTCCGACGAGGGCTGTATATTGCGGCGACGTTTCGGTTTTAATTTTCGTTTGAAGATGCTTCCTTTTCTACTTATACTACCTATGTGTTGTGTTTTGGTGTTAGGTTGTTACCTTAGAAATCTATAAATCCTTCATATACCTTTTTGGCTTACGTACGATAGCAAATGTGCAAAAATGTACTGGGCTATCCGTCGTTTGTCCGTCGTCCATGGTAAAATGTCACGTTGTTACTTTCTTGGAGAATAGACAAGCCACAATCTTCAAAATTAATTTGGATAAAAGATACTTTGTGAGAGGACATTTCTAAACATACCAAGTTCAGTGACTTCTCTCAAAGGTTATGGTCACAGGCGATCAAGAAATGGGTAAAACAAATTAACGTATTGTTTTATTAAATACTATTTTCAACGTGAAGCCCGAATAGAGATACCTGATGGTAAGACTGTTCTGTGCATACTAATTTGCTTGACACAGTGGAAAGGCCAAGAATTGTACGAGTCCCAGAAAATAGGTAAAAATAGCTATATTTTTACAAAACATGCTTTTGGGGTTTTTCTCTTTAATTACGTTTTTTAACTTGAAACCCAAACTGTTACACAGATACCGGATTGTAAGACATTTGTTATGCATGCTAATTTGGATGACCCTTTAGAAAAGTAATGGCTCACAATAGGACGTCACCTGAGTGAAATCACAATTTAAAATAGAAACATAGTTTTTCTCAAAATCTTGGACCAGTAGTACACGTGAGCCATACTGGTTTCGCCATTCATGTTCGTTGCGTAAGCACCTCTGTTACGTTTGTGGTTGTGTTATTCTGTGAGAGCGAGTGTGTATTAATCGTAGGAAAGATCTGATATTTATTTCAGCTAGTTTGGGTACGAATCACGTACCTTTTTTGAGCGGAATTGACTCTGTTATGATACGCTAAGATTAGACCGGAAGTTTCTAGCAAAGTCGCACGGATAGTCGCGGTCGATTGTTGGGATGCGTGGTTTCGCTGCGAATATACCAGAACGTTCGAGCGAAGTCGCGGTCTGTCTAGTGACCTCATATGTGACGTCAAAGTGTCGGCATACTTTTGCAACATTGTATAAAAGGCGGTTAAAATAATAGTGCAACCCGATAGCTCATTCTATTAATTCTCTTTCATGAATATTAATAAGCTTTGGTTACGTTTTACTTTCTGATTGGTTCTGTTGTGCGAATTTACTGGATTTTTCTGGAAAGCTATAATACTATAAAAGACAATGCTAAGAAGCGTGTGTGTACATTGTCAGTTGTAGAGACACGCAGTGTATCGTAGGTACATTGTCAGTGACAGAGACATGCAGTGTATCGTAGGTACATTGTCATTGACGGAGTTATGCAGTGTATCAGTAGTGTACTTTGTATGAGAGACGCAGTGTGTCAAAAGTGATGATACATTGTAGAGGAGACATTGTATCATTGCGGATGCATTTGTAAATGCATTGTTTGGGGATCGCATCGCTGCAATAAAATATTGTTGGAACTGTTACTCCAGTGTGGTCTACATCCTTAAGCCACGTGTGACGGGTCGCAGCTGAGTGAAGTTTCTTTACAAGAACTCTACGTGCGTGCGTCTGGTGTGATATCATACTACGACTACGGGGTGTCAAGGGGTCTCTTCCTGACTGTTAAGTGGTGGAATTTTAGTCGTAGTATGATAAACACACCAGACGCACGCACGTAGGTTCTTTAGAATAAACCTCGTTCAGCTGCAATCCGTCACACGTGGCTTAAGGATGTAGACAGAATCATCTACAAAAAAACAAACAACGCAACCAATCAGAACGAAACACGTAACTGAAACTCATAAATACGAATTTTCTGGAATCACTAAAATAGGCTACAAAAACTCGGCTGCTCACTTCAGCTCTAAATCCTAACGTATAATGAAGTCACATAAAAGTATTATAACCCTATCGTGACCTTGGAACTACTACTTGACGCACGGGTTGGTCTCTATTGCTGTCAAATATCCGATACAGGATATCTTTTCTGGTTTCGAAGGTTATCTCCTTTCCCTTTCGCGTTACGGGCTCGGTCTGACCCCGGAAATTGTCAAGCGTGGGGTCGGCTTTCTGTAGCTCCACCAGCCTGTCCTTATTCACCACTGCTGCTTCCGGGTTGTCCGCCACATTTAGAGGGATGGTCTGGTGACTCTTCTTTGCTTGACTTCTCGTGGTAACAGTACATGTTTCAGGTCTTCACTCTGGATCTGGATCGTCTGCGTTTCTGGCACCATCAATGTTTCCGATGATGAGGTCGTAGACTGGTGTCTTCACGCACAACGCCTTCACCTCTCCTGTCAAATATGGGGTGTCGACACTGACTTTGGCAAGGGGGATAATTCTTACAGTTCCGTCAGCCAAAATGAGGGTGGTCCACTCCTGTAGCTTCTGGTCTTCAGCTACTAGGTCCTCTCTCACGATGATGCAGCTACAACCAGTGTCTCTCAACACTCTCACTGATGCTTTGCCGACAAATCCTGTCACCACCGGCATATTTGGCACTTCATTCTCAGGCAGCGCGATGCTTGAGACTGGTAAGAATGTAGCCCTATCTCCTACTGGGATGCGTCCATTCTTTCTGAAAGATTCAATCAGCTCCGGTGTCGCCTGCCTTTCTCTAGACTCAAAGTCACTGGATGAAGTCACATCATTGGCTAATACAGCAGCGGCTCTATGTTGAGACGTGGTACTGCTTCTGCATGCTTGGTTGGATCTTCTGATGTTGTCGCCTCAGGGAACATCTTTAGAAGGACACCTTATTGCTTTGTGACCTTTCTTTCCACAGAGAAAACATGTCAGGTTCTCCATCGGCTTGTATTTTGGGGTGTCTCTGACATTGTGAATTTCCTCTGCTGGTGCAGACACACGCTGCGGCTTACTGGACCCGAACTTCATGTTGTGGGCGTCAAGGTATCTTTGAGCGAAGTCGGCCAGGGCCTTTAGTGACTGGTCTTTTTGCTCTCTGAGGTGGGCGGCCAGGTCCTTAGAACATGCGTTGAAGACTTGTTCTTTGATGATGAGGTCACTCAGGTCCTGGTACTCTTTGTTTAAGCCTGCCAGCTCTATTTATTTCTCCAGATAACTTCTGATTCTCTCAATGAATAGGTCTGGTGTTTCTCCTTCTTCAGGCTTGCAGTTCCGAAATCGTTGCCTGTAACCTTCTTCAGTGAAGTCATACTGTCTCAGCAGGGCGGCTTTCAACTGTGTATAATCTTCAGCTTCTTCGCTTGGTAAACGGGTGTAAAATTCAAGCGTTGCCAGTTAGAAGTGCACTCAGCCTGATAGCCCAAGTCGCTTGTTTCCAATTGTTGCTACATGCGATGCGCTCGAATCGCTCTAGGTGCGCGTCCATCTTATCTGAGTTTTCTGCAAAAGGTGGCAGCTTTGGCGCACGGGCTGTTTGTTCTCTGCTGGCTAATGATGTTACTTCAGACGCCCTCTGGCTTTGTGCCTCAATCTCCATCTGATTCAAATAAAATTCATGTTGTCGCTGCCTCTCTGCCTCTCTTCACTGTTTCTCTGCTTCTTCTCGTTCCTCTTCTCGCTGTTTCCCTGCCTCTCTTCGCTGTTTCTCTGCTTCTTCTCGTTCCTCTTCTCGCCTTTTCTCTGTCTCTCTTCGCTGTTTCTCTACTTCTTCTGCTTGAATTTCGAGCTTCCTTAAATTTCACGTTCTCTAGCTCTTTCTTCTCTCTCCAGTCTCTTTTCTTCTTCAAGTCTCTTTTCTTTTTCTCTCTCCAGTCTCTCCTTTTCTTCTCTTTCTCGTTTCTTTTCTTCTCTCTCCAATCTCTCCTTTTCTCTCTCCTTTACAAACTCGAGGAGTTGAGCTCCTTCGAGTCTAAATTCCTTTCCAATTTTCAGGAATGTCTCCATTTCCAATGTCGCCATCTCTGCTTTTCACTGCTGGCTGTTTTCTCCTGCTACCCTTTCCACTGAACCAAATGAAGAGGTCCCGTCGGAGGTGCCAAAATGTTACATGGTGGAATTTTAGTCGTAGTATGATAAACACACCAGACGCACGCACGTAAGGTTCTTTAGAATAAACCTCGTTCAGCTGGAATCCGTCACACGTGACAATACTGAAGTAACCGTTCCAACAATATTTTAATTCAGTGATGCGATCACCATACAATGCCTTTCCAAATGCATCAACACTGATACAAAGTCTCTTCTGCAATGTCCACACTGCCGACACAAAGTTTCTCATACACAGCGTCTCTCACAATAAACTGCGTATCTCTATAACTGACAAAGCAAGACAATGTACGAACGTGCTTTCCTAGCGCCCTCTTTATAAATGCTACCAATTTAAAGAATCATCTACAAAAATCAAACAATGCAACCAATCAGAACGAAACACGCAACTGAAACTCATAGATAAAAATTTTCTGGAATCACTAAACTCGGCTGCTCACTTTAGCTCTAAATCCTAATGTATAATGAAGTCATATAAAAATATGGTAACCCTATCACGACCTTAAAAATCAGCTCTAGAAGGTTCTCGACCTTTCACAAAACACAAAAAAGGCTGCTCAATTAACGTGTACAGAAAAAACAAAATGTTGCGAACTGTCGCCAACTACCCAACGTCACACTAGATAGTGCAACCTTTCTAGAACGTTCTGGACTAAACTTAGCGTATCATAACGAAGTGAATTCCGCTCTGCGCGACCGAAAGAAAAATTTACTTAAAAAGATACGTGAATCATAACCATGATAGCTCAAAAAAATATCGGATCGTTTCCTACGATAAACACATGTATGCTCTCACAGGACAACACAACCACAATCATAACACTGACACAAAAGGTGGGAGCCCCACGGGACGAGTTGCGTTGGTGGTGCGAGTAGTGGGGAACTCTTATAGCGCCTCCCCCGGGATCTGTTTTAACTGCCTTTCAGGCACCAGCCCAGAATACTTGTCCTCTTTGCTGCATGTGTATACACCCTCTCGTGAGCTCCGCTCCTCTTCTGATAAACGGAAGCTGTGTGTACCTTCTGTTCAAACTAAAACATTTGGTCAGCGCACTTTTGTTTATCAAGCCCCAGTGTTATGGAATACACTTCCTCTTGAGGTCAGAAACAGTGAGTCTGTCTCTGACTTCAAGAGGTCGTTGAAAACTCACCTCTTCAAGCTTTACTTTGAATAACTCCCAGTGTTTGATGCCTTAGTTGTAGTTCTGCAATCCTCCTTGTTTAGACTGAATGTTAATTAGAATATAAATTATTATGTATGTATTGTTGTTTAGTTTATTGTAAAAGTGGTGTGTTCGGGCATTGTGCTTTGTTTGTTATGTGCATATGTCATTGTAGTTTTATTTTTGTGTACAGATTGTAAAGCGCTTAGAGCTTTTGAGTAAGATTAAGCGCTATATAAATACTCATTATTATTATTATTATTATTATTATTATTATTATCACCCTAGTCTAGGGTCTCTTAGCCTTCGTGAGGCACCCTCGTGTAATCCTCCCGGGCTAGCATAGCATCCCTCTATCCCAAGACCGCCCGTGCGTGGTCCCTGGCCACATCATCTCCGAGGTAACCCCAAAAACTGGGCAGCACGTGCCCCAGGCTAAACACGGCGGATTTAGAGGAGAGAACCTCGAAAATTAATCATTGTCCTGCTGCCTTGCAGGCCTGGCCGCTTGGCTGCGGAAAGGCTAAGGGAGGAAAACCCTGACATCAAAGCCCCCGTGTCTCCGGGGTAGGTTTTTGAGCCAGAGACTAGGACAAGGACAGTCTCGTATAAAACCTACGACCCGAGGACCTCGATGCTATCGTCCCAGCTTGCTAGGCCATGACAGACGAACCAAGGGTCTAAAGGGTGGGGCCAGTACTGCGCACACTGCACTCCACCAAAAAGCTCCACCGCGCAGGCTTTAGGAAACGTCCACGGACCATGACACAGACCATTCCAAGTCCTGTAGCGACAGACGAGGCGCGAAACGGCAGGTGAAAGATGTCACTGGAAGACGCAGTCTCAAACCTGCATGCAGGTGGTTCAGGATATTGGTCGCCTGCTGTTGACCTGCGGATGACAACGTCACTCGGCACACCCTGAACGACCAAGCAGCCTTTTCTAGGGACAGCACTGCTTGCTCCACACGGAGAGGGGCCTAGAAAAGGTGGCCTAACCAAAGCTCGTCCCCTCGCAACCCCAGTTAACTAGCCCGGTCAACCAGCATCTTCTCATGCGGTCAGAAAACAAGAAAGAATAACGGATCCAGTCTCATGACGACCACGACCGGACTCAACGTAGCATGCTGGAACATCCGAACCATGCTCGACAAGGCAGACAGCGGACGCCCAAAATGTCGCTCCGCCCTCATTGCCCATGAATTGTGGAGGTTAAACATCGACATCGCCGCGCTCAGCGAAGTACGCCTTCCGGACAAAGGCATCCTCCAAGAACTTGGCGCTGGCTACACCCTCTACTGGTCAGGCAGGCCTGCATCAGAAAGACGGTTCTCAGGCGTGGGCTTCATGGTCAAGACCTCCATTGCGACTAAGCTGGAAAACCTACCAACGGGTCACTCAGACCGCATCATGTCCATGCGCCTCCCACTGAGACACCAGCAACATGTCACCCTTCTCAGTGTGTACTCCCCAACCCTCCTGGCGGAGCCTGCAGAAAAGGACAAGTTTTACACTGACCTGCGCAGTCTCCTACAGAGCACCCCTGCAGACGACAAAGTCATCATCCTTGGCGACTTCAACGCAAGAGTGGGCCAGGACTCTGAAGTCTGGAAAGGAGTCCTCGGCAAGCATGGCGTCGGGAACTGCAATGACAATGGCCGCCTACTGTTGGAGTTCTGTGCAGAGCAGCAACTGGTCATCACCAACACTACTGTTCAGCAAAAGGACAGTCGAATGATCACCTGTATGCATCCTCGCTCCAAGCACTGGCACCTTATCGACTATGTCCTAGTGCGTCAGAGGGACCACAGTGACGTCCTCCTCACCAGAGTGATGCCCACCGCCTTGTCCGCTGCAAACTCAGGCTCCACTTCAAGCCAAAACCCAAGAATTGGGGGCCCCCAAGAAAACGCTTCATGTTGCCAGCCTTCAGCGTCACGACGTGAAAGCTGCCTTTCAGACAGATTTACAGCGCAGGCTCAAAGACACAGCGGACCCAGCAGAATCCTCCCCTGAAACACTCTGGGAACAACTGAGAACTACTATTGAAAATCTTTTGCAGAAGTCTTGGGTTTCGCTAGAAAGAGGAACAAAGACTCAAAAACGATGTAGAGATCCAGGAACACCTAGCAAAAAAAAAAAAGAGCCACCCATCAGGCCCACCTAGCCCAGCCTTCCTGCCCTGTGAAGAAGTCTGCCTTCCGCCTCGTCTGCAGCAGTCTCCAGCGCAAGCTTGGAGATCCCCAGAACGAGTGGTGGACCAAACTCGCACAGAGGACCCAGCTTTGCGCTGACAACGGTGACTACGGGGCTTCTACGAAGCACTGAAAGCAGTGTATGGCCCCAGGCATCTGGTACAAAGTCCCCTGCGAAGCGCTAATGGCCAGGCACTCCTCACAGATAATACCTCCATCTTGAACCGCTGGTCGGAATACTTTCAGGACCTCTTCGCGCTGAGCGCACTGTTCAAGAAGCAGTCATCCTCCAAATCCCACACCTCCCAGTAAAGGTTGAATAAGACGAACCGCCCACCGCTGAAGAGACCCTCACAGGCATCCACCAACTCAAGAGTGTCAAAGCAGGAGGCATTGATGGAATACCGCCAGAGATCTGGAAACATGGAGGCCCAGCACTGCACAACAAGCTCCACGACCTCTTTCTCTGCTCCTGGGAGGAAGGAACACTACCAAAGGATCTCCGTGATGCAGTCGTTATCATCCTGTACAAGAGCAAAGGCGAGAAGTCTGACTGCTCCAACTATCGTGGAATTACCCTGCTGTCCATTGCCGGGAAAATTCTTGCAAGGCTGCTCCTGAATCGGCTGGTACCTGACATCGCTGAAGATCACCTCCCAGAGGGCCAGTGTGGCTTCAGAGCAAACAGGAGCACCACCGATATGGTCTTTGTGCTGAGACAGCTTCAGGAGAAGTGCCAGGAGTAGAACAAAGTGCTGTACAAAACGTTTGTCGACCTAACAAAAGCGTTCGACACTGTGAGCAGGCAAGGCATGTGGCAGATCCTGGAGCGACTTGGCTGTCCCCCAAAGTTCCTCAGCATGATCGTCCAACTACACGAGGACCAGCAAGACCAGGTCAGACTCAACAATGACCTCTCAGAACCATTCCCCATTCTCAACGGTGTAAAGCAGAGCTGCGTGCTGGCACCGACCCTCTTCACCATCTTTCTTAGCATGATGTTGAAGCAGGCCACAGTAGACCTCGATGATGACGACGGAGTGTACATCAGGTATCGTCTCGATGGCAGCCTGTTCAACCTCAGACGACTGCAGGCCCACACCAAAACCTTAGACCAACTGATTCGTGAGCTGCTTTTTGCTGATGACGCATCCCTCGTTGCACACACAGAGAGAGCCCTGCAGCGCATCACGTCCTGCTTCACAGACGCTGCCCAGCTCTTTGGACTCGAGTTCAGTCTGAAAAAGACAGAGATCCACCATCAGCCGGCACCCAAGTTAGTGCATCGCCCTCCTCACATCACCATCGGCGAGTCTGAACTAAAGTCAGTTCACCAGTTTACTTACCTTGGCTGCATTATCACGTCGAACGCCAAGCTGGACAAGGAGCTTGACAGCAGGCTGGCAAAAGCGAACAGCGCTTTCGGGTGACTAATCAAGCGGGTGTGACACAATCAACAGCTGAAAACAAGCACCAAGATCAGCGTGTACAGAGCTGTGGTCCTCACCACCCTGCTGTATGGTTCCGAGTCCTGGGCCCTCTACCGCAGCCAACTACGATTCCTCGAACGCTTCCACCCACGCTGCCTGCATACCATCCTGGGCATTCACTGGAGTGACTATGTCACCAGTACTGGCCCCACCCTTTAAACCCTTGGTTCGTTTGCCATGGCCTAGCAAGCTGGGACGGTGGTATCGAGGTCCTCGGGTCGTAGGTTTTATATCAGACTGTCCTTGTCTTAGTCTCTGGCTCAAAAGCCTTCCCCGGAGACACGGGGGCTTTGATGTCAGGGGTTTCCTCCCTTAGCCTTTCCGCAGCCAAGCGGCCAGGCCTGCAAGGCAGCAGGGGACTCGTGGGGGCCGGGGTCGTCTATGTCCCGTGCAGATGTGAACATCTGCCCACTGCCCAGACGGTGACACTTACCAAAGAAAAAAACCCAACGCCGGAACCCGGTATCGAACCTCGCACCTTTGGCATTGGAGGCAGACGCCTTAACCACTGCGCACACTGTACTCCACCAAAAAGCTGCACCGCGCAGGCTTTAGGAAACGCCCACGGACTATGACACTGAACTTTCCAAGTCCTGTAGCGATGGGCAAGGGGCAAAACGGCAGGTGAAAGTTGTCACTGGAAGCCGCAGTCTCAAACCTGCATGCAGGCGGTTCAGGATATTGGTTGCCTGATGTTGACCTGGGGATGACAACGTCACTCGGCACACCCTGAACGACCAAGCAGCCTTCTCTAGGGACAGCACTGCTTGCTCCACACGGAGAGGGGCCTAGAAAAGGTGGCCTAACCAAAGCTCATCCCCTCGTAACTCTAGTTGGCTAGCCGCGGTCAACGGGCATCTTCTCATGCGGTCAGAAAACAAGAAAAAACAATGGATCCACTCTCATGACGACCACGACCGGACTCAACGTAGCATGCTGGAACATCCGAACCATGCTCGACACAGCAGACAGCGGACGCCCTGAACGTCGCTCCGCCCTCATTGCTCATGAATTGCGGAGGTTAAACATCGACATCGCCGCACTCTGCGAAGTACGCCTCCCGGAGGAAGGCAGCCTCCAAGAACTTGGCGCTGGCTACACCCTCTACTGGTCAAGCAGACCTGCATCAGAAAGACGGCTCTCAGGCGTGGGCTTCATGGTGAAGACCCCCATTGCGACTAAGTTGGAAAACCTACCAACGGGTCACTCCGACCGCATCATGTCCATGCGCCTCCCACTGAGACACCAGCAATACGTCACCCTTCTCAGTGTGTACTCCCCAACCCTCCTGGCAGAGCCTGCAGAAAAAGACAAGTTCTACTCTGACCTGCGCAGCCTCCTGCAAAGCACCCCTGCAGACGACAAAGTCATCATCCTTGGCGACTTCAACGCCAGAGTGGGCCAAGACTCTGAAGCCTGGAAAGGAGTCCTCGGCAAGCATGGCGTTGGGAACTACAATGACAATAGTCGCCTACTGTTGGAGCTCTGTGCAGAGCAGCAACTTGTCATCACCAACACTACTTTCCAGCAAAAAGACAGTCGAAAGACCACCTGGATGCATCCTCGCTCCAAGCACTGGCACCTTATCGACTATGTCCTAGTGCGTCAGAGGGACCGCAGTGACGTCCTCCTCACCAGAGTGATGCCCAGCGCAGAGTGCCACACTGACCACCGCCTTGTTCGCTGCAAACTCAGGCTCCGCCTCAACCTGAAACCCAAGAAAGGGGGCCCCCCAAGAAAACGCTTGATGTTGCCAGCCTTCAGCGTGAGGATAAGAAAGCTGCCCTTCAGGCCGATTTACAGCGCATGCTCAAAGACACAGTTGATCCAGTAGACTCCTCCCCTGAAACACTCTGGGAACAACTGAAAACTGCTATTGTAAAATCTTCTGTGGAAGTCTTGGGCTTTGCTAGAAAGAGGAACAAAGACTGGTTTGACGAAAACGACGTAGAGATCCAGGAACTTCTAGCAAAAAAAAGAGCCGCCCACCAGGCCCACCTAGCCCAGCCTTCCTGCCCTGTGAAGAAGTCTGCCTTCCGCCTCATCTGCAGCAGTCTCCAGCTCAAGCTTAGAGAGCTCCAGAACGAGTGGTGGTCCAGACTCGCACTGAGGACCCAGCTCTGCGCTGGCAACGGTGACTACAGGGGCTTCTACGAAGCACTGAAAGCAGTGTATGCACCTGGTATAAAGTCCCCTGCGAAGCGCTGATGGACAGGCACTCCTCACAGATAATACCTCCATCTTGAACCGCTGGTCGGAATACTTTCAGGACCTCTTCGGCGCTGAGCGCACTGTTCAAGAAACAGTCATCCTCCAAATCCCACACCTTCCACTAAAGGTTGAATTGGACGAACCGCCCACCGCCGAAGAGACCCTCACAGCCATCCACCAGCTCAAGAGTGGCAAAGCAGCAGGCATTGACGGAATCCCGCCAGAAATCTGGAAACATGTGCACGTAAGCAGAATTTTGTACAATGACATAAATAAGGATATGAAGGATGATTCTAATGTTGAAAATAAGCCACCAACCTCTTATAAAGGAGCACGCCCTATATGGAAGCCAGAATTTAGTAGTTGTTTCATTGAAAATTTAAGCGAGGATAGAATTAATCAACTTAATGTAGGCATACACAAGGTTTTACGGTCTGGTGAAGTCATCACCCAAGAATACATAGACTTAGCTACAAAGGAAGCAGCTGACATTATGATCAGTAGTGCCACCTTCATTGGTTCTTTGAAAGATGAGACAGGTTGTAATTCTAGAGTTCACAATAAGCATTCACACAAAAATAAAGATTACCCCTGGTTTAACAACAGTTGTAAGGACAATATAAAGAGCTATCAGAAGGCGAAGAAGCTTAATAGTAAATTTAGAAATGCCCAATCCATTAAAACCCAAACGCTTGCAGCCAAGCAGTATAAAAAAACAAATAAGATTACTATTTAAGGGTTACAAATCCAAACTTGCTAAAACATTCAGGAGTTTCAGAAGCAAGGATCCAAAAGCTTATTGGAGGATAATAAATGGCAGTACTTCTGAAAGGAGTAGTGGTATGTCTAATCTCTCAAGCCAATTTTTTTATGACCACTTCAGAAAGCTCAATACTGAGTCAGAGGAAACATTACAGGAACAGACTGTAGAACCTGATTCTAATGCAATTAATAATGATGCACTTAGTGCTCCATTTACTATTGATGAAGTTAAAAAGTGTATTTGTGCTCTAAAGTCTAACAAGGCTTGTGGTGATGACAAAATTACTAATGAATTTCTTAAGGCGTGGCAAGAGAAAATGGTAGAAACCTTCACATCATTGTTTAACCTGGTATTAAAAGCTGGTAAAACTCCCACTGAGTGGACAACTGGAATTATACTACCAATTTATAACAAAAAGGCGACAAACAGGACCCTGACAATTATAGAGGTATAACCACACTAACCTGTTTTGGAAAACTCTTTACCAGTGCTCTCAATTCACGGTTAGCCTCATTTATCAATGACAATGACGTATTAGGGGAAGAACAGGCAGGCTTTAGACCTGATTACTCAACTTTAGACCATATTTTTACCCCTTACTTTTATGATTCATTTTTTATTATCAAAAAAAAAGAAACTTTATTGTACTTTTGTTGACTTTGCGAAAGCGTTTGATCAGATTAATAGGTCTTTTTATGGCAAAAGTTAATAAATACAGGTGTTAATGGACAAATATTTTCGGTTATCCAAAATATGTATGCCAGAGCTAAATCTTATGTCAGGGTAGGAAACAGTTGTACAGATATTTTTGTGTGCAGTGTCAGTGTTAGACAAGGTGAAAATTTATAGCCGCTTCTTTTTGCCATATTTTTTAATCATATGTTATAAGTTATTGGTCGCAGTGTTTGGCTACACGGACCCTTGTAGGCCTGAGGGAGGTCAAAGGAATTATTGTACCCCGAAGACCGAAGGCCTGAGGGGTACAATGGTTCTTTTGACCTCCCGAAGACCTACAAGGGTCTTTGCAGCAAGCCCCTGCTACCAATAACGTATTTGTTTTCATTCCTCCACTATTTTCGTAAGAAATCAAGAAGACATCTTCCGACCTGGATTATGACAGACATGACTGACGTCAAAGGAATATACATTTATACATAATAGACATATGACGTAATTTAAAATATTTCATGACGTTCTTGTCTCCAGTGAGTAGTGTGCTTGTTGTTTCGAACAACACTAACTAACCTTTTTACTTTAGAACGTTTTGGTGATCTTCTATAAAACAAAACGCGCATGCAAGATGCGTCACAAAGAGGGCTACAAGAAGTCCGCCATTTGTCGCTACAAGGGTTTTTGTATCACGGTCACATGGTACGGTTTGTGCTAAAGGGACTGGTAGTGTGACGTAGGGATGAAAACAAACTCATTTATATCACAAACGACAGTAGGCCGTATAAGCTTCCAACACGATGCTCAAAATGTTAACGTAGACATAAATGATTGTGATGCCCTGCTTCAAATGTTCATTTTGCTGTATGCTCTGAGTGTGTAAAAGGTTTGCAGGCTGCCCTTGATGCACTGTCTGAATATTGCTGTAACTGACACATTAATGTTAACATTGACAAGACTAAAGTAGTTGTCTTTTCAAAGAGTAAGATAAGAAAAAAAACAACCTTTATTTTTAACAAAAGAAATTTGGAGGTAGTCTATGACTACAAATATCTTGGGCTGAAACTTAACTACAATAATATTATTTACAATTGCACAAAACAATTACATGTTAGTGCAACAAGGGCAATGTTTGCACTCCTCAAGAAAGCAAAAAAGCGTATGCTTCCTCTAAAAATACAAATTGATCTTTTTGACAGGCTAGTGTCACCAATACTGTTGTATGGCAGTGAAATATGGTGCCGATCTATGTCAGAGTTAGCCTCAAAATTACAACTAAGGTATTATAAGATACTGCTTGGCACAAGAAAATCTACACCCAATTTATTTATATATTATTATGGGGAACTTGGAAAATTTCCTATGGAATTACATGCCAAAGCAAGGATGCTGTGTGTTTGGTATAGGATTGTCACAAACAGTAATAAATGCAAATTTTCTGTTGTCATGTACAGATTTTTGCTGAAGCTGTTTGAGGAGGGAAAATTTGAGTCTGCTTTTATAAAGTCTTTAAAGATTAACTTGGAAGAACTCAGCCTCAGCGGATTTCGGATTAATTAGAATAATTTAAATTATGGTTACACATGGGTTAAAGAAAAGATTAAGCGTTGCCTCCAGGACCGGTATATTCAACAATGGTATGTTGATGTGGAGTCATCCGAATGTTGTTATAATTATAGAATGTTCAAGACAAAGTTTGGTATGTATGACTACATTTGTAAAATACATGAAAACCTTGCAAAATCAATGTTACACTTTAAAACACTTAATCACTCTCTACCTGTACAGTCAGACAGATACAGAGGGATTAATGTAACAGTGGGGACATTGGGGATAAATTCCATTATTTATTTTGCTGCCCTTACTTTGCTGAAAAGCGTAAACTGTGTTTAAAAAAATACTTTTACAGCAGACCAAATGCAGTCAGATTTGAACAGCTACTTGCTTGCGGCAGCAAAACTGGCCTATTTAAATTAGCTCATTTTATAAAGTTAATACTGAAGGGATTCTAATGTTTAATTGGGTAGCTATTTCATATTCTCCTCCTCGTTCTGATGACTTGCCAGATTACACCATATGTATATGTACATTGATGTTGTGTTATTCCCAGTGACCTGTGCCACTGATGCTGAACTATAACCAGACGAATGGCTGTTGGTTATCCGTGTCATGTGTGTTTGTATCCGGTTTTGTATAGGCGCCAAGCTGTTCTTTCCAAAACCCTTGAACTATCGAGGTCGAGCCATATCTTGCTGTGGTGTGTCGCGGGCAGGAAAAGTTAAAACTGGCTAAGCTTCCATCTACACTGGTCCTTTTTAGTCTTACTTTTGATTATTTTTATTTTTTCCTCACGCTCACTGTCAACCAGGTTGTCTGGCTTATTTATCATTAAGTCAGAATTGCTATACAGCAAACAGAGAGTGAGAGTGTGTGCATCACGTAGAGTGCATCTTGAAGTTTTGAGAGGTTAGCCATAGCTAACATCTCGAACTTTCAGGATGTACTCTGCGTGAGGCGTATACCTTCATTTCCTGCCTGTTACACACACACACACACACACACACACACACACACACACACACACACACACACACACACACACGCATGCACACACACATACACACACACACACACACAGGATGATCTTATCTGAGTATGATCTATGTGTATGTCAATTGTACGTGCTGTTGAAAGTATATGTGTTGTATTTTTTTTATATATAAAATAATCTAACGCATACTTTAGTCTCAATGTCAATGTTATATTTATTTCTTGAGCACATTTATGATTTTTATTTTTGTCAATTCTTTCATGCCCCCAGTGGGTCTGAGATTGAATAAATGAAACTGAAACTGGTTACTGTGTCTGATTTTGAGATCTACCAGCCTAGTTCGCCATAAGAATGCATTTGCATTTGCTCCATCTCCACCCATCCTAAAAAGTCTCTTTTAAAAATAGAAGAGACAAAAGTAGCCATATCCCCCCCCCAAAAAAAAAAAAAATAAATAAATAAATAAATAAATAAATTTTAAAAATATTATCTCTCTCTCTCTCTCTCTCTCTCTCTCTCTCTCTCTCTCTCTCTCTCTCTATATATATATATATATATATATATATATATATATATATATATATATATATATATATATATATATATATATATTTATATATATATATATATATATATATATATATATATATATATATATATATATATATATATATATATATATATATATATATATAATAAAAGATAAATAAATTAATTAAATAAAACAATTTAAATAAACTTTTTTCTCTCTCAAATACTGTTTTCAACTTCAAGCCCGCACTTGGAAAAGCAATATTTGATGGTCAAGCTTTTCTCAGCATACTAATTTGAATGACCCTCACAAAGGTCAAGGGTCACAGAAAGTCTGCAAGTGTATGAAAAATGCCAGTTTTTCATAGAATTATATTTTTGATGACAGTTTTCGTAATTACCTAAGCAAATGGATATGGGTGTGTTCATGAACACTTTGTCAAACACTGGAGCGTAACAAATGACTTGAAAGTGTTTCATTTTGCAGAAAATCTGATTTATTAAAGAAAGGGTGTGCCCCGGAAGTTCTATGTCTCTAGTGAATTTATGATTCAAATTTCTTTTAAAGAAGTTTAGAACATAATATGCAGTCCACAAAACACGTGTGTTAACACATCTCACAGAAAACTAGCGTCCGGTTCTGCTCATTTTCACCACAAGTGGAACCCTGTGTCTCCAAAAGCAGCCAAGGGCGATAACTCTTTCAAAATTTGTGTGCAAGGTGTTCAGATAGTAGGCAAAACATGTAAAGTAAATAACAAAAAATAATGTTCTTGTTTATTGTATTGATGGATCTTCGCTTGCTGAATAAGTACACTTGGGCGTGCTCTTAAATAAAAAATTAACTGACACATTTTGCATTTGTATTGCGCCCAGAGAGATAGATACTAAGAGATTTAAAAGACAATGGATTCAATAATGACGCATCCGTCATTAATTTACGTCATTTTTAATATTAAAATTTTGACCCCCCCATTACACCCCCATTAATTCTGAATCAACCCTTTGATTTTAAAAAGTGACGAGCATGACTGATGCGTCATTATTGAATTCATTGTCTTTTAAATCTCTTAGTATCTATCTCTATAACTATTGTCTCTATGAATACCTAATCATTTACATGTCTAAGTAATTTTAAGTGGAACTTTATACGTTACTAATAAGTTACAACCAACTTTTAGGAACCTGCAGAGGTAACCTTTAAGTGAGTTGCTATAAGAACTTATTAATTACTTATCATAAAAACTTATGAATTACTTACTGTAAGTTTTTATAAGTTCTTACAACAACTTGACTTAAGTCACAACTTACTCGGTCAGATTTGTCAAGATACAAGGACAATAAAAAAACTTTTTTTTCTCAGTAATACTCTGGTGGTGGTGCTGATGGGACTAAATAATCAGGCACAAGTGGTGTAAATGACGTGTCATCCCTCTGCGAAGCATATGACAAAAATATTGATTGATTACCAAATCTGATTTTTATTTGCTTAAAAGATTGTGTAGTTTTTCTGTGGTTTCCTGAACACTGATCTTTTTTCCCATCTCTAAAAAACTGGCCTTAAGTTCTTCAACATTTACGGGAGATTGACTACGCATTTTATTCTGTATTTCAGATTTTTGTTTTTTGTAATTATTTAAATCATCCTGGACCCGCTTAAATTCTTCATCATCAATACAATTATCATTTAATGCCTTACTGATAATAAGTTTCATACTGCTCAACTTCGCACCAGCCAGCGTACTCAATGCTTCATGTTTTTGTAATTTTGTGTGAAACCTTTTGTTTAAGGCTTCCAAACCAAAACAAGTCAGGCATGTAGCAACGCTAACACCCTCAACTGCAATTCCAATTAAACTTCCAATTCCTGTGGCAAACAGAACAATACCTCCTACAGAACATCCAGCTGAAACTGCACCAATAGCCATAGAAGTGTTTTGAACAGAATTAAAAACTGACTTATACCTCCTTTTACATCTGGAGTACATAGCCTCTTCACTTTCCAAATATTTAATTGCTTCTGTAATATTATTTAATCTGAATGCGTCTGCTGGTAATGTTTTATCTGAAGCAATTGGCACAGCTGTCACCTGTGGATCAGGCGCAAGCGTTGTTTTTGTCGTCACATTTGTTTCAGTCGTCTCAAGCATCGGTAGTTGCGGATAGAAGTTTACCATTTTTTTATTCACAAATATTTTTTATTTAATCAGCAATTACATTTTGCAACTCTTCAAAAGTATATAATTTGCTAGCATAATAAAATGCAACAAGATCAATGTGTTCAAGGTTTATGTAAGTTAGACGAACAAAAGTTGTTTTGTCAACCACCACCTTAACAGCGGGAATACTGCTCGAAACATTAATAACATCATTACTTTTTGTAATAGCAATAAAGACCTTTGATGATTCTGATACTGTTTCATCCCATGAAAGCTGTATTCCTTGTGCAATATTTGTCTCTTTCACAGAAGCTATAGATCTCAAGATAATTTCAAATACTATTGTCGCTTCTCTTGTTATGACTAAGCTTGCTGGCATAAACAGAACAGAAGTATCTGATCTTCCCTTTCTAGTTGTAAGAAGATATCTCCGTTTCTCATAATCTTGCACTTTCAGTTTTTCTCTGCTATTGTTGTCTGGGGCAAAACTTGGAACAAGGCTTACAATAAGCGGCCCAGAGTTAACAAATTTCCTAAACACTAAGGCGCCTTCGTCATCAGTGTATACATAAGGACTAATAAATTCAATCTTTATGTCCCAGTCAATTGTTGGCAATGGTGCAGGCGCAGGCGGCACAGGTGAAACAACCCATTTATTACCAACATGTATTAAGTTGTAGGGCACATTATTTACAAGATTAGGCGCAACTGGTACAGTAACATCACGAAGCTGACCAAGTTTAGGTATCTGTTTTTCACCATCTTTCATGTCAACAATTACTTTTCTCTTGTACATACCAGTTGAATCAAGTTCAAAACCATACACCTCCCCCACTTCTCCTTCCTTTTCAAAATCCTGTACGTCAGCCAAATCTTTCAACTCTGTTACAGGACACGCAGCTGGTATGATTGTTCGCTTTGGACCAGCACTCATTTTTTATTAACAAAAATAAAATTATTTAACTTCTAACAGTACACTAAAATCATGCATTACAACTGGTTTGTCATCCTGATTAGTTACAGATATACTTAGTGACTCAAAGAAACTAGAATCTAATTTCTTAAACTGTAAATTAGGAAATCTAGCAACCACACTTTCACAATACGGAGCAGTTCCAGTTGGCAAGCATCTCAACAAAGTTGAAGGCTTTCCATTGTGAACATTTTCAGTCGTGTTTAGTTCTTTCAAATAAACCTTTAGCACTGTGTGTACTGACAAATGAACAGGATATCTTCCAGTTATTATTTGTTTTTTTTTTTTGCTTTAAATATTTGACATCAAGTGCCCAATTTTCATCACCACTAACATATAAAATTTCTATATCAGATATGGTAAAAAATCCAAGTAGCACTACAAGACTACGAGATAATAATAACTTACTATCTTTTGGAAATTCCAATGTAACAAGCAAGTTAGCTGGATTTAAAGTTGCTTTAATTTTATACATATTTTGTAAAAATTCAGCTATAGTACAAAAGTCATAATACCCAGGCTGTAAATGATTAGCGCCAAAACTTGTAGTACCTACAGTTCCCTGTACAGAATATTCACCATAAAATTATTATCTTCTACATTAAACCACTTTACAGTGTAAAACATTTCATGGATAGCTACAGCCTTGTTACCATCACTATTATCAGTCCCATTAGTTAACCACACTGGTTTGCTTGTGTCAAGATTTGTTAAGGTAATAAACATTTTTATTATCTCATATAAAAAAAGGATGGAATTTAAATCACCAACTATTACCACAACAAACGCATTTCAATTTAATGTAGATACCAAATATAATGTTGCACCTACTTATGAACAGAAAATAATTCAGCTAAATCAACTCGACATAGCCATAAGCGAACAAGATCTATTCCAAGTCAAAGTACCAAATCCGTTTGATCATTACCTAAACCCTCCAATAACAGACGACTCAACTGCAAGAAAGTGGTCTTCAAGTCCACTACAGATGTTTCAAAACCAACTCAACTTTGCCATACTATGTTCTACTACAGGCTGTGGTGTTTCATTCACAGACCATTTGAATCACTCAAACAAACTGATTAGGTCTGTGTATCGTTTCCACACTTATTATAAGCTTAGACGTATACTGTCAGAACTGCATACACCACTACCAACTGAATCCAGTTTCAACAGGTTTAACAACCCCATGGATATGAAAGCATTTGAACGCACCTGTAATGAATTTAACATCAGCCCTAAGTATGACTTCACACAAAAACTTGATGATCACAACGGCATGGGTACATTGTATTACGCTATGAGTCACAGACAATACCCTCAAGATTACTACCCTGGTTACACTTCATTCTCATCAAAATCTGAAGTCTGGTTAGGCTCAATAGAACAGAAACAGTCTAATGCCTGGACCACATTTATCTTAGACAAAAGTGACGGGTTTACTCAAGCAGGAGTCGAGCGCGTAAATGAGTCAATCAGAACATATGTCTGGTGTATACTAGGTGCACAATCATTAACAAAATCAAACATTTTGAATGGAAGTGGAAAATTTGAAGCACAAAAACAGTTTCTTGCAAACCTGGAAGATTCAATTAACTCAACAGTCGATCTCCCATCAAGCATACAACGCTACCAAGACGTACTCAGATATGCCAGATCAAAAGTTGACTTTGTAGTTGGCATCGGGTTATACATGTTACCATCTGACCTTCAACTCCAAATGGGGACAATAACAAATTATAATAATGAAATCATTGTTGCAGGTCGTGATAAAAAATTAGGACTCAATCAATCTGTAAACTTGGGGGCCACAACCACACATGTACAGTCATTAAAACCATTACAGACTGTAACACCCCCGGCCCTGGCACCGGCCCCAACACTGGCACCCATACAACCAGTAACACCAACCCCTGACACTCATGAGTCAGAGAGAACAGCATTGGTAATAGGACTCACTGGATTAGGAGTATTACTTCTTTACCTGTTTTATTAAATAACCCACCATCAATCCCCCTACTGTCACCAAAAAGACCCAAACATGTTCTGCCATAAACCCTACTACCTTTGCTGTAGTACTAATAAACCAACTGACAACTGTGCCAATTATGCCAGGCAAAGCATCCATTGCTTTCAGAGCCAATTTCTTAAGCAAGTCTGATATGTGAGACAACTGTTTCTTTACCCATGACTGTAAGTCTTTTGGATCTGTGGGGGCTGGTGGACCCGGGGTTGGCGGTGCCGGACCACCCCCACCACTGCCAACCCCGGAGACAGCTAACACAACAGTACTGATAATAAATCCCAGAGCTGTAATTAAACTAGCGATAGTGATACCCTGTTTTCTGAAAAGTGTTTTAAGTCTCTCAGCCAGAGTTGTGTCTTCGTGAAGTATTTTCTGAATAGTTTCTCTAATCCTGTTAACTTGTGTTTTCAGTTTTTGTCTCCCAATACTAATCACTTCTAACCGCCCTGATCTTTCTATCTGCAAATCATTTAATATGTGTTGTATTCTTTCTTTCATTTCTGTGTCAAGATTCCCATTGTCTGCTGTAGCCAGTTTTTCTTTTTCTCGTTCTATGTGTTTATCAAGCTCACCTAGTTTGGCTACATTATTAACCATCTCACCTCTTATTGTCTGTAATGATTTATCTAACCCCATAATCTCCCTCATTGACAAAGGTGGGTCGTCTATTGTTTTCATAGCGTCATTTAATTGCCCTTCAGTAAATGAAGTTTCTTGTATCACTGTGTTTGTTATTTCTGGTAGGCTTGTTACTGGTGCCATTTCAATCTCTTGCCCTGTTGGCAACTTTGTTTGCATGTCGTAAAGCACACTAACCAGTCTTGGGGGGACAGGAGACCCGCCAATTCCAAGGTACCTTGCCAACCCAGAGTTACCACCGACTTCACCTTTAATTGTACTTAAAGCTCTAAACTTAGAAGGATTATTTTTATGTGTTAGATTTATTTTCCCTCTGTCTGTATTTACATATAAGTGACCTTTATCATATTCAAACTGATTAGGATCTGTTACATCTGGGTGGACACCAACACTGTCATAAAATGAGTTTACTTCGTCTTTTAGCAGTTCGTGATACATACTACTAGTTACCATTCCAGTCATATCTGTGATACTGGTATCTGAGGCATCCATGACATCCATTTCAAAATCTTCATGATTAAATCCTCCCGCTGCCATTGTTTTATTAATTTATTATTTTTTATTGTGCATAATAAAAATGACACAGTCTTACGGATCAAAGTTAGACCCATACAGAAAACTACGTGAGCCCCTGGGTGTTAAGGCCATTAGACAATCAATCGTCATCACGAACAATCCAAGTACCATAGACCAGAACCAAACTCTTACAGTCAAGTTTCCAAACCTAGGTCCCAGTGACGTTATCGTACCTGGCACTGCACGCCTAGCATTTAATATTGAACTTTCATCAGACGCAGATGTGCACAGAACACTAGTTGACAATCTTGGCAGAGCAATTGTTAGAACTATTAAAGTAAAACTTGAAGGACAGGAAGTGTTTAGTCTTGACGACTCAGATGTGTTCTACTGTTACAAAGACCTTTGGCTTACAAGAGAAGAACGAGAACATCGTATTTACCAAGGCATACAGTCTGTTAATGTTGGTAAACTTCGAATCAATGCCGGAGATAAATCGACAACAGAAGCAAAGGAAGTTATTTAAGCTGAAACATATGGAACCAGATTTTACATTCCACTTGAGTTTGATATCCTAACAGCTCATTTGCCTTATTATCAAGGAGCACTGAATGACCGTCTGAGTTTTGAACTAACCTTCAATGACTACTCCAAAGTTATTAAATCATCTGATCTCAGTGCAATGTATAAGATCTCTAACATTTCCTTGGAATATGAAATTGTCACACACACTGATCTAGCCAGACTTATTCAAAATCAGTACCAGTCAAGACTGCCAATTTATTATGACAGGGTGATTAGACATAGTTTAATGCAAAAAGATAAGAGTGACCCAATGTGGAATATAAACTTGAACACACCTGCCAGGTCACTGAAAGGTATTTTTATGTTGTTTGTTAAACCAGCAGCTCCATACAAACGGGATTCAGAAAAATTATACAATCCTAAGATTACACATTTGTCCTGCACAATTGAAGGCCGCCCTAATCAAGTGTATGCGTCTGGAATGCTGCCTTATCAACACTACGATGAGATCACAAAGTATTTTGCGGGTGGAAGGATTAGAGATAAACCAGCAAACATTGCGTGTAAAGATTTACATCTGTATGACTTTAGGATCGGACAATACCTTACAAACAAATATGCACTGTGGTTAGACCTTCGCAGTACAGATGATGACTATCTTCATGGGTCAGGACAAACTGTTGAGAACGGTAGTGATGGAATAACAATTCAGATACAAAAGAAGGTTGAAACTGCTGCAGCCATAAACATATATTTGTACCTGATATATGACGCACAACTCAATATTGCAGAAAGCAGACTAAGTGGACACATATATTAAAATTATATTGTGTATTAAAATGAACCTAATGACACTCGATCCACACTGTGGATTGTTTTGTGGTGCGACAGGGTGTGGTAAAACTGAATTTGTACTTGATCTATTACAAACAAGATACATCCACCATTTTGAAAACATAGTAATATTCTGTCCTACAATCAAACACAACAAAGCTTATCACAACCGTTTATTCATTTGGACTGACAGAAACATTTATTTAGTTGACCCTAAGAAAAAACTGAATGACTACCTACAATATTTTTACAAGCAATTTGAAGGACAGCCAACATTGTTTATTGTTGATGACTGTTCTGCAGAGAAAGACATTGTCAAGAAGAGAAACACTCTATCAGAACTTGCCTTCAGTGGCAGACATGCAAACGTCAGTGTATGGATTCTCACTCAGAAATATAATGCTGTACTGAAAGATTTTTGAGAACAGTTAAAGTTTATCTGTTTGTTTTACTGTAAGGATCGTGACAGCTTTGAAGACTGTCTCAGAGAAAACGATGTCATACCAAATAAACATGAACGGGATGATGTAAAAAATAAACTGAAATCAACTAAGCATCTAAAGCTCATTTTAAAGACAGATCAGCCCACAGGGTAAGGGTTAGTAAATTAATTTATTCTTTTGTTTGTCTAATAAAAATGACAGACGGACAAATCATACAGGTGCTTGATCTCACACACCTTTTCAAAGATGTTATACACTTTACTGACTTAATATCACCCAAACAGACTTACATAAGCCTTTCAGCACCATCAGAAATATATGCTACATATAGTGTGACTTTGGATTATGTTGATGAGCATCCAGATGTGGAGCACATGACAGTTGATTTAAAGACACCTACTTTTAAAGTTGATGATACCAACTACGGTTGGTTAGGGAAAATTTGTTATAGCATATTTAAGCAACTACGTAAACTAAATGTTTATATTGACAGTGTTACAGTTAATAAAGTGGTATTACACAAGGTGAGCCAGCAGAGTTAACATTATTATTTTTTAATTTCATTATAAATGAACCAAGACAAATTACTTCTTCTAAATGATATCAATGCTGTAGAAAACAAAGACTTAGACTCTAAGAAACAGCGTCTTTTGTCTGTGATTGTCTCAGGCAAGTCAAAGGCTTATCTGGGTAGACAATACATGACAGAGGATATTGAATCTCTAACCGCTGACGAACTAATCAAGCTTCATTCAAAATATGAAAACCACATTGCTTCACTAATGACTCGTGATTTGAGTCGATCTCTTGTATGCCTATACACAAAAGCAGTGAGTCACTTTCTACCTGTGGATAGTGACAGTCTTTCACACGACCTTGAAAGCAATCCTATTGTTTCAAGTTCAATTGGCAAATTAGCATGCGTCATGTTTTACAAGTTTGGAAATTACCTTGCACCTGTGGTAACTTTGCTGGTAACTGGGAGTCATATCGATTTTTCGAAAATAAATTTTCTAGAGAAAGAAAAATGGATCAAATGGACGAGAATAAGATGACTCCACAACAGAACCCCGACCCTGTTTTGACACAGGTTCAAACTGTGACTAAGACTAAAAGCCCAGGTCGAATAGAGGCGGGGAAAAAATTAGCCGAATGGAACAGGCAAAAAAAATTACAACTTCAAACACAAACAGAAAAGGCTCATGTGACTGACCCGCCGTCAGGACCGTCAACACTGTCAGGACTGACACACCCACATCAAAGTGAGAGACAAACAACTAAGTGTAACCCCGACCCCGACCCCGAACCTCAAACAACAAAATATATAGTTGCCGGATTTGTTGTCGGATTTGGTTACGTAGCTTACCAATTATACAAAAAATACAAACCACAGACTTGTACAGTGTCCAAAAAATCAGACACTCCAAAAACAAAACCAGAAGTCGCCACATTACCAACAATACCCAAAGTTGTCGACCCATTTATCATGCACTAATAAATTTATTTATTTTAATTTTTATTGTCTAAGAAATGAATGACTCAAAGAACATAATCAACCTTGTGTATCATTCTGCCATAATCAGTGGATTAGCAGTAGCTTATTCTACGCTGGGAAAAAGTCTACTCAAAATGAGGTCTGTAGACTTGAGCAGATTAGACATTGAAGATTCAGTTAAGCTAATTGCAGTTGTTACAGCGTCAATTGCGACAAAAGATTTTCTTGTTAAGCAAGGAATTATTCCAGAAAATGTTTCTATGTAAATAAAAATAATATGGCGACGATAGCTATTATGTTAGGAGGTGCGATGGTTAACGCCCTCGCGTTCAGTGGCTCTAATTATCTCTTTTCAAAAATGGGTGGAGAAGAATCTGCAGAAGAATTAAAGCGTCATAATGAGGCGTCTGAGAAACTTGCACAAGCCCAACAGGATTATGAAAAACAAAGAATAGAGAAACTTGATTTATCAATGACAGACTTAGACTAGAGGGTCACGCACAACATACGTTTTCAAATACAGACGAAGCAATTCATGAATACTATCTTGTCACAGGTAATGACATGTCTATCCCGAAACCAAAACTAAGTGACTATTACAAACCAAGTACAGAACAAAGAAACGGAGAGATAATCTTTGTTCTAGTGGGAATGACATTTGTATTTTTTACTTGAGTTTTCATTGCTAGAAAAAATGGCAGCCGAAAATAAACTATCAAAAATATATTACTCACCATCAGGCTATTGGAAAGGGCAAACAGCTATTGAAAAATTACATGCCGCTGTGGGCAGAGATATAACACTCAATCAGGTCAAGCAATGGTTACAGAGACAGGCAATTTGGCAGATATATCTCCCTGCTCCAAGAAAAATAACAAGGCCTCATTTTGAGAACACATCACCTAATGACACACACCAAATGGACCTCCTGTTTCTTCCGCATGACACAATAAGAAAGAATCGATACAAATATGCATTAACTGTTGTAGACATAGCTTCAAGGTACAAAGACGCTGAACCCATATCTGACAAAACAGCCAGTACAGTTGCTACTGCATTAACAAAAATATATGGTCGAGGCCCTTTAAGATACCCCAGACTAGTGCAGGTTGATGACGGATCAGAATTCAAAGGTGCTGTTAATCAGATATTTGCGAAGCATGGCGTACTGGTCAGACGAGGCATTCCATTTGTACACAGATTGCAGGCAATTGTAGAGAACTTTAACAAACAGTTGTCAGAGAGACTTTTCAGTTACCAGTATTCTAAGTACCTCATGCATGACACCCGGAACACTGAGTGGGTAAAGAGATTACCACATGTGATAAAAGCAATGAACAATGAAGGTCACCCAAAACCTGCTGATGCTATTAATTGAAAACAATTACAGAGCCAAAAACAATGTCAGCCCAGGCACCAGACACAAGTTTATTTACTAAACAGGTGAGATATTTATATCAACCAGGTGAGTCTGAGAATGACGTCAGACGCAGGGCGACAGACCCCATCTGGTCCACATCCGTTCATAATATAAAAAAATTAATTCCTGGTCCAGATCCAACAATATATTACCTGTTAGACCCTGCGCCCCAGAGGGCATTTGTCAGAGAAAAATTACAGATTATTCCTCCAGACACCGTTACTCATTTCAGTAACTAACTCATCAATTAGTTCATCAACCAGTTCATCAGCTATTTCTTCAGATAACTTGAGCCTGTAATGACCAGGTGCATAAGCTTTTTCCTTACTGAAAAACACGCGTTTCGTGTCTCCCACTGCCAGAGACTTCTTATGTGTTTGGATCATTTCAAGATTATGTTTGTTTGATCTCAGTGACTTGTTTGGATAATCAGGCATTAATGCACCATCTAACACTTGCTTGTAATGTTTATGATGAATGTCTTTATTTTTTATTGCTGTGTTTTTTTTATTCCTTTGGCTTTTGACTGACTACCCTTCTGGTGCAGTATAGAATACATTTTTGATCTCAGTCCAACGTACTCAACTATAGGCACACCATTTAGTTCATCCTTAAACTTACCAGGCACTTTTTTGTTTTGTGTGCTGAACCGTGGATGGTCTTTAGGGTAATCAGATGTGTCATACATGTGTAGTTCTGTTTTCATGTCTTCATAAAAGTCTTCAGTACACACATCAATGATCATAGAGTCAGTGTCAGTGTATAGCAGACGACACTCAGGATACTTTAATTTGAAGTAATCATAATAAAATTCAAGCATCAACAGTTTTGACAATTCAAGAATTACCATACCAATGAATACTGGCTTGTCCAGTTTAAAAATCTTTTTTTTTGAGTGACACAGCATACAATGATCAATAAAACTCTTTGTACCCTGTGTACTGTGGCTTACTTGTAAGTTTAATTGCACCTGATTCAGTTGTGACCAGTCTCACATCTTTTCTGTGATGAGGATTTTCCATTGTCTTTCCAAAACAGGCATTGTTCATAAGCTTAAAGAAGTCTTTGTCAAATGCAGTGTTGCCGTCCCTGGCATGGAGGGTTGTGTTCTTCATTATGTAATCTTTCATGAAAGCACTCTGATCAAATTGAATTCCTCTGTGAACTTTCTTTAGTACTAACCCATCTCTGATGTAAAATTGCAACAAGCTGTAGTGACAAACATAATTGAATTTGTCATTTAGATTTGGCACAAGTTTAGTGTCTTCTTTTTTCCCCGTCATACTCATTTTCTCAACAGCCAACGGATAATCATTGTGGTAATCATGTAGATGGTGTGGGTACTCTAGGTCTACTTCAAAGATCCAACCCTTAGCGTCGTTTCGGTCAAGAGTCATAATATAGTTTGATAACCCTGACTCTGTTATGTCATACTGTGACAAATCATGCAGACAAAAGTTTTTCAAGGGCAATAACTCACACATCGCGAACCCATACAAATTGTTCACGTCAAGGTACGTAATGAATGACCTTGACCTCGAGGGGTCAAACCCAAGGTCACCATGACTGTCCAGATATTTGTTGTTGGCCTTGGCGTAGTTATTCGCTGCAATACTAATACCTCCCTTCAATCCACGTTCCACCATTTCACCCATCGTATGATCAGACAACAGGTCTATAAATATCTTACTGGATTTCAAAAATGCATCCCATGTCATGCCAGGACTAGTTATGTAGCAAGCTGGGTCAAGACTGTAGTGTAACAAACCCTTTTCACGGTAACTTTCAAATACGTCTGCTAGTAAGCAAACGTCAGCTTTCAAGTACTGATCGTGGTAATCACCAATTGTCTGACACCCTAATTTATCCCATGCATCAAGTGCGTGTTGATATTCAGAGTCAGAAATACCTTTGTCAGTTAGTGTAGAATAAAAGTTTTCTTTTGGTGGCAGTCTCCTTTCTTCAAACACAACCCAGTGATCAATGTACTCATAGGGATAGACACCTTTTTTAATCAAGTCTGGCTCAAAATATTTACTCGTTATTGGATACTCAGTCAGTCCTTCTGCCAGACTAGCCAATCCTAAAGATAAATGTTGCATGGAGTCATAAAATGCTAATTTGTCTAACCTAAAAGTCAAGTATTTCTCAGTTGTCTGGGCAATACAACTTATGTTTTTATAAGACTCATCTTCAGCCTGCATGATATTGTGTGAATCATATCCCTTCAGATTGTGGAAAAAGATTGGTAACTTGTATGTCTTAGGATCTATTTTTAATAATAAGTTACAATTGTTATGTGCGGCACCTCTGTAACGCCCAGTTATGTGATCGTGGTCACGAACTTTATCACCACCTAAAGGCTGTTCACAAATCCAACACGTCACAGCTGTATCAAATTTTAGTTTGTCTTCTTCTGTCATCACCAAAGGCATCTGACATGTTGTGAGATATTGTACTACCTGACTATACAGTTGTCTCATTTCTGTTAAAAACAGACATGCTGCATTTTCACCCCTGTAGATAACAGGTTCTGAATGAAGACCGTCTGACCTAACAATAATGTATCCAAAAGAACACACCACTTGGTCACTCAATTTTATAGTCTTTGGTAATGACTCTGGAACAGGACCCTCATATGGTACTACTAATGATTCAAAATCTGCATACACTACAAACGGCAGCTTTTGTTGATTCCCATAGTTTTTAAAATACACTTGACTACCAGGATCTGGATACTTAAGTACAGTTTGTATGTCATCAGGTGACCTACAATGTAGGATGTGATTATGTGCTATTTTAATAGAAGAGAATCTTTGGAAACATATTTTTACAAACTTCCTGTTTGCCATTGTGTTTTGTTGTATGCCCATGAATTAGACGTGACATATTCCTGATAATTGTGTAGTGAAAGTTATTGTCATCACCGATTAGCAACATGTCAACATGTTTATCTTCTGACTGACCGTAGGTTGGGGCAATTGGGGACACTCTAATTGGTTGTAACTTGTTCTCAGACTCATTATCCCACACATACACATTTACAGATATACCAGGATTTAGTTTTTCAAACAAGTCTATGTCCTCTATTTTAACAGGGAACTCAATGCCACTAAAGTTGAGTTCATTTACAATTTTGGTGTAGTTAGATACGCGATCAGGTCTTGATTTTACAAAGTGTAGTTTTTTAGCAAGCACACACCACATGAAGCAGAATCTGTCTTTGTTCTGAATATTAACAACAGCCTTTTTGTTTGCAACCTCTGTTGGCAGTGGTATCCACGATTTACCTAGTATAGGATGATATCTTGACTGCTTTAATTGTAGTTCGTGTACATGACCTTCGTGCCAACCAGACCCCTTCATTTTTGCACTGTCAATTGCCTGGAGGAAGTCAGGTAATAGTCTGTCTCTAAACACGTTCTCTAATTCTCTTCTTGTGTTAACTGTGTGTTGTCTTGTTGATATGTACGATACAATCACTTCACCGTCTACTCTAGTAAATTCTATTTTAGCAACAATCTGAATCTTCACACTGCCTGTAAGAAGATTTTGTTGTATGACAGAAAAAGAGTTTTCTATTGATTCATAGACGTTGTTAGTATTAGATATAGGCAAGTTGGTTGTGTGAAACACATTTCTTAAGCTTGATGAGCCTGATGGGCTTTGAGTATTGTCCGTCATTTTTATTTGTCCGTCAAAATAATAAATGAAAAATAACATGTCCCACAGTGAACATAATCACTAAAATAACATGGGACATAATCACTAAAAAGTCATCCACAGTCAACCACTAAAGAGGGAGTTGTCTCCCATAGACTTATATGCTCACCCACAGATTTTAAGAATCATTTTTACCCCTCTGACTGGTGTGAGGCTAGTGTGTGTGTGTGGATGTAATAATAAATTTAAGAAAATTTAAAAAAAAATCTTCTTTTTTTAAAAAAATTTATGAGAGAAAAAAAATGAGGAAAAAAAAAAGAGAAAAAAACGAGAAAAAAATTGACAAAAGGGCTGCTTCATGACCTTCCACCCGCTTTCACAGGAATCGATGTAACCCGGGTTAAGCTGCGCTATTAACCCCCTATGGAGGGGGTTAACCCTGGCGGGTAGCGCATTCACCTTTTCCTGTGAAAGCCCTGTAGTGTAGAGTGACAACTGGACGCAATCGGGAAACAAACCCCGGCACAGTGAAGTTAGTTTGATCAATACTAAGCCTCACTATCCAAGCAATCTATCCCCTCGGCCACTTGCAGTCCCAAAGAAAACTTTGGTTGTTTATGTATTTATGTTTGACTGTTGACTGAAATCCTGGAAAAGCAGTACTCATGACAATCTAACTCTAGACAAATCTTGAGAATCTAAACCTACAAAGAAAGAGGCTCCTGAGAATCTAAGTCTTTTGTAAAAATAATCTCTGGTTTTTACCTCCTCAAAGGGAGGAAGTCAGATGTGTCAGAGTCATGTGATTCTTGTACAGTAACAGTACACTTCTGTCGCCTCAAGCACCAGATGGCGCAGAGAGGACTGAATGAATGAACAGTACACTTCGCTAACATGCCTCGTGTGTATGCCTACACCGTCTAACCCAACAGGGCGTGAAACTGAATAAGAGTAATTATCCTCTCACGGGCTCTCGTGTCAGACATGTATGGACAGTATACACCCCGGAAGTAAAATCTTACAATAATATTGCACTGGCGTGAGTCGGTGTACAAACCTTGTGTTTTTGCGTCCGTGTGTGTGTGTGCGTGTGTGTGTGTGTGTGTGTGTGTGTGTGTGTGTGCATATGTTTGTTTGTTTGTTTGTTTGTTTGTTTGTTTGTTTGTGTGTCTGTTTGATTGTGTGTTTGATTGTGTGTTTGATTGTGTGTGTAAGATATTACATTCTTATCAAACTGTTTGCCTGTTTATAGTGCAGAGTATGACCACCGTTTGATTTCTCGGGTACCAGTCATTGAGTAAATATGAAGTCAATTTCAAAACTGTCTTCTTAAGTGTATTGACACTTCTCAGCAAATAGCCTTTTTTCAAAAGCTGTAGAGCCGGCTTATTCATAAACTGAAGTGTCCCCATTCACAGTTGAATAGCGGCGCGTGGTAACGATAAAGCAAACACAGGTGGCTTGCAAATGACATGCGCCACAGATTAAGACCCTGTAACTTACTCATTAGAGGCTAATTTAAACGTATAAGTTTCACATGAGTGGAGTCTATGTCTGTGTTGACAGAGTGGGTCTCACTCTCTCTCTGTGTGCGGTAGCTAATGGGGGCTGTGTTGTCCTTTATTCCCATTCAATCTTAAAACCAATTTACATTTGTGGGGGGGTCATGATTTTTCGATGTGCATTTTCTTAAGGTCAAAAATAAATTGTGTGAATATCGACTCAGGGGCGGTGCATACCGATCTAGTAGCTCAAGATTTGAAAAGGTTTTGAAAAATGTTGGCAAACGTATTGCGACATTGTGAATACACTGTAAGTGCTACGCATATTTTATTCTGACATGTCGTGTCCTTCATGCCTAGAGTGCTGGCGACGGGCTGTGTTTACGTACATAGTAACATTGCGACATCAGTCATATGAGCTAATTAAGAGAGAGAGGAATAATGAGTGGACTGAAGTATTATTAACACAATGACTGAGTTAACCCCTTAATTATTATTTTTGATTTTCATAAAAATGTGGCTGTTTAAATAATAATGATTTAGGGGTAACTTCCAATGGTATTTACTCTGTGCAGGGGACATGGTTAATGGAGGGTCAAAAGGTTATAATTAAGGGGGTTAACTCAGTCATTGTGTTAATGAAGCTTCAGTCCACTCATTATTCCTCTCTCTCCGAGTATTAGCAGTCAACCTTTTGATATCGTTTGCTACAACAGTTTCGACTGCAACCACTGACTTCCCCCTTTTTTGTCTACCGTATTTAAAAAACGGTAGACTTTGAGATGGGACTGGTCGGAGCACATTCCGTAGCATGCAAATGACGAACATAGGCGGGCACACATCAGACTATGACAGTGAAGTAACACGATAAAAATTACGTCATATCTAGCTACGCTGTACCGCGCTGTTGAACGCTCATTTGGCGAGAAACGCTGTGTGTGTGTGTGTGTGTGTGTGTGTGTGTGTGTGTGTGTGTGTGTGTGTGTGTGCGTGTGTGTGCACAAAACCCGTAAAATGGGTGACTTTGTTTACCATCCTTATAAAAAATGAGTGTGTAAAATTCTGTGTGTGTGTGTGTGTGTGTGTGTGTGTGTGTGTGTGTGTGTGTGTGTGTATGTGTGTGTGTGTGTGTGTGTGCACAAAACCCCTAAAATGGGTGACTTTGTTTACCATCCTTATAAAAAGTGAGTGTGTAAAATTCTGGGTGACCAAATCAGGCTCCCGTTTTTTTCTGAGGGTTGTTTTTGCATTATCTTTCATTTAAAAGTCAGTACAAAATATCAAAATGGGATGTCCCCATTTTGATTGGTTCACATGATGTTTTGTGTTTGCAACGCACTCCGCTAGTGTGTTGACACGGAAGCGAGGGTCTGTGTGACGTCAACTACTTTAGCTATTGATAAATTTGATATCTGATTGGTCGACTGCACAGTGACATGAACTGAGTTGTTTCCCCTGACCGTCTTGCTGACTCAGCAAAACACCACTGTCTTTCGTCCTGCATCGCTGTTTAGTTTGCAAAGGTAAATGTTATGCAATATTATTTTTTATTTAAGAGCACGCCCAAGTGTACTTATTCAGCGCAGTTATTTAACTGAGATGCTCCCAATCTGATACAATTGCACAGTCAGCCGATACTGACCAGCTTCGAGAAAAGATGTCTGCTATGCGGCCGGTCGTCTGCTTCTCAGTCTTGATTCCTAAAAGATAATAGAACCCCACGATTTTAACAAAAGCTTTCTTCTTCAATGAAAGGAATTCGTCCCAATAAAACCATTACAAGGTCAATCTGTCACGCGATTTTCTGTTGCTTTTTTTCTGGCATGTGTGATTGTGATCGAAAAAGAACTTTAAACATGCAATAGGATGCGTAACAAAACAAAAATCCTGCAGATTTCAGTGTGCATGTTACGATTGTGCTTGTGTTATCCTGTGAGATCATGCGTGTGTTGATCATAGGTAACAATCCGTTGTTTATTTGAGCTATCACGGTTATGTTTCACGTGGTTTTTTTAGTAAGATTTTCTTTTGTTCGTGAGTAGAGCCGATTTTGTTTTGTTGTGTTTAGTTCGGAGCGTGCTGGAGGGGTTGCACTGTCTGGTGGCCTCGTAAGTGTCACGTCGTTTAGTTGACATCGCAACATTTTCGCTACTTTTTGTTTTCCTGTGCGCGTGTATTGAGCAGCCTTTATTTTGTTTGGTGAATGTTCTCGTACCTTTTTTAGCTATCATAGATAGGGATACCATACTTTTATTTGTCTTTATTATATGTTAGAATTTAGAGCTGAAGTGAGCAGCCGAGTTTTTGTAGCCTGATATATTGTTTCTGGAAAGTTTATGTTAATGAGCTTCGGCTGCGTGTTTTGTTCTGGTTGTTTGAGTTCGTGATTTCCGTAGAAGATTCTAGATTTTGATAGTGTATATAAGGAGGGCGCTGGGAAAGCCCGTTCATACATTGTCTTGCTTTGTCAGTTGTAGAGACACGCAGTTTATTGCGAGAGACGCTGTGTATGAGAAACTTTGAGTCGTAGTGTGGACATAGCAGAAGAGACTTTGTATCAATAGTTTGTGCATTTGAAAGTGCATTATTGTGTGGACATCGCATCGCTGAATTAAATATTGTTGGAACTGTTACTCCAGTATTGTCTACATCCTTAAGCCATGTGTGACGGATTGCAGCTGAACGAGGTTTATTTGAAAGAACTCTACGTGTGTGTGTCTGGTGTGTTTATAATACTTCGACTACAACTCCACCACGTAACAGTGATTTTAATCCTCATACGCAAAACTGTATCACGATCCAAGAACAGACTTCCACGAACAGCTTTTTTGGATTGTGCAAAGTGTCGCCTGTTACTGTATTACCAGTTATTGTTCATAGGGGCCTGTGGGTACTGCAGTAATTATGTATATCTGATCCAAAATGTCAAGTTCACATGGTTGCATTTGACATGTTTGCAGCACTGTTTTAGCCACACTGTCAGATGGCAGCAGGATGTCCAAAAGCATCGGGATCTATGGAACTGGACAAGCACGCCCCTTCCTGGCACATGACGAAGGCCCATGGCAAAATAAGTCAGCTGGCTGAGCAGCAGAAGGATAGCCCAGCCCCTGCCGGAGAGTGTGCGTCTGGTAGGAGGGTGCACAGATGGCAGGGGAATGCCCCCAATTCAAACTGGTAAGTGTCTCTATGATCATCCTCATTTTATTGGTTCGCGTGCAAAGCAAAAGTGAGCTTATGTTCTGGGACACTGGTCGTTCGTCCGTCCGTCCGTCGTCCGTGGTAAACTTTAACGGTGGCATTTTCTCGGAGACTATTCAAGCCACATTCTTCAAACTTGGCCCAAGGATACTTTGTCGCAACACCTTTGTAAACATACCAATTTGAGTGACCTCCCACAAAGGGTCATGCGGGGTTGACAGATGTGTGAAAATGCTTACATTCTTAGAAAACATAGATTTGCTGCTTCAGAAGCCAGCCATTGTCACCGTGGTCACACATATTATGTAAATCGGCCATACACGGATTACTCTTTTTATTCTTTTGCAATGCCCCTTTAAACCAAAATTAGGCTTTTTCTGTCCTAATTCAGCTTTTGTTTTCTTTTTCCAGTTGGCAAATGGAGCCTGGGATGAACCTGAGAGTGCAAGCTCATCGAAATACAATGACAGTGATTATGAGGAGTTTGTTCCTGGCTCGAGCTCACAGGATTCAGACTGTGTGTCACCATCAATCTCTGGGAACTCTTGACACAGACAGTTCAGGGAGGGCAGGTGTCAGTGAAGCAACTACCGGCAAGGTGCAGTGTGCAGAACCTGGTGAATTAGGGGGTGGCAATGAGAATGTGGATAAGCAGAAGAAAGATGACGTTGGGGGTAGGGAAAGAGCGCTTACATAAGAAACAGGTGTGCACGTGTCACAGAGAGGAAAAGGAAAGTTCACATGAGACAAGAAACATGCATGCAAACTGTGTAGTAAGCTTGTCTTGAAAATGAGATGAGAGAGTAGTTGCTAAAATTTTGTCGATGAAAAAAGGGACAAAGCAAAGACGTCAAGCGTGGATCAGACTACAAGATAAGGGTGATTACATGCATAACGTTGCCGTTCTTGTGAAAAAAATCAGAATATTTAATGCCTAAGTATTGCACCAAAAGTAGTTAGGTGGAAGACTTTCTTGCCTGTAGCAGATGTAAATCTTTGCACGCAATGTTTGCTGGTTTATCTCTAATCCTTCCACCCGCAAAATACTTTGTGATCTCATCGTAGTGTTGATAAGGCAGCATTCCAGACGCATACACTTGATTAGGGCGGCCTTCGATTGTACAAGACAAATGTGTAATCTTAGGATTGTAGAATTTTTCTGAATCCCGTTTGTATGGAGCTGCTGGTTCAACAAACAACATAAAAATACCTTTCAGTGACCTAGCAGGTGTGTTCAAGTTTATGTTCCACATTGGGTCGCTCTTATCTTTTTGCATTAAACTATGTCTAATCACCCTGTCATAATAAATTGGCAGTCTTGACTGGTACTGATTTTGAATAAGTCTGGCTAGATCAGTGTGTGTGACAATTTTATATTCCAAGGAAATGTTAGAGATCTTGTATGTTGCACTGAGATCAGATGATTTAATAACTTTGGAGTAGTCATTAAAGGTTAGTTCAAAGCTCAGACGGTCATTCAGTGCTCCTTGATAATAAGGCAGATGCGCTGTTAGGATTTCAAACTCAAGTGGAATGTAAAACCTGGTTCCATATCTTTCAGCTATAATAACTTCCTTTGCTTCTGTTGTCGATTTATCTCCGGCATTGATTCGAAGTTTACCAACATTAACAGACTGTATGCCTTGGTAAATACGGTCTTCTCGTTCTTCTCGAGTAAGCCAAAGATCTTTGTAACAGTAGAGCACATCTGAGTCGTCAAGACTAAACACTTCCTGTCCTTCAAGTTTTACTTTAATAGATCTAACAATTGCTCTGCCAAGATTGTCAACTAGGTTCTGTTCACATCTGCGTCTGATGAAAGTTCAATATTAAATGCTAGGCGTACAGTGCCAGGAACAATAACATCACTGGGACCTAGGTTTGGAAACTTGACTGTAAGAGTTTGGTTCTGGTCTATGGTACTTGGATTGTTTGTGATGACGATTGATTGTCGAATGGCCTTAACACCGAGAGGCTCACGTAGTTTTCTGTATGGGTCTAACTTTGATCCGTAAGACTGTGTCATTTTTATTATGCACAATAAAAAATAATAAATTAATAAAACAATGGCAGTGGGAGGATTTAATCATGAAGATTTTGAAATGGATGTCATGGATGCCTCAGATACCAGTATCACAGATATGACTGGAATGGTAACTACTTCTAGTATGTATCACGAACTGTTAAAAGACAAAGTAAACTCATTTTATGACAGTGTTGGTGTCCACCCAGATGTAATAGATCCTAATCAGTTTGAATATGATAAAGGACACTTATTTGTAAATACAGACAGAGGGAAAATAAATCTAACACATAAAAATAATCCTTCTAAGTTTAGAGCTTTAAGTACAGGTGAAGTCAGTGGTAACTCTGGGTTGGCAAGGTACCTTGGAATTGGTGGGTCTCCTGTCCCCCCAAGACTTGTTAGTGCGCTTCACAACACGCAAACAAAGTTGCCAACAGGGCAAGAGATTGAAATGGCACCAGTAACAAGCCTACCAGAAATAACAAACACAGTGATACAAGAAACTTCATTTACTGAAGGGCAATTAAATGATGCTATGAAAACAATAGGCGACCCACCTTTGTCAATGAGGGAGATTATGGGGTTAGATAAATCATTACAGACAATAAGAGGTGAGATGGTTAATAATGTAGCCAAACTAGGTGAGCTTGATAAACACATAGAACGAGAAAAAGAGAAACTGGCTACCGCAGACAATGGGAATCTTGACACAGAAATGAAAGAAAGAATACAACACAGATGAAATGATTTGCAGATAGAAAGATCAGGGGGGTTAGAAGTGATTAGTATTGGGAGACAAAAACTGAAAACACAAGTTAACAGGATTAGAGAAACTATTCAGAAAATACTTCACGAAGACACAACTCTGGCTGAGAGACTTAAAACACTTTTCAGAGAACAGGGTATCACTATTGCTAGTTTAATTACAGCTCTTGGATTTATTATCAGTACTGTTGTGTTAGCTGTCTCCGGTGCTGGTTCTCCACCTCCAGCACCACCACCCCCGGGCCCACCAACCCCGGCCCCTACAGATCCAAAAGACTTACAGTCATGGGTAAAGAAACAGTTGTCTCACATTTCAGACCTGCTTAAAAAATTGGCTGTGAAAGCAATGGACGCATTACCCAATATAATTGGCACTGTTGTCAGTTGGTTGATTAGTACTACAGCAAAGGTAGTTGGGTTTATGGCAGAGCATGTTTGGGTCTTTTTGGTGACAGTAGGGGGATTGATGGTGGGTTATTTAATGAAACAGGTAAAGAAGTAATACTCCTAATCCAGTGAGTCCTATTGTCAATGCGGTTCTTTCTGACTCATGAGTGTCAGGGGTTGGTGTTACTGGTTGTATGGGTGCCAGTGTTGGGGCCGGTGCCGGGGGTGTTACCGTCTGTAATGGTTTTAATGACTGTACATGTGTGGTTGTGGCCCCCAAGTTTACAGATTGATTGAGTCCTAATTTTTGATCACGACCTGCAACAATGAATTTATTATTATAATTTGTTATTGTCCCCATTTGGAGTTGAAGGTCAGATGGTAACATGTATAACCCGATGCCAACTACAAAGTCAACTTTTGATCTGGCATATCTGAGTACGTCTTGGTATCGTTGTATGCTAGATGGGAGATTGACTGTTGAGTTAATTGAATCTTCCAGGTTTGCAAGAAACTGTTTTTGTGCTTCAAATTTTCACTTCCATTCAAAATGTTTGATTTTGTTAATGATTGTGCACCTAGTATACACCAGACATATGTTCTGATTGACTCATTTACGCGCTCGACTCCTGCTTGAGTAAACCCGTCACTTTTGTCTAAGATAAATGTGGTCCAGGCGTTAGACTGTTTCTGTTCTATTGAGCCTAACCAGACTTCAGATTTTGATGAGAATGAAGTGTAACCGGGGTAATAATCTTGAGGGTATTGTCTGTGACTCATAGCATAATACAATGTACCCATACCATTGTGATCATCAAGTTTTTGTGTAAAGTCATACTTAGGGCTGATGTTAAATTCATTACAAATCCATTCAAACGCTTTCATATCCATGGGGTTGTTAAACCTGTTGAAACTGGATTCAGTTGGTAGTGGTGTATATAGTTCTGACAGTATACGTCTAAGCTGGTAATAAGTGTGGAAACAATACACAGACCTAATCAGTTTGTTTGAGTGATTCAAATGGTCTGTGAATGAAACACCACAGCCTGTAGTAGAACATAGTATGGCAAAGTTGAGTTGGTTTTGAAACATCTGTAGTGGACTTGAAGACCACTTTCTTGCAGTTGAGTCGTCTGTTATTGGAGGGTTTAGGTAATGATCAAACGGATTTGGTACTTTGACTTGGAATAGATCTTGTTCGCTTATGGCTATGTCGAGTTGATTTAGCTGAATTATTTTCTGTTCATAAGTAGGTGCAACATTGTATTTGGCATCTACATTAAATTGAAATGCGTTTGTTGTGGTAATAGTTGGTGATTTAAATTCCATGCTTCTTTTTATATGAGATAATAAAAATGTTTATTACCTTAACAAATCTTGACACAAGCAAACCAGTGTGGTTAACTAATGGGATTGATAATCGTGGTGGTAGCAAGGCTGTAGCTATCCATGAAATGTTCTATACAGTAAAATGGTTTAATGTAGAAGATAATAATTTTTATGGTGAATATTCTGTACAGGGAACTGTAGGTATTACAAGTTTTGGCGCTAATCATTTACAGCCTGGGTATTATGACTTTTGTACTATAGCTGAATTTTTACAAAATATGTATAAAATTAAAGCAACTTTAAATCCAGCTAACTTGCTTGTTACATTGGAATTTCCAAAAGATAGTAAGTTATTATTATCTCGTAGTCTTGTAGTGCTACTTGGATTTTTTACCATATCTGATATAGAAATTTTATATCTTAGTGGTGATGAAAATTGGGCACTTGATGGCAAATATTTAAAGCCAAAAAAACAAATAATAACTGGAAGATATCCTGTTCATTTGTCAGTACACACAGTGCTAAAGGTTTATTTGAAAGAACTAAACATGACTGAAAATGTTCACAATGGAAAGCCTTCAACTTTGTTGAGATGCTTGCCAACTGGAACTGCTCCGTATTGTGAAAGTGTGGTTGCTAGATTTCCTAATTTACAGTTTAAGAAATTAGGTTCTAGTTTCTTTGAGTCACTAAGTATATCTGTAACTAATCAGGATGACAAACCAGTTGTTATGCATGATTTTAGTGTAGTGTTAGAAGTTAAATAATTTTATTTTTGTTTATAAAAAATGAGTGGTGGTCCAAAGCGAACAATCATACCAGCTGCGTGTCCGGTTACAGAGTTGAAAGATTTGGCTGACGTACAGGATTTTGAGAAGGAGGGAGAAGTGGGGGAGGTGTATGGTTTTGAACTTGATTCAACTGGTATGTACAAGAGAAAAGTAATTGTTGACATGAAAGACGGTGAAAAACAGATTCCTAAACTTGGTCAGCTTCGTGATGTTACTGTACCAGTTGCGCCTAATCTTGTAAATAATGTGCCCTACAACTTAATACATGTTGGTAATAAATGGGTTGTTTCACCTGTGCCGCCTGCGCCTACACCACCGCCAACAACTGACTGGGACATAAAGTTGGAATTTATTAGTCCTTATGTATACACTGATGACGAAGGTGCCTTAGTGTTTAGGAAGGTTGTTAACTCTGGGCCGCTTATTGTAAGCCTTGTTCCAAGTTTTGCCCCAGACAACAATAGCAGAGAAAAACTGAAAGTGCAAGATTATGAGAAACGGCGGTATCTTCTTACAACTAGAAAGGGAAGATCAGATACCTCTGTTGTGTTTATGCCAGCAAGCTTAGTCGTGGCTAGAGAAGCAACAATAGTATTTGAAATTATCTTGAGATCTATAGCTTCTGTGAAAGAGACAAATATTGCACAAGGAATAAAGCTTTCATGGGATGAAACAGTATCAGAATCATCAAAGGTCTTTATTGCTATTACAAAAAGTAATGATGTTATTAATGTTTCGAGCAGTATTCCCGCTGTCAAGGTAGTGGTTGACAAAACAACTTTTGTTCGTCTAACTTACATAAACCTTGAACACATTGATCTTGTTGCATTTTATTATGCTAGCAAATTATATACTTTTGAAGAGTTGCAAAATGTAATTGCTGATTTAATAAAAAATATTTGTGAATAAAAAAATGGTAAACTTCTATCCGCAACTACCGACGTTTGAGCCGACTGAAACAAATGTGACGACAAAAACAACACTTGCGCCTGATCCACAGGTGACAGCTGTGCCAATTGCTTCAGATAAAACATTACCAGCAGACGCATTTAGATTAAATAATATTACAGAAGCAATTAAATATTTGGAAAGTGAAGAGGCTAGGTACTCCAGATGTAAAAGGAGGTATAAGTCAGTATTTAATTCTGTTCAAAACACTTCTATGGCTATTGGTGCAGTTTCAGCTGGTTGTTCTGTAGGAGGTATTGTTCTGTTTGCCACAGGAATTGGAAGTTTAATTGGAATTGCAATTGAGGGTGTTAGCGTTGCTGCATGCCTGACTTGTTTTGGTTTGGAAGCCTTAAACAAAAGGTTTCACACAAAATTACAGAAACATGAAGCATTGAGTACGCTTGCTGGTGCAAAGCTGATCAGTATGAAACTTATTATCAGTAAGGCATTAAATGATAATTGTATTGATGATGAAGAATTTAAGCGGGTCCAGGATGATTTAAATAATTACAAGAAACAAAAATCTGAAATACAGAATAAAATGCGTAGTCAATCTCCCGTAAATGTTGAAGAACTTAAGGCCAGTTTTTTAGAGATGGGAAAAAAGATCGGTGTTCAGGAAACCACAGAAAAACTACACAATCTTTTAAGCAAATAAAAATCAGATTTGGTAATCAATCAATATTTTTGTCATATGCTTCGCAGAGAGATGACACGTCATTTACACCACTTGTGCCTGATTATTTAGTCCCATCAGCACCACCACCCGAGTATTACTGAGAAAAAAAAGTTTTTTTATTGTCCTTTTATCTTGACAAATCTGACCGAGTAAGTTGTGACTTAAGTCAAGTTGTTGTAAGAACTTATAAGAACTTACAGTAAGTAATTAATAAGTTCTTATGATAAGTAATTAATAAGTTCTTATAGCAACTCACTTAAAGGTTACCTCTGCAGGTTCCTAAAAGTTGGTTGTAACTTATTAGTAATGTATAAAGTTCCACTTAAAATTACTTAGACATGTAAATGATTAGGTGTTCATAGAGACAATAGTTATAGAGATAGATACTAAGAGATTTAAAAGATAATTAAATCAATAATGACGCATCGGTCATGCTCGTCACTTTTTAAAATCAAAGGGTTGATTCGGAATTAACGGGGGTGTAATGGGGGGGTCAAAATTTTAATATTAAAAATGACGTAAATTAATGACGGATGCGTCATTATTGAATTCATTGTCTTTTAAATCTCTTAGTATCTATCTCTCGACTTTAAAGTCCTGTTCCTGTTCTTAGGTTTGCTTTTCTTCTGTCTAGGTGTTTCTTGACCGCTCGAGTCGCTCCTATTTTGTAGCTGTTTTTGCTTCTTGCTGTCGCTTTTACCACGCTCAGGCTGCTGTGACATACTGTCCCCGCACGGTGAAATGGCGTGACACAGATTAAGGATAGTTGAACTTTTCACAGCGATGCTTTACTTCCACATCTGGATCCCCAATAAATTTTACATCATCCTCCAGCTGGTGATGAGGGCTAGGCTTACAGGCTAATCATGATTGTGGCCAGGCCCCACAGACGCTGGTAATTAGCAAAAACTGTGCTAATTGTAGGACGGTTCAAAAAATAGCTGCTACCCCCACGGTGAACGATGTTCAGTGTCCGCCCATGAGGTTTACTAGTGAAATTAGGTTCCAGTTTCTTCGCGTCACTGTGTTTATCTGTAACAATCAAGATGACAAGCCAGTTCTGATGCAGGATTTTAGTGTTGTGTCAGAAGTTAAATAATTTTATTTTTGTTTATAAAAATGAGTGCTGGTCCAAAGCCGAGAATTATTCAAGTTGCGTGTCCAGTAACAGAGTTGAAAGATTTAGCTGATGTACCGGATTTTGATAAAGAAGGTGAGGTGGGGGGGGGGGGGGTATATGGTTTTGAACTTGATTTTTTTTTGTGGCATGTACAAGCAGAAAGTAATCGATGACATGAAAGACGGCTCAGAGAGACAGATTCCTAAACTTGGTCAGTTTTGTGATATCACTGTTTCTATTCCTATAAATAATGCGCTCTACAATTTAAAAAATGTGAGTAATAAGTGGGTAGTTTCACCTGTGCCTGTTCCAGTACCAACAATTGACTGGGACATAAAGTTTAAATTTATTAGTCCTTATGTTTACGCTGATGATGAAGGGGCCTTAGTATTTAGGAAAGTTGTTAACTCTGGTCCATTAATTGTAAGTCTGGTTCCAAGTTTTGCCCCAGAAAACAATAGCAGAGAAAAACTAAAAGTGCAAGAGTATGAGAAACGAAGGTATCTTCTTACGCATAGAAAAGGCAGATCAGATACTTCCGTTGTATTTATGCCAGCAAACTTTACCATAGCAAGAGAAGCGACAATAGTATTTGAAATTATCATGAGGTCTGTAGCTTCTGTAAAAGAAACAGATATTGCACAGGGAATCAAACTTACATGGGATGACACAGTGACAGAATCATCAAAAGTTTTTAATGCTATTAAAAAAAGGTGTTGATATGGAGGTTTCGAGCAGTATTCCATCTGTCAAGATAGTGGTCAACAAAACAACTTTTGTTCGTCTAAGTTACATAAAACTAGAACACATAGATCTTGTTTCATTTTATTATGCTAGCAAATTATACACTTTTGACGAGTTGCAAAATGTAATCACTGATTAAATAAAATATATATATATATATATTAGTCAATAAAAATTGGTGAACTTGTTTCTGCAACTATCAATGACTGAGACACTTGCAACATTTGTAACGACTGATCCCCATGTGCTAAATGTATCTGATAAAACATTACAGGCAGACACATTCCAATTAAATAATATTACAGACGCATTGAAATATTTGGAAGGAGAAGAGGCGAGATACTCTAAATGTAAAAGACGGTCTAAAGCAGTTTTCAATTCTGTTCAAAACACATCTATGGCTGTGGGTGCAGTTTCAGCTGGATTATCTGTAGGGGGTATTGTTTTGATATCAACTGGAATCAACAGTTTAATAGGAGCTGGTCTTGAAGGAGCTAGAATTGCCACAGGTCTGCTATGCTTTGGTTTGGAAGGTCTTAACAAAAGATTTTATACAAAGTTGCAGAAGCATGAAGCAGTGAGTACACTTGTGGGTGCAAAGCTGAGTAGTATGAAACTTATTATCAGTAAAGCCTTGCAGGACAATTTTATTGACAATATTGAATTTAAGAGAGTGCAGGATGATTTGAGCAATTTTAAACAACAGAAGTCTGAAATTCATAATAAGATGCGTAGTCAATCCCCCGTAAATGTTGAAGAACTAATGGCTAGTTTTTTTAGTGGAAGGGAAACAGCTGGGGGTACAGGAAACCACAGAAAAACTTCAAAATCTACTTTTAAGCAAATAAAGATCAGTTTTGGTAATCCTTTATTTTTACATTACACTTCACAGAAAGATGACACGCCACTCACATCACTTAGGCCTGTCTATTCTTCCCCATCCGCTCTGCCGCCAGAGTACTATTGAGAAAAAAGTTGGGTTTTTTGTCCTTGTAAGTTGGTAAAATTGACTGAGTATCTGTTGACTTGAGTCAACTTGTTACAAGAACTTATAAGAACTTAGGGTAAGTAATTAATATGTTCTTATGGTAAATAATTAATAAGTTCTTATGGAAAATAACTTTAATGTTACCTCTGCAGGTTTCTAAAAGTTAGTTGCAACTTGTTAATAGTATTAAATTTCATTTGGCACCAGTCTTTATCAAGTGGACTGGAATGTGTTATTCTAATGCAGTTGAAAGCCCTTTTGAGTATACTGAGCCGATCCGTAAAACCTCTTGGTAATTGATGGCTTTCAAAGAAGCAAGCTGTCCCCTGTTCATTTTTGTCGCATTGACTGAAAGGATATGTGTCCCCTAGCATACCTGAAATTGAATAGAAGGTGTCACAAAAGGGCATTCAACTGTGGCGTGTGGCACAGATTAGGCTTCACAGGCATGTATATTGTCCACGAGTCAATTTCTGAGGAATGCAAGTATGCTGGGCCCTTTTCTTTTATGTCACACATGAGGAGACAGATATTTTAGTGCAAACAGGTGTGGGTGGATCAAAGCGTCACGTGTTGTTTTTTACCTTTATTCAAAATCGATTTGCATGTCTCCGGGTCACCTTTCAATAGTGTGCATATAGAGAGGTGTTTACATATGTCTCGGGTTCAATCTTTTGATTTGGTGCATACGGGGTAATTGCTTGTGCATACTGATCTCGACTCTGGAGATTTTTGCCAATAGACTTATTGAGCGTTACATATGATTGTTCAACTTTACATATTTGATTCAGTGTAGACGGGTTGTGTCCTTTCATGTACAGTAAAAGCCAGTCCCAGTCAGAGTGTTACCTGCTAGCAACGAATGGTGTGCACGTACATAGTAACCCTGCGACCACGGACATATGAGCTAATTAAGAGAGATATATATAGAGAGGACAAAAGTAACATTAACACAATGACTGAGTTAACCCCTGTTGGTATTACTATGTGGAGGTACATAACATGGTGGTTGTTCAAAAAGCAATGTTTTAGGGGTAAATTCTGACGGTATTTACTCTGTGGGGATACGTGGATCATGAGGGTTCAAAAAGTAATAATTAAGGGGTTAACTCAGTCATTGTGTTAATGTTGCTTTTGTCCTCTATATATATATATCTCTTTAAAGGTGATCTCCTGTTGTTTTTTTGTTTTTCAGATGTCGGGAATGTCATGACCTTGAAGTGCTACTATTCATCGTTTACAGAAAAAGAATTGATCGAAAAAACATGTCGCAAGAAGGAAGACGTATGTTTCACCAAAGGCACCTCCGTTACTGGACAACTATGGGTATAAAACAAATGTCTATACCGTTGATTACTTAATAGAAGTTTATCCCCTTCATTGCCAGTGATTACACGTACGTCACGGCTGCACTCTGACAAACGTAAATGAGACATAGTAGGGGTGGACCGGTTACCTCCACTTTTGGAGGGGGTGGGGGATCTTCATTCATACTAAAGGCCTCCCCGATGCTAGTCCCTGCTCTGCTTCTAGGGGCCGAAAAATGGGGCGGTGGGGGTAGAAGGGGGGTGGAGGGAGGGGGGGATGGAGTGGGGGGGGGAGAGAGTAAAGGTGCGTGCATGTTAAGACTCTCACCATTCGCCAAAATATCAAACAACAGGTGGGGGGGGGGGGGTAGGAGAAGGGTCCATACACTCCAAAAAGGACTTGTTGTAGCATTATAAAAAAATTAAGGTCACGGGGGAAACCGCTGGAAATGCCCCCCCCCCCCACCCCCCACCCCCACCCCTGCGGATCCGCCCCAGCATAGGAGAAGGTTCCATACACTCCAAAAAGGACTTGTAGCATTACAAAAATTTGGGGTCGCGGGGAAAACCGCTGGAAACGCCCCAGCATAGGACTTACAAGATACATAAATCCTCATGAGTCCTCGCAACTGCCAAGGCTCACGTCGGTTTACGTCTTACAGCTAGGTATCATTCGCTTACCCCGATATTTAACTCATTCAAGAATTGTCGTATATGGATACGCGCAGGACCGCCGCGTATCCATAGGTGGCATTTCTCAAATAAGTTAAGGGGTTAAGAGAAATCATCACAATTTGAATTTCTAAACCCCCTTGCACTACTTATCAAAACTACTATAATCTATAGTCACTTACTTATGAGTCATTATTTGGTACTAATCACAAAAAGGAGGAATTGTGGTACAAAATTAAAACTTGAGCAAAGTTCATGAAATTTCATGAAAATAGTTTGGAATCGCCTTGCTTCAGCACAATATTGAAATTAGTCTTCATCCACTTGAAGAAGTTTCTAACGTTTCGCAGTGACACCGATGTGCAGATAAATGTGATTTGAGAATAAAATAAAATTATTTTAATGTAAAATAATTAGATGAACTTCTTATTAGCCCTAAAACATAAACTTAAAATTAAGGTTTTGATATCATTTGTTGTGTTCATATTCTTATCATAGTTGTTTGACACTGAAACATTAGAAACTATATAACTTAAACGTTACTTCAAGATCTATTACTTCCATGTTTTCCTTCTTTTTCTTATTTAACACATTCCTTGAAATACCATCAACATTTTTGCATGCATGTTACCAATTGTTACCTTGTCAATTGGATATATGAAGGTGTTTGTGAAGTGAGTTACCGCGTTTCATGTGACAGTGTGGCAAGACGAATGATGAAAGGTAGTAAAACTAACTCATTTTTGAAAAATATTGATAAAATTGAGCTTTAGTGTTGTTTTTAGGTTACAATACAGTGATGAAAGATAGTGCAACTGAAAACAGTTTTGAAATTATCGATAATAGTGCATTGCGGTGTTTTTTCTTAAGGTTCTAGTGCTTCATGTGGCTCATTGACAAATTTTCAGTCACAGGCTGTTTACACTTGCAACCAGGGTACAAATCGAATATTGTTCAACCCGGGTTAAACCCGCTTGGTGTGTTTGCACTTGCATTTGGAACTGTGGTTGACCCTCTCACGTGACCTTCACAAAGCATCTTAAGAATGCATCATGGCGCCCTATCCAAGAAACACCTTGCAGTTGCAGTTGAATGTTCACCAGTCATTATTTTTTAAATTTTTCAATAGCACAAAAAGAGATGTATAACATTGCCATTCTTGAAAAAAAAATCAGGATGTTTGATTCTGAAGTATCGCACCAACAGTAGTGAGGTGGAAGTCTTTCTCGCCTGTAGCCATTGTAAAGGGCTCTATCAAAGAAAGCTGATCTCTGTACACTCAAAACATTACTGTCAGAAACCAGGAGAGTTTCAGTTCGCTAAAAGAGGTGAAGCAGCACAATGTGGGAGGTTAATGCTTCCAATACCTTTAGATGTTGACTCTTCCTTCTATCATAAGGTATTAGCCAGACAGAGAGATGATGAGATAAGCCGTCTCATCAAAACTGACCCCTTGCTTTTTGAGTATGGAAAGAGATTATTTGACCGCAGGGACATTGAAGAACACACGGCTGGACAAATCAGTTCGAGGATGCGGGAGTTGGGGAGACTATTAAAGATTTTCAGAGTGATGTCAGAAATTAAAATCGCAAGTTTAAATGTTGTGATCAATTCAGCTAGCTCTGATCATGTTGTACTGGCTGTAAAAGAGCTAGCACAATTTGATGAGGCCACACATCAGTTCAAAAAAGGCAATCTCGCAATGCGCAAAGGCCATGTCTTAAAAAAAGGCACAGGCATCCAAACAGCTTGAGCATGGTTCAGATGACAGGTGGCGGCAAGAGCTCTCTGAGGTGGAGCGGTTTGACCGGGGACTGGTATGATTGTGTGTCAGCTACAGCAGCCTAGTCGGTCGGAAAATGACCATGAACAAACCCAAGCTAATCCCATCATGTGAAGATGTTACAAACGTAGAAACGCTTCTTGCGACAAGAATGGTTTCGGAAGATTATCCGACAGTGGTTAAAGAGACTCTTTGTGCGATATCATTTTTCAACCATAAACGAGGGGGAGAACTTCAGAGAATGAAGGTATCAGACTTCCAAAATGCTAAGATTGGAATGATCACTAATCAAGATATCTTAAAAGGCCTCACAGAAGTTGAGAAGAAAATGGTGAATCATTTTCAGTATGTGGAAATCAGAGGCAAGTTTAATAGGAGTGTTTTCATTTTGCTGACAAAGAAGATGATGACAAATGTGGACAGAATCCTTCAAATGAAGCAATCAGTGACTGCTCTAGCTGGTTCCCAGTACATCTTTGCCACACCTTCTGGTCAGAGGCCTTACAGAGGCCATGATGTTCTGAAGGAACATGTGCTACAAGCACAAGTGTCAAACCCAGCCACGTTCACATTAACTCAATTACGGAAGCAGGTTGCAACTTTGGCTCAGTCAATGGCCATTTCAGAGTTGGATCAGGATCAGCTGGCAGATTTTCGTGGTCATAATATTCGGATACATCGCCATATCTACCGCCAACCTCAAGACGTCCTTCAAAAGGCAAAAGTGGCAAAGATTCTTCTGTCAGTTAACAATGGGATGACAGATTTTGAGAGTTGCATTACAGCTGAGCTGGGTAATAAAGAGATTGACTTTGACAATGAAGACACATCAGAAACTTGCAGACAGGTCTCAGGAAAACAGCACCTGTGAATGAAGAAAGTACCAAGTCAAAAACACAGAAATCAATGAGCTTGATAAAAATCTAGATAGTTTTGATGATGACAGTACTGCATCAGCTCCCGTTCGAAAGAAAGCTAGAATTTTCAAGGAAACCGTGGGGGAAAGCTGAAGAGAAAGCTGTTCAAACTCATTTCAGTTCACATCTTGTCATGAACACACTTTCTGAAAAGGCCAAGATAGAGCAGACAATCGCAGAAGAGCCCGCACTTAAACATATATGCTGGACAAACATTAAGGATTACATTCGCAACATACTGAAAAAGTTACAAAAGAAATGAATTGAGATTCTCCGAGATAACACACTCGCGGCATTTTCGTTTTCATAAAGATTTATTACAAGAGTGTTATTATATGGTTGGTTTTGTTGTTTGTACATTGCTTAACGTCCCGACGGCAACAAGACATTCTCAGGACGTGCTTACACTGCTTGTAAAAAAAAACTAAACAGAATATTGAATGTATGTCGCCAGCCGATAATACGCTAAACAAAATGAAGACCATTTAGCAACACACATCTAATATAAAGAACTACAGGCAGCACAGACATTAGGGAGAGTTTAAAAAAGGAAAATAAGGTGAATGGACCAAGGGTATACAGAAACATATGCCCCAGAATAGAAAGGAAAACCCACCCCGCGGGTTTTGACCAGGGTGACCGTGGGACTGAAAAGTAGTTAACCCCACCCAAGTCACCCAGGTCAGACCCGGGTGGGGGGAGGGGGGGGGGGGTCAGCGTGTATAGTTTGTTTTTATCTGATGTACGCCTGGATCAATTTGTATACAATATAACATCTAGTTTTGCAACTAAACAGCGGCTCGGGACGAAAGACAATAATAAGATAAGAAAACCATTGTCAACAAATGATTGATTTTACAAGAGTGTTATTATTGGGTTGGTTTCAGCATGTATAGCTTGTTTTTATCTGATGTACGCCTGGATCAGATTGTGATCGCAGTCGAAAAAAAGGTTCGTTTCCGGTTTTACTTTTAGCGCCTTTTACCTCCCCTAACACGCCAGTTTTGTGTAGAGATGGCGGAGGCTTGTGTCATGCCCCACGCCCCTGAATACAGTCCATTGTACTTGTACTCGCTCATCTCTCGAACTTCAACTATGACGGTGCTTTCTGCCACAAACCATGCAGATTTCGCAAAAATCACACCACCTTTGAGGCAAAAAAGCTATTTTTCAAATCTGCCAAATCGCGTAATGTTTCGTGGTGCTGGTATAAGGATAGATGCATTATTGCCGGATTGCATATGGAAAATGGTTTATTCTTTATTCATGTTATTTTGCAGCAATCAAACGACGGTCACGTGATTCTTTCTCCGAGATTGCTCATTACAAGGTGCAGAAACACACGCTCTAAACCGATTGGGTGCACATGACCGATCCGAGCGACGGGTCTGGTGCGAAAATAGCAACAGTTGAATGGCACCGCTGGTGCGTTTAACCTAGGCACAGGACGAGGTATACCAACTCAGCTAAACTTTATTGTCGCACTTGCTAGAACTCAGTATCTTTCTCCATTTTATGAATAGAGGCAAAAAAGTCGCTAAAACCCTTTACGTACCGAAGGCAAAAACTAGTTGTCCTGATCGCAAAGTTTCCAGAAACAAAGTTTGACTGCTCTTGATTGTTTGATTTGAAGCGTTTACAAACAATTACTGTCTTTTAATATGTATGCACGTTTGATGTGATTAATAAATGCTGAAGTTTCAAGTGATTTCTTATGTTGTCAGTTATCTAATTATTGTCAGTGTTCTGTTTTGTCATTTTAAGTGTTAGTTTCTTCCTCTGAGTTTTTTCCTATCTTTCGTATTTTTTGACACTTTTTAACCCGTATCATACCGAGGCTAAAAGCTTCAAATTTGTACACTGCCATATGCAAGCTGCATTACAGTACTTAAAGATAAGGACATAGACCAATGGCTTTAGCTTAGAGGCGCCAAGCTATTCTGGCACTACCCTTGAACTATTTTAGTCACACTTGTTGCACATACTGGTGTATTCCGAATGATAAGGGTTAATATTCAAAATGCTCTGTTGCTGTTTGTCTCAAACTCCAGAGCACATAAAAAATGTCCCTTAATTTCCAGAATACATTATCTTGATTCTCACATAAATGTCATGATAAACTTATTTGCTTCAGAAGGTTTAAACAAAGCAATGTTTAAAAGATTTCCTCTGTGAAAATCATAATCTAAAGGGTTGGGGCCAGTGTTCATTCAATTTTGCACCAAACATGTTAAAAATGTTAATGCATACATACACATTAAGTTGAAAGAAAACAACAATGTGAAAAATAAGTATTTCATGAACTTGACCTTATTACAGACGCCTAATGTTGTGAAGACACCCATTTTCACTGTAATACTAGTTTTTGTGTGAGAGGCACCCACTTTATCCAGTGGCTCTGTTCCTAGAAAATGTCTATTTTATTTTAAGTCATTAAGAGGTGAGTACTAAACATTCGCATCAATTCCAAAACCCTAGAATAAATAGAAATATGGGAACCCATTTTGACATAAAATGGGAGATAACCCACTTTGAAGCTTTTGTCTCCATGTGTGTGTGTGTGTGTGTGTGTGTGTGTGTGTGTGTGTGTGTGTGTGTGTGTGTGTGTGTGTGTGTGTGTGTGTGTGTGTGTGTGTGTGTTTCCCAAACTAGATCTGTGATCATTAGTCGATAATGCATTATTCTCTCATTGACAGTGCTTTTAGGCTCACGTACGTCGTCTGTCATCCATGGTATACTTTAACGTTGGCCTTTTGTCAGAGACTATTTAAGCCTGAGACTTCAAACTTGGCCCAGAGGTGCTTTGTGGTAAAACCTTTCTTCTAATCATACCAGTTTCAGTGACCTCTCAGAGGGTCCAGAAAAGGGTTAAAAAATAGTCATATTTTGTCACAAATTGTTTCTCTTCAAATACTAATTTCAACTTCAAACCCAAACTTCAGTACAGAGATACATGGTGGTAATACCTTTCTATGCATATTAATTTGGATGACTCTTCGGAAAGTTCAAGGGTCACATGAGGCGATCGGCAAATGTGTTAAAATGACAGTTTTTGATAGAATTGCAGTTTTTATCAGTTTTTGCCAACTGTAAAGTAACCTTTGGCGCACAGGTAGGTGATGTTAAGACCTTTCTATGCAAACTAATTTAGAGGTCCCTTTGCAAAGGTCAAGGGTTAGCGGGGTCCAAAAATAGGTAAAACAAGATGGGATGAAGCGGAACCCACGAAGTCTCTTTTATATGAGAGCCATAACCTTAAAGTCCCTTCAATATGCGAGCTGTTCTCGCTATCAAGGTTCTCCACCTGTTGTCTTTCCCCCGATTCTGATGTTGACAAACCTCTTACTGAACTAGATGAAGATTTCATCCCAAGTCTACCGCATTGTTTGGAGCTCACGTGCCTTTATCTTGTAGGAACATTCAGAGTTGTTCATATTTTAATTTATCCTTCTCATCTATTTCCCTCCTCTCTAAGCCAACCCAGGTCTGATCAACACACACCTGCGCACAAAAATCAAGACGGACACGCGGCGCTTCCCGCCATTAGTATGCTTTGTGGGCTGAAGTAGCGACAGGAATTCTGAAGAAGAAGCATAGCACGAGCAGCAAAATGACGTCACTATAAGCTGCATGTCATGGTATCGCTAGCCCCACGACGCCGTGTACTCCGTGACGAAATTGATATTTCACGTCACTCTTCCGAACGGCACGCAGCCTCTTTCAGGGCTGACTGTTTTCTCCTATATATATATCCTCTTAAACTCGCTAAATCTAATATTTCAAGTGCATATAATCAGAATTACGGACTCTAATGTGAGCCAACCGACCTTTTTATAAACGGTCATTTAACTCTTCGATGAGACATCTAATTTCAATATGCTTGAAAACGCCTCCTATACAACCCCTGATCAAAGCATTTTTTGTTTAATTATTATTTTAAAGCTTTTACGAATGCAAAGTTCGGAGATTTCGTGTTTACATACATGCGCGCGCACGCACGCACGCACACACGCACGCACGCACGCACGTACGCACACACACACACACACACACACACACACACACACACACACACACACACACACAGCGCTTCGCGCCAAAACGATTCAACAGCAAGGTTAGAGTAGCTAGACGTGACGTCATTATTATCTTGTTACTTCTTTGCCACTAATATGAGGCCCGCCCGCCCGCCTGTTATGTACTTTGCATGCTGCTAAAGGGCCCCGACCAACCCCATCTCAAAGTCTACCTTATTTTCAATACGGGTAGACAAAGAAAATGGGATGTAATAATAATAATAATAATAATAATAATAATAATAATAATAATAATAATAATAATAATAATAATAATAATAATAATGTATATTTTTAAGGCACCTATACTTTCAATAGAAAAGGTATAATACACCTTGCATACTACAACACATTTTAGTTCCAACATGCACACTCACGTAACATATATACACAAGAATATATATACCAAAAAAATAAAAATAACAAAATGAACGCACTTAACAAAATGCTTACACACAAAAAGACAGACGTGTACCATAAAACCAACAACGGACGCACCAAACAGCCCTCACCGACAACGAAATGTTGACAAAAAGAATTATAACGCTGAATGCATTATAGCCGGCAAAGTCTCTTCTATATAAGAACCACAACTCACAAAGACTCTTTTATATGTTGTTTTTGACCCGATTCTGATTTGAAATATATATTTTTTAAAGCCTCGCAAATTTGCCAATGCATCAGTGAGCTGTATAAGGGTCACAGACCATACGCGTCATTGTTTTGAGAGAGAGAGAGATGATGAAACTTTATTTTTCAACGGTAAAATGTTTTGACAAAAAAACAAATCGTCATTTTACAAACTTGCCGTTGCTAACATGTACAGCATAAAAAAGAAAAAACTATTTTAAAAAATAAAAAATAAAAAAAATAAGAGAGAGAGAGAGAGAGAGAGAGAGAGAGAGAGAGAGATGATGATGATGATGATGATGATGATGATGAATCTTTTTTTTAATTCAGGATAAAGCCATTAGGCATCTCAATGCCTGTCTTACAAGCTGTCCTGTAAACAAAACAGAACATAACAGGAATAGAAACATAGCATGCAAATAATAATAACAATAAGAAGAAGAAAAAGCAAAATTACGGGGGAAAAACACAATAGGTGAATCACCGAAAGGAGAACAAAATGGCAATGGAGAATTTGTAACTGCCACCTATGTGAAAAGCAAGAGAAAGAAACGAGTGCATAGCATTAATAATAAACTCATCTAATACAGTGTCATATAATCAGCAGCATCAATAGCGTATAGTGACACCGACAAGACAATAGATGATCAGTTAGCAAATGGATGGAGAAAGAGAAAATATTTGACGTTTACGTGTTAACAGCAGTATTATTCTATATGATTGGCGAAACAAGCAGTATTATTCTATATGAGTGGCGTAACAAATTTTCCTGTACGTGGCAACATGTATTTGGAAGAATAAAGTTGATTCATTCATTTATTCATATGGCAGACTGTGAAGTCACGCTGATTGGAAGTGAGTGTGCAAAGCACGTTTAAAATGGGTTTTACCTGAAAGTGATTTAATGTGTAATTGCAATGAGTTCCAGACAGAACTACCTGAAAATAGAATACTCAACTTGTAGATATCTATCCGTGGGCGGGGTAAATGAAGCAAGTAATTTCTCGTGTGTAGCTGATGCCTAGGGCTGAAGTTAAATATCATGCGTAAATATTCGGGGGCTTGATAATGTAATATTTTGTGCATGAGGACGCATTTGTTAAATTTGAGTTGTTCCTTCAGCGTAAGCAGGCCAAGGGATTTTATTTTCTCCTCCGTGGAAGTAGGGTTAGGAATAATTAACTTAACTGAACGACGATACAGCGAGTTTAGGTTTTTGTTTTAAATGATGTTCACTGCATGCGTCCCACGAAGAGGACGCATAGTCACAGTGGCTTTTAATGTGTGCGTGAAAGAACAATGTACAGCACTTTGTACTAAGAATATGTCTAAGTTTAGAGAGCAGAAATACATTCCTGGACAAGGAACTGCACAAACTGTCGACATGCAGCGACCAGTTCAGCTGGTCGTCAATTACAACTCCCAGTAGGCGGTGCTTGGATACTTGTTGGATAGGTTTATTGCCAAGTAACAGTGTCAGAAGGGCAGGATGTAGCTGATGCTTTTGGCGGGTTGTTATCAACATGCTTTTGGTTTTAGAAGTACTGAGTAGCATGCGATTTTGCGTACACCAATCTGACGCTTCATTGAGACTTTGCTGGAGGACACAATTTAGGGTCGTGTCACGTATGTCAGATGTATGCAGCGTTGAATCGTCAGCAAATAGTTCGCATTTAACCTCGGAATTTGAGATGGAAAGAGGTAGGTCATTGATGAATAAAGAACATAAAAGAGGCCCTAGGGTAGATCCTTGGGGGACGCCGTGCCTCACAGTACCCTCTTTCGAATACCTTCCGTTTGAGTACACCTTCTGTCGGCGGTTACTGAGGTAGGAGGAGAAAAAAGCTATAGAGTTCGAATCAAGCTTATATCCTGAAAGTTTCTTTAAAAGAATGTTGTGATCGACTAAATCAAATGCTTTGGTTAGGTCCAGAAAAACTGCACCATTTAATTTGGAATTGTTTATTGATGAGAGCCAAGAGTCGACAATGTGAACAAGTGCATTATGACATGAGTGTTTAGGTCTAAAACCGGACTGAAGAGATATGAGTAGGCGTTGATTCTCCTAGAATTGGAGTAGGTGCTTGTGAACGTATCTTTTTATTGGCTTCGATAATGTAGTTAACACTGAAATAGGACGGAAATCGTTTGGACTTTTGGGATCTTTACATTTGGGAATGGTGACAACTTTAGCATCTTTCATGGCATCAGGAAAAATACCTTGCTTGATAGAAAGGTTGAATATAAATTTTCAAGGTTTCAGCTGTGTATGGAAGGGACAATTTCAGTACCATGTTGTTTATTCCATCCAGGCCACACGATTTACTTGGTAGAGAAGAAATATATTTACCGACTTCAAACACTGACATAAGAGGTATGCACCTGTTGCAGACTCATGTTGTGTGCGCAGTTTATCAGAACAACTGTAACTATCAGTGCTACTGGGAAAAGACTGTATAAGAGACTCAGCAATATTTACAACGTGGGAATTGAAGTCGTCTGGAGTTATGCCTGGAGAGGTAGCAGCATTGATGGAACTCTTCTTCTTCGTAAACAAATTGACTGCATTCCCGACATTTCGGGTATCTTTACCCTCTGCGATAACTTTTTTCGCAAGTGTTTTCTGGGCTTTTCTAACTAAGGATTTTACAAGATTACGTTGTTTCTTAAAATCTGCAAACTTTTTCTGCCGTTTTAAGTCATCTCTTAATTTTATGGCGTGAATGATGTGTTCTGACAACCAAGGCGGAAGGTTAGGGCGTTTAACTCGTTTATTCCTGAGTGGGGCATGTTTATCGAGGACCTAAAGAAATTGCTTGTACCAAAGCGCTAGGGCTTCATTGGGATCATAAGTGTTATAAATAAGGTGAAAGGGCGTGATTGACAGGTCATGAAGAAAGTCATCTTTGTTGAACTTTGTGTAAGACCTGTATGTGATGGTAGTGTGTTGTTTGTGCTGGGGTTTATCACGTTTAACTGAAAGATTAAAACAAGTAGGAAAGTGATCACTAATGGCTACATTCGGCACGTGGACGTTTATGACAGCAGGTGTATTTGTAGTGTAGATGTGCGGATGATAAAAAAAACTCTAGTGGGAGACCGAACCATCTGCTGCAGGCCAAATAAGGAGGTGGTGTAATTCCACGCCGCATTACCAGTCTTTAGCAGGTCAATATTAAAATCCCCTAGAAGGTGTATGTCTTTGTTGTTACGTTGTTGCACCTTATCCATCATGGTGACAAAATGGTCATACCATGAGAATGTGGCTGAAGGGGAGCGATAAATTAAGCCAATGAATGTAGGGGAAGATTTGTCACATTTCAATTCAAGGAATAAACTTTCTACGTGACAAGACTCTAAATCCATGCTACGGGTAACGTACTGGCGGATAGAGTTATGAATGTACACAGCTATACCGGTATGACCGGGGGATGATGCATCTCTACGGAATACAGCATAGTTATGACTGGAGATCAAGTCGTCACTAATATGTTCCCTGAGTCTAGACTCAGTAAATCCAAATATATGAAAGGGTTGGGGTTGTGAAAGTAAAACAGTGGCGTCGGGCACTTTGTTGTATAAATGATAAATGTTAAGGTGCCCTATTCGTAAATCATGCTTATTCATCGAACACTGGTGTACATATGGGCAACAGGCAGTCACGATGAATCAACAGGTGGGGGAAAATGTTTACGAAAGTCAAATAAGAACAAATTAATGCTTTGAAGGCTAACAAAGTTAAACAAAACCCAGGAGAAACTACAGTGCTGAAATCTCAGCTCTATCGCTTTCGCTGCAGAAGTCACGTCCCACGCAGGGGAAATAATAGTTCGTTACGGTCTGAAGGCAAATGAGTCAATGACCGTATACCGTATCTGCGATATATATATATATATATAAACTGGCTCCTTAGCGTCACACCCCACGTAGGGGAAATAGTGGTTGTATTACGGTCTGAAAAGTGAAATAAATGAGTCACTGGTCGGAGACCGTATAATATACGATACACACCCGGGTTCCTTCGCTATAACAAGAAGAGTATATTTCCTCAGTTTTGATAGAAAAGGAAAATGCAGGAAGACAATAATCGTTACTCACCACGCACAGAAGAAAAATTCGTGGCACGAATTAAATCCAAAGGGCTAATTGATTATAAAATGATATATTCAATGTCGGACACTAAACAGTTGGCCAGATTGTCAAATTCAGATTTTTTAATTACTGAGAGGTAAGGGTTGTGCCACACTGACTGCCTCTCTTTCCTTATGAGAGGGAAGTGTGTGCCACACTGGTAGTCTTCGTCGATGCACAGTAGAGAAGCGAGGGAGACAACCCATGTGGACTGAGAAAGACGACATTGAGACATCATTTAGAGAGAGAGAGAGAGAGAGAGAGAGAGAGAGAGAGAGAGAGAGAGAGAGAGAGAGAGAGAATGACAATGACAATGACAATGACAGTGAACCTTTATAATATAACGGTAAAAGTATTTGGTGACAGCGGAACCAATTTTCAAACTTGCCGTTAATACCATTGAGCTAAGAACTACTTTTAAACACTATCACAAACAAAACAGCGCTTTCACAAAAAGGTAAATAAAAGCACACAGGCACAAACATTCTCTACATCACACACACACACACACACACACACACACACACACACACACACACACATTCTACACCACACACATACAGACACACACGAACATGCTGCAACAGACACACACACACCATCGCACGCACGCACACGCACGCACACACACACACACACACACACCAACGCACGCACACACCCACACACACACACACACACACACACAATACACAACCAGCATACAGTTCACAGCCATACAACGCACATCATAAAGAATAAAAAATAAACATGCGTGTCAAAACAGGAAAACTGAAAGAAATACAGAAGCAAGCCTAACAAAAAATGAAACTATATACATGCATACCACACACATAAGACTCTATGCACACATACGCACAAACACAAACATATAAACTCACGCGCACTCTCTCTCTCTCTCTCTCTCTCTCTCTCTCTCTCTCTCTCTCTCTCTCTCTCTCTCTCTCTCTCTCTCTCTCTCTCTCTCTCTCTCTCTCTCAAACACACACACACACTTATGTGACTAAAAAATATGCATGCAAGAAACATTAAAACACCCAAATTTTAAAAAAGGCGGGAAATCAAAGTGCACATGATAAACAAAAGAACAAAAACAAAAAAGACCAGACAAAACAGACAACAACAGTAACAACAACAACTGACAAAAATCATCAATTTTTAAAATTTGTAACACAAACTTTCTATCGACGTCCCCACATTCTACCCCCTTCCCTCTCCCCACGATAACCATTGCCTGCCAAACTGTCTCCCTCGACTTCGCTGATCAGCAATAGTAAATGGAGGGATACAGCAGGTGAGGTACGTGCCTGAAGTCATAGCTATTATAAGCATTAATCTAAGCAAATGACTAAATATAGCACACATAAAATAAAGCAGGTGCACGATTCACACGCACGCACATACGCTCGCACTCACGCAACCACGCAAACACGTGCACACAGTACAAACAGAATGTTACCACTCGCCTAGAGTATTGCGTCGATGTCTGCGTGATAACGAAATTTCGACTTTTACGTCACCCTAGAGATTAATAATGTGGGGCTCCCACCCCCCACTCCCCCCTCCCCCAATCAATTGATTTATTCTAATTAGCACGGTAATTAGACAACCCACGTCAGCAATTACCCCCAATGCTTTATCTGCCCAGCCATTTTAGTTCCACTCCAGAAATCATTCAAGCTACGTTTTCTGATCAGCTGACAACCCGCCATTATTAATGCAGATCCTCCACATAAATAATTAATGCTGCCATTGACTGCTTTAAACAAAGGCTTATTAAAATAACAACATTGACAGCCTTACCTTCTTCAATGTAATCCCTCACTGCGCACACAAACACAACTTACACAACACATAACACGCAAGGCTAGTCAGCCGCTACCCGACCCCTTGGAATGTCTGTGTCATTGCTCTTAGTCAGGTCTTTTTACAGGGTAGGTTGCACTTTCCAATACAGTTAAACCTGTCTTTATTTAGACAGGCACACTCAAATACACGCGACATACGTAGCACACACAGCACACGCGGCATATTTACCATACTCAAAATACATGACACACGCGGCACACGCGGCACACACGCGGCACACTCTCCATACTCAAAATACATGACACACGCGGCACATACGCGACACATACGCGGCACACGCGGCACACTCGCCATACTCAAAATACATGACATACGCGGCATACGTGACACATACGCGGCACATACGCGGCACACACGCGGCACACACGTGGCACACTCGCCATACTAAAAATACATGACATACGCGGCACACATGCGGCACACTCGCCATACTCAAAATACATGACATACGCGGCACACACGCGACATGTGCGGCACATGTCATAGACAAATCAGTCAGAGCAAACAAAATAATTTTTACTTCGATTAACTCACTTTGTTCTATTTTGGTTCGTCACAGAGCAAGAGAGTTGGTCACAGGCAAAATATTTTGTCACAGTAGTTTAGGTTTGGCCTAGAAAAACATTCTTGTCACACTGGTTTCGGTGTGACAAGAATGAAGCCAGCAGCAGTTATGTCCCTTGCCAAAATCTGCTATGTCATTTTGTTACCTAGTCTGGAATGTGCCATGTCATTTTCGCCACATCCACCCATGACATGTAGTGTATTCTTAGCCATTAGTCATTTCCACCACGGCATCCATGACACGTAGTGTATTTTTAGTCATTCTCGTCATGTAGAATGTTCTACCCTGCAATACCCTAGGTATAAATAAGACACGCAGGTAATAGACAATTATATAATGACTAGCAACTCAAACAGAGCTATGGAAATGGAGATTGATAGAAAGCGTACATCTACTCAAGCGTTTTTAGATACGATGGCAGAGGAAGAGACTGTCTCGAAAAAACGTCTTCGATTAGACCTAGCTAGGGCAAAAAATAAAAAAGAAACGTTTGACCAGAACATTCGAAAAACACAGGAAAGAATTAAACTCATGGTTGAAAAGCTGCGGGAGCTAGAAACAGCCAGTAACGCTATTGTTGATGACATCAAGAGAATATAAAGCCTTCTTCAAGAGGAAAGTGATTAAAATGTAGCAGTGTGTTTGTCTGTTAGGGTTCTTAATTGTTTTGGCACACCCTGCGGGTGGAGCCATAAATACCTTTTAGGTATTCTGATGAGACCTAACAGGTTGAAATGGCTCACAGGTGAGTACTTTAATTTTACATTATAGTTTCTTAAGCTGCTGCTAGCAAATTGCTGTACTGTGTTAACTTTCATTTGTCATAAGATAGCCTAGTGTTATCAGACATCTCACTTTTAATTTCAGAGATAGAAAGATTGGTTCTCCCAAGTCAGACTAATTTTTTTAATGTTAGAGATAGAAACAGTGTGGCTACTAACCCAGCCTCCAATTTCTTTTACTGCCAAAACATCAATCACCATGCCTCATCTTAATCACAATGCATTTCTAGGGATTAATTATGTCTTCTTTTTAAACCAAAACACCCTATGGCTAAAAAAAAGTAAATTAAGTACATGATAAGGCAACCTATAAGTAACTTTCAACTGGTAAGTAACTTCAAAGTCATCTTCACATGTTCTTATAAATTAGTTGACATAGTTCTTATAAGTGACTTAAAATAAGAATTTATAAGAACCTAAACATAAGAACTTACAACTTTTTGGACCCAAGTCACAACTTACTTGGACAGAATTTCCAAGTTACAAGGACAATATAAAAACTTTTTCTCTCAATAATAATCTGGTGGTGGAGCTGATGGCGTCAAATGTGCAGGCATGAAAGACATTACAATCTCTTTGAGAAGTTTATTTCAGAAACAATAAACGATTACCAAAACCTATCTTTACTTGCCTAAAAGTCCTTGAACCTTTTTCATAGTTTCTTCTACGCCTATCTTTTTTCCTTCCTCTAAAAAAGATTGCTTTAGTTCTTCAACATTCGCAGATTGACTCAGCATTTTATTTTGAATTTCAGACTTTTGTTGTTTGTAATTGGCCAAATCATCCTGCATTCTCTTAAATTCGTGATCGTTAATTTTATTATCCTCTAAAGCCTTACTGATAATAAGTTTCATACTGCTGAGCTTAGCTCCAGCAAGCGTACTCAATGCTTCATGCTTCTGCAACTTTGTATGAAATCTTTTGTTAAGGTCTTCCGTACCAAAGCATGCCAGACCTGCGGCGGCGCCAACACCTTCAATAGCAATTCCTACGACACTTCCAACTCCAGTGGCAAACAGAGCTAAACCAGTGACAGATAATCCAGCTGAAACCACACCCACAGCCATTGATGTGTTGTGTACAGAATTGAAAACCGTTTTATATCGTCTTTTGCACCGGGAGTATTTTGCTTGTTCTCCTTCCAAATACTTCAACGCTTCTGTAATATTCATTAAATGGAATGAGTCTGCCTGTAATGTTTTATCTGGAACAATAGGCTCAAGCGGTTCAGGTAGTATTTGCGGATACAAGTTCACCATTTTTTAAAACAAATATTTTTTTTTTATTATTTAATCAGCGAATTCATTTCACAACTCTTCAAAGGTATACAATTTGCTAACATAATAAAACGAAATAAGATCTATGTGTTCCAGTTTAATGTAAGATAGATTAACTAGAGTTGTTTTATCAACCACTATTTTAACAGCAGGATTACTACTCAATACGTCTATATCTACGCCTTTCCTAATAGCTATAATAACCTTTGTTGACTCTTTTACTGTGTCATCCCATGTAAGTTTGATTCCCTGTGTAATATCTGCTTCTTTTACAGAATCCACAGACCTCATGAGAATTTCAAAAACTATTGTGGCTTCTCTAGCTATGGTAAAGCTATCTGGGACAAACACAACAGAAGTATCTGTTCTACCCTTTATATTTGTAAGAAGATACCTTCGTTTTTCATACTCCTGCAGTTTTAGTTTTTCTCTACTGCTACTGACATCTATGAAATAGCTCGGAACAAGACTCACAAGTAACGGCCCAGAGTTAATAACTTTCCTAAATATAAAGGGACCTTCATCAGTAAAAAAATACGTAAGGATTAATAAATTTAAACTTTATATCCCAATCAATTGCAGGTGCAGCAGGCTCAGGTGGAACAGGAGCAGGAAAAACTACCCACTTATTATTCAAATGTTTAAAGATGTAGAGCGCATTATGCTGAGGAATAGTCTGAACAGTAACATCACGAAGTTGACCAAGTTTAGGAAACTGTCTCTCAGTATCGTCTTTGATGTCATCGATTATCTTCCGCTTGTACAATCCATTGGAATCAAGTTCAAGACCATATACCTCTCCCACCTCTCCTTTTTCATGAAAACCCCGCACATCACCCAAATCTTTCAACTCTATTACCGGACAGGCAACCGGTGTAATTCTCGGCTTTGGACCAAGACCACTCATTTTTATAAAACAAAAATAAAATTTATTTCACTTCCAACACAACAGAAAAATCATGCATCTGAACTGGTTTACCATCCTGATTAGTTACAGATAAACACAGTGATTCAAAGAAACTTGAACCTAATTTTGTAAACTGTAAATTAGGAAATCTAGCAACCACACTTTCACAATATGGGGCAGTTCCAGTCGGCAAGCATCTTAACAAAGATAAAGGCTTTCCATTGTGTACATTTTCAGTCGTGTTCAGTTCTTTTAAATAAACATTTAGCAATGTGTGTACTGACAAATGAACAGGGTATCTTCCAGTTATTTTATCTCCAACTGTCATAGGTAACCAACCCTCAATATTAGCAGTTCCAAAACCAAATGCCCATTTCTCATCCCTAGAAGTCATATGTCTGCCTATTAAACCAAGTAAATATGCAAGTTCATGTGAAATTATAGGCTGACTGCCTACAGGAAATTCTAATGTAACACGCAAGTTAGCCGGATTTAAAGTTGCTTTAATTTTTAATTTACTTTGAAACCATTCAGATAAAGTACAAAAGTCATAATACCCAGATGGTATAAAGTGGGTTTTAGTGCCCAAGCCACTATTGCCAGGGGCGCTATAACTTACATGAAAACTTGTATCATCTGTTACATTAAACCACTTTACTGTGTAGAACATTTCATGGATAGCTACAGCCTTGTTACCATTACGATTATCTATTCCATTAGTTAACCACACTGGTTTGTTTGTGTCAAGATTTGATAAGGTTATAAACATTTTTTATTATCACATAAAAAAGCATAATGGAATTTAAATCACCAACAATTACCACTGTAAATGCATTTGTTTCCTCAAAAACATTACCGATGACATGACTTTATGGAATGTCTACTACTAGCTCAATTTTAGCCTACTCACCCGTTGTGTGCCCACACAACCCGGGAGGCACTCGGGGAACCCCCCCTGGAAGGGCCGAGAGTTGTCTCCCGTTTCCCGCCCTACCGGCTCCGGTCACGAGACCGGCCAGTTTTGCTACTTCGCTCGTTCAGAGAAGACGTGTCTGGCCTTGCTCGCGCTGCTTTGACCGGTCTTCCTCTGGCCTACGCTCGTTGCCTCTTCGTGTGCTCTGCCGCCCTCTAGCGCTGACCTGCCTTCTCGCTGCCTGCCTCTGCTTGCGTCGTTTGCTGCCCTCCTCTAGGCGGTGGAATTGTTTGGCTACCCTTCCCCCCGTTCCCGATTCGTCTCGGAGGTATGGTAGTGGTAACTTCCCACAGCCGGCCCTCGGGCCGAGAGCCGGCTTCCGTTGGGCTTCCCTTTCGGCTTGTTACTACGTGGGCGCCAACTGTTGAGCTTACATTCCGGCGCCTGGCACGACCTTTAACGAGTCTTCTCGAGGGACGTCGCCTTTCTTTCCTTTTGTGCCTCACTGTTATACGTTGACTTGCCTTTGGAGGCTAGGGTTACTTTCGCGTAGGCCCTTGGGCTGCTACGCTCCGTTCGTCTACCTTAAAGGCCCTTTAGCCCTTGGCGTGTGCAGCCACCTTTCCACGCGCCGGCGGTCACGGCGCTTGGAGTACTTGTTTAGGGCTAGGCTCCATTTGCTGTTTGCGACCTTGGTGTGCCCTTTGTCTGTTGCAGGTCCCAAATGCTTACCTGCTCGAAATGCGGCGACTTTCAGTGGCCGACGGACGACCATGCGGTCTGCCTTCCCTGTTCGGGCTGCGCCTCGGACCATCTCTGCGATGTCTGCGCGACCTGGCCGGAGATACGTTGGTCTGACCTCTGGAGTTTCTATCGGCGAGAGCGACCTCCGTCTGCTATCTCTCGTCCGGCTCCTGTGGACACTTCCGCCGCCCCTTCGGTGACGACCGCCCTCCCTCGCATCGGCCCCTCGGAACGGTCTGCTCGTCGGGACCCGGCGTTGTGCGCTGACCAGAGGATCGCCACTGCTGCCATGCCCGCTGACCCTTCCGGAGGGTCTGTTTGCCGGCACAGCGCCCCGCTCACTGAGCCCGGCCTGCAGCAGTCCGCCATGAGCCGTCCCACGTTGACTGGCCTTCATCCTCTCTCTCTCCCCGAGAAGCCCGCTGATCCTTCCGGAGGATCTGAACGCCGGCATAGAGCCCTTCTCACTGAGTCCGGCCAGGAGAGACGTCAGCCTCAACCTGCGCGACACGGTCGCGCCCCCGACTCGTCCCGTTCCACCGTCAGTTCTAGACACTCACGCTCGCCCCTCGAGCATCGCTGGAGGGATCATTCACCTCGCCGGGATCGTCGCCGCTCCCCCCGCCGCTTCTCATCGCGGGCGCGGTCGCGCTCGCCTTCGCACCGTTCGTTGCGTTCGCCGCGTCGCCGTCATCTTCGGCCCTCTTCCCGTGGACGGCACCCCTCTCCAGTGGTCCATCGCCCTTCGTCCAGACGTCGCTCCCGCACGCCGGATAGGACCCCTCCTCGCTCCCGGGCGACTCGGCGTTCCCCGCCCCCGCCTTCGCTGCGGGATCGTTCCCGGCCTTCCCGCGAGGTTCGACACGCGCCCCCGCCCGAGCTTCAGCCTTCCTTGGTGCCTCGGCCACCTCCTCGCCGCCCCCTGGACGAAGAAGCCCTTAGTTTGCTGCCCGAGGACTCCGTTTCGGCCCTGCTAGAGGAGGATGCTCGCTCCCTTTCGCCCTCCGACGCCGGCGATGACGTCCCCTCCGCCCTGCCGTCGTCTTCCCGGGCGGAGACCCTCTTAGCTTTGGACGAGGCCGCCAGGATCATCGCGGCCACTCTGCCAGCGGACGCCTGCCCAGCCTCCCCCCCCCCCCCCCCCCTGAAGAGGAAGGTCTCTGCCTTTGTGGATGCCGAGCGTCAAGTCAAGAGGTTTAAGTCGCTTCCCCAGCCGCCTGGCTTTAAGGAGCTGCGAGATGTCTTCTCAGCGCACCTGGAACGTCCCGCGCCTCGAGAGCCGCTGTTCTTCTCCGATCGTCGCTGGCCCGCTGGTCTGGATATCGCCTTCCGTCGAGACTGGTATGCCGGCCATTCCCAGGCGTTCGCCATCCCTCTTCCTGCGGTGGACCCTCCTGCCGTGTCGCAAGCTGGCGGACCCGCTCTTCTTCGTCGTGCCTTCCCTCGCGGCCTGGATTTGACTGCGACCCTGGTGCGGAACACCTTAGCCTGCTCTGGGTTCCGGGAGCTGTTCACTCAAGCCCTGGTTCGCCGTGTGGAAGATTCCTGGCACCCGTCTATCACGCCTCTCCTGGGAGATTTACTCGTCTTAGCGGAAGTCGCCAACCGCGCCGCCTACCACTCGTCGGTCAACTCTATGGCTGCCGCCGCCAACTGTGACCTGATGCGTCGAGACGCCCTTCTGCTGGCTTGCCGAGGGATGCCTCCTGACCTGCGTGCGCAGCTTCGGCGTGCTCCGCTGGGTGGTCCCCTGCTCTTCGGCGACTCCTGGTCCTCAGTTCGAGCCTCCAACCCCGACCGCTGGCCCGTGAGTGCTCCCCCCCGCCGCTTTCCATCCTCCCGCCAGGCTAGGGGTCGCGCCTCGCGGTCGGTTAGACCCTCTGCCGCTTCAGCCCCTGCTCCGGCCCCTGAGCAGGTCCCCGCATTTGGCCGTTCTAGACCCTCTAGGTCCCGTGCCCCCGCTTGGCCCCGTCCCGCCCGGCGACCGGGTCGCGGGCGCGCTGCCTGACTCGCACCCAGCCTTGCCCCCACCGACCACTTCGGGGTCTCCGGTCGGTGGGAGGCTAGCCTCTTTCAGCAGAAATTGGCTCACACTCTTCCCCGACGACCCCTGGATTTGCGACACCGTCTCGGCCGGCCTCCGGATCGCCTTTCGCAGCCCGCCTCCTTTGCGTCGCTCCCCCCTTTGGACCGAGATTCCCAGCGACCCGTTAAAGGCCTCTGCTCTGAGGGGGGAGGTCTCCTCCCTCCTGGGGAAAGCCGCCACGGAGGTTGTACGCGTCCCCGACTCCCCAGCCTTCTACAGCCGCTTGTTCGTCGTTCCGAAGCCTGGAGGGAGATGGCGACCGGTGATCGATCTATCGGCCCTGAACAAGTTCATTACGGCCCCCTCCTTCCGGATGGAGACTGCCCGAGCCCTGAGAGCCGCGGTCCAGCCGCTGGACTTCGCAGTCAGCTTGGATCTTTCCGATGCGTACCTGCATGTCCCAATGCACCCGGCCTCCAGGAAGTTCCTCCGGTTTGCGATCGACGGCATAGTTTACCAGTTTCGCGCGCTCCCGTTCGGACTCAACCTCAGCCCCTGGGTCTTCACCCGGCTGATGGACGCCGTCGTCGCCAAGGCCCGACAGTCGTCCTCCAGTCCGACGTCGAATTACCTAGACGACCTCCTCCTACGCAACCAATCCGAGACCTCGCTCGCTTCGGACAGGGATGCGCTTCTGCTTCTTCTGGCACACTTGGGCTTCCTAGTGAACGGGGACAAGTCGGACCTCTCTCCGTCCCGCCGCTTCGTGCACCTGGGCATGGAATTTGCGACCGACCTCAACACGGTGCGTCTCCCGGCCCCCCGGATCCAGAAGGTTGCGGATCTAGCCGGTCAGTTAGCACGGCAGGACGTGGCCCCCGCCAGAGTCTGGCTCCAGCTCCTGGGCCTGCTGAGTGCCGCAGCGGACCTTATCCCGCTAGGTCGTCTCTACACCAGGCCGATCCAGCTACATCTCCTACTCCATTGGCGCCCGTCGTCCGGCGACTTATCAACTTTGGTGCCGGTGCCCCAGATGCTGCTTCCTCATCTTCGTCGGTGGACCGATCGCTCTTGGCTAGCGTCGGGAGTCCCTCTGGCCTCTCCTCCTCCCCAGACCTCGCTGTGTGTCGACGCCAGCCTCACGGGGTGGGGCGCTCATCTCCTTCCTCGGTTCCTCTCGGCGTCGGGGCCCTGGCCCGCGGACCTAGCGCACACCCACATCAACTGGCTAGAGATGCAGGCCGTTTGGCAAGCCCTGCAGTTCTGGGAGGATCGCCTCAGGCACCAGGAACTACTCGTCCTCTCGGACAACACAACGGTGGTGGCGTACATCCAGAAGCAAGGTGGCACTCGCTCTCCCGACCTTTGTATGCTCCTCTACCGGATGATGCGTTGGTGCGAGGACCGCGGAATTACTATTCGAGCCCGACACATCCCCGGACACCTGAATGTCTTAGCCGACTCGCTGTCTCGCCGCGGCCAGCTCTTGCACACGGAATGGACCCTTCGGCAGGACATCTTTCGGATGATCTGTGCCCGGTGGGAGACTCCCCAGGTCGACTTGTTCGCCACGAGGTGGAACCATCAGCTGCCTCTCTTCGTCTCCCCGATTCCCGATCCCCTTGCCTGGGCTGTCGACGCGCTCTCCATTCCTTGGGACGGCCTGGTGGCTTACGCCTTCCCCCCGACGGTCCTCGTACCCAAAGTCCTGCTCAAGCTTCGGGGCTGCTCGGCGGTCCTACTGTTCGTCGCTCCGTTCGCCTGGAACCGCTCCTGGACCACCGACCTCCTCAGCCTGGCCACGGACCCGCCTCTGCGGCTTCCCGCCCCACGCACCATGCTCAAACAACCGCGCCAGCCGCTGTTCCCCCCCTGCCCGGAGCGGTTCCTCCTACACGCCTGGAGGTTGTGCGGCAAGCCCTCGGAGCTAGAAGCTACTCGGGTGCAGCAGTGGAGGCGATCGCTGCAGCCCGCAGACCTTCGACCATACGAGTCTACGAGGGAAAGTGGCGAGTCCTGTGTTCCTGGTGCTCCGAGCACGGCCTTTCCCCCACGGAACTGACTCATCCTCAGCTGGCGGACTTCTTCCTCTGGCTCTTCCGAGACTTAGGCCTGGCCCCCATCACTGTGAGAGGTTACCTGTCCATGATCGCTGACACTTATCGACACCTTGGACACCCAGACCCGGGCGCTTGCAAAGACTTAGCCGACCTCATGGGACACTTCGGCATCCAGCGTCCTACCCACCGCTCCCTCCTTCCCCGCTGGGACCTACCCTGGGTGTTAACGTGGTTAAATTCGGACAGATTTGAACCCTTATCTTTGGCCCGTTTCGCAGACGTGACACAAAAGACGTGCTTCCTGCTGGCCCTTGCTACCGCCTCGCGGGTGAGCGAACTACACGCACTCTCGGCTCGGCCTACATGCCTTCAGTTCCGAGCGGACGGGTCTGTGCAACTCCTCCCTGACCCAGCCTTCCTTGCCAAAAACAGGTCTCCTCTGACTGCGCCTCAGGTTATCACCCTACGGCCGATAAGAACCGACCCTCGGTCCCAGGAGACCAGGCAACAGGATCCCGTGCGCGCCCTTAAAGTTTATCTGCGACGTTCTAAAGCCTTCCGCAGAGGGCGTTCGCGCCTCTTCTTACCTCTGAGACCCAGCAGGAATGACATAACAGCCCAGACGATCTCTTCCTGGCTCCGCTGGGTTATACGCTCCGCGTATCAAAATATCTCCCCGCAGGGAGCTAAGAGGCTGCGCATTCGCGCACATGAGGTACGAGCCATGGCCACCAGCCTCGCGTTTGATCGAAACTGCGCGGTCAAGGACATCGTGGCAGCTGTGGGCTGGAAAACTGAATCCGTATTCGCCCGCTTCTACCTCAGGGACCTGGCAGGCCAACGAGAGAATCTCGCACTGGTGGGAGACATCGCCGCGGCGCAACACTCCCTTCCGGCGCCGCCGGCGCCGTAGGTATGCACTTCGCTAAAATTGTCGGGAGGTTGCGACCGGGAGGACGGCGCTGTTACCATTAAGTAGTTTCGCGCGGCACCCTCCTCCTCATCGCAATTCTTCCATAAAGTCATGTCATCGGTAATGTTTTTGAGGAAACAAATTCATTTTTCTCTAAAAGGTATTTTTTCGAAAAATACTTACCGATGACATGACTCGGAGGACCCTCCCTCCTGCCCCGCTTGCCGCTTTCGAGCGAAGTATCAAACTGGCCGGTCTCGTGACCGGAGCCGGTAGGGCGGGAAACGGGAGACAACTCTCGGCCCTTCCAGGGGGGGTTCCCCGAGTGCCTCCCGGGTTGTGTGGGCACACAACGGGTGAGTAGGCTAAAATTGAGCTAGTAGTAGACATTCCATAAAGTCATGTCATCGGTAAGTATTTTTCGAAAAAATACCTTTTAGAGAAAAATGAATTTCAATTTAACATGGATGCCAAGCACAATGTCGCACCAACTTATGACCAGAAAATAATTCAGCTAAATGAGCTCGATATAGCTTTGTCCGAAGGTGATTTATTTCAAGTGAAAGTGCCAAATCCTTATAATCATTACCTAAACCCTCCAATTACAGATGATGCAACAGCAAGAAAGTGGTCCTCAAGCCCACTACAGATGTTTCAAAACCAACTTAACTTTGCTATACTATGTTCAACTACTGCCTGTGGCGTTTCTTTTACAGACCATTTGAATCACCCAAACAAGCTGATTAAGTCTGTCTATCATTTCCACACGTATTACCAGCTTAGAAGAATACTGTCAGAACTGCATACCCCACTGCCCAATGAATCTAGTTTTAACCAGTTTAATAATCCCATGGATATGAAAGCATTTGAACACATCTGTAATGAATTTAACATCAGTACAAAGTATGACTTTACACAAAAACTTAATGATCACAAAGGTATGGGTACATTGTATTATGCTATGAGTCACAGACAATCTCTTGGCTTGACTTCGCGAACGAAGATTTTATAGGAGTTGCCCACGACGTCTGCAGTCTTGTTCGTGGCTGCGGAGGCCAATCCGAGACAGGCAGGTTCGACCGCAGTGGCTGCAGGGGAAGGTATGGCCAGGGTTTTGAGCCGTGGCATCTCTGTTTTTTCTCCTGAGCCGCTTGTCCTTAAGGCTAGCTCTGTGAGAGTCCTCAAAGGAGACAGCTGCCTTGTAAATGGTGGAGCGCCAGGTGTCACGGTCCGCAGCAAGCGAAGACCACTGGTGGTGGTCGATTTGGCAGGCACTAAGTGACTTCTTGAGACAGTCTTTGTATCTCTTCTTTGGTGCCCCTCTGTCACGGTGTCCAGTAGCAAGCTCGCTGAACCGGGTGATCTTTGGTAGGCGATGATCCTCCATCCTGGAGACATGCCCCGCCCAGCGGAGCTGTGTCGGCAGCAGCAAAGCCTCGATGCTTACAGTTTCAGCCTGTTCAAGGACCTCGACGTTGGTGACATAGTCACTCCAGTGAATGCCCAGGATGGTACGCAGGCAGCGCTGGTGGAAGCGTTCGAGGAGTCGTAGTTGGCTGCGGTAGAGGGCCCAGGACTCGGAACCATACAGCAGGGTGGTGAGGACCACAGCTCTGTACACGCTGATCTTGGTGCCTGTTTTCAGCTGTTGATTGTGCCACACCCGCTTGAAAAGTCGCCCAAAAGCGCTGTTTGCTTTTGCCAGCCTGCTGTCAAGCTTCTTGTCCAGCTTGGCGTCTGACGTGATAATGCAGCCAAGGTAAGTAAACTGGTGCATTGACTTTAGTTCAGACTCGCCAATGGTGATGTGAGGAGGGCAATACAATGTCTTGGGTACCGGCTGATGGAGGACTTCTGTCTTTTTCAGACTGACCTCGAGTCCAAAGAGCTGGGCAGCATCTGCGAAGCAAGACGTGATGCGCTGCAGGGTTTTTGTGTGGGCCTGCAGTCGTCTGAGGTTGAACAGGCTGCCATCGAGACGATACCTGATGTACACTGCATCGTCATCATCGAGGTCCACTGTGGCCTGCTTCAACATCATGCTAAAAAAGATGGTGAAGAGGGTCGGTGCCAGCACGCAGCCCTGCTTTACGCCGTTGAGAATGGGGAATGGTTCTGAGAGGTCATTGTTGAGTCTGACCTGGCCTTGCTGGTCCTCGTGTAGCTGGACAATCATGTTGAGGAACTTTGGGGGACAGCCAAGTCGCTCCAGGATCTGCCACATGCCTTGCCTGCTCACAGTGTCGAACGCTTTTGTTAGGTCGACAAATGTTACGTACAGCCCTTTGTTCTGCTCGCGGCACTTCTCCTGTAGCTGTCTCAGCACAAAGACCATATCGGTGGTGCTCCTGTTTGCTCTGAAGCCACACTGATCCTCTGGGAGTTGGTCTTCAGCGATGGCAGGTACCAGCCGATTCAGGAGCAGCCTTGCAAGGATTTTCCCAGCAATGGACAGCAGGGTAATTCCCCGATAGTTGGAACAGTCAGACTTCTCGCCTTTGTTCTTGTACAGGGTGATAACGACTGCATCACGGAGATCTTTTGGTAGTGTTCCTTCATCCCAGCAGCAGAGAAAGAGGTCATGGAGCTTGTTGTGCAGTGCTGTGCCTCCATGTTTCCATATCTCTGGCGGTATTCCATCAATGCCTGCTGCTTTGCCACTCTTGATGTCAGCAGATATGTTGTTCAGTCTTTTTCACTGGTCCGGTTTTTAAGGAGCTGTGCTTACCCAGGTCCTACCATGTTGGATTGGTCCTTAAAAATACGCGTGAGCTTTTGGTCCTTTGGATCCCAAGTGTTTGCCGTGCTTGGAGACCCGTATCAGGGGAGAAGAGGATCCTAGTGGCTGAAACACTCCACTTTGGCCTTGACTTCTGCCTAAACGGGAGGCTAGTCGTACCGGCCTAGTCAATCGGCTCTTGTCACGTCAAGCCCTATCCCCCTGTTGACATGCGGGTTGTTATACCGACCACCATGCTATAGCCTCTGATGCTGACGAGGTGCTTTACGCCAGTATTCCCCTGCATTCAACAGTGTGATAGAAGGCGGTGGCTCAAACGGTTCAATCGGGCTTACCCTCTTGAGTATATCTTTTGGGCAGTCTCCATTGTGCGTCGGCTGGAGACCCGCCGACAATTGCACTTTCCCTTGTTGGGCTCGGTGGTGGGCGGGGACCCCCGAGGGATGAATATCTACTACTATGTCACAGACAATACCCTCAAGATTACTGGCCTCCCTACTCTTCATTCTCATCAAAATCTGAAGTGTGGTTAGGCTCAATAGAGCAGAAACAGTCTAATGCCCGGACCACATTTGTCTTAAACAGGAGTGACGGATTTACTCAAGCAGGAGTCGAACGCATTAATGAGTCTATCAGAACATTTGTGTGGTGTATTCTAGGAGCACAAGCTCAAACAAAGTCAAACATTTTAAACGGTAGTGGGAAATGTAAATCTCAAAAACAGTTTCTGGCAAACCTGGAAGATTCAATTAACTCAATTGTCGATCTCCCATCAAGCATACAACACTACCAAGACGTTCTCAGATATACTAGATCGAAAGTTGACTTTGTAGTTGGCATCGGGCTATACATGTTGCCATCTGACCTTCAACTTCAAATGGGCACAATAACAAATTATAATAATGAAATAATTGTTGCTGGGCGTGATCAAAAATTAGGACTCAATCAATCTGTAAACTTGAGCCCAACAACCACACACCTACAACCATTAAAACCATTAATATCACCAGTAACGTTAGTAACATCATCATCACCCGTACAGGCAGTAACGCCAGTAATGTCAGTAACAGCCCCAGCATTGGCACCGACACCTGCACCAGCACCAGCACCAGCACAGCCAGTAACACCAGCACCAAACATACATGAGTCAGAGAGAACTGCATTGGTAATTGGCCTTACTGGATTAGGGATATTACTTCTTTACCTGTTTCATTAAATAACCCACTATTAACCCTCCTACTGTCACCAAAAAGACCCACACATGCTCCACCATAAACCCTACTACCTTTGCTGCTGTACTGATCAACCAACTGACAACACTCCCTATTATGCCAGGCAAAGCATCCATTGCTTTTACTGCCAATTTTTGAAGCAAGTCTGATATATGAGACAACTGTTTTTTTACCCATGCCTGTAAATCTTTTGGGTCTGATGGAACTGGAGGAGCTGGAGGGGCAGGTGGAGCTGGACTGCTACCACCACCTGTTACAGCTAACACTACAATACTAATAATAAATCCAAGAGCAGTAATTAAACTTGCAATAGTGATACCCTGCTCTCTGAAAAGTGTTTTCAATCTCTCAGCCAAAGTTGTGTCTTCGTGAAGTATTTTCTGAATAGTTTCTCTAATCCTGTTGACCTGTGTTTTCAGTTTTTCTTTCCCAATTTCAACTACTTCTAGTCGCGCTTATCTTTCTATCTGCAAATCATTTAATCTGTGTTGTATTCTTTCTTTCATTTCTATGTCAAGATTCCCATTGTCTGCTGTAGCCAGTTTTTCTTTTTCACGTTCTATGTGTTTATCAAGCTCCCCTAGTTTGGCTACATTATTCACCAGCTCACCTCTGATTGGTCTGCAGTGTTTTATCCAACCCCATAATTTCCCGCATTGTCAAAGGAGAATCACCTATTGTATTTATTGCCTCATTTATTTGCCCTTCTGTAAATGAAGTTTCCTGTATTACCTTGTCTGTAATTTCTGGCAGTCTAGTTACTTCAGTCATTTCAATTTCTTGTCCAGTTGGCAACCTTGTTTGTGCATCATGAAGAGCACTAGCAAGACGAGGTGGTAACTGTTTATCTCCAATACCAAGTTGATGCAAGGCGCCAACACCACCTTCATTTTTGATTGTACTTAAAGCTCTAAACTTGCCGGGGTCTCTTTTGTTAGTCAATTGTACTTTCCCTTTGTCAAAAGTATTTAAATATAAATGACCTTTGTCATATTCAAACTGATTAGGATCTATTTCATCTGGGTGGTCACCAACACTAACATAAAACGAGTTCACTTTGTCTTTTAACAGTTGGTGATACATACTAGAAGTATTTACCATTCCAGTCATATCTGTTGCACCAGTATCATAGTCATTCATGTCATCCATTTCAAAATCTTCATGACCAAATCCTCCCGCTGCCATTGTTTTTATTAATTTAATATTTTTGATTTTTGCATAATAAAATGACATCGTCCTACGGATCAAAGTTAAACCCATACAGAAAACTATGTGAACCTCTTGGTGTTAAGGGCATTAGACAATCAATTGTCGTCACTAAAAATCTTAGCTCCATACATCAAAACCAAATTCTCACTGTCAAATTGCCTAACTTAGGCCCCAGTGAGAGAGAGTATATAGGAGATTACAAGGTCACCCGTTTAAGAAACAATTGATTTATTTAATCCTTTCCGTAAATAAACAAACACACTTGACCAAATATCTTTAACAGCTTTATCTGCCCAGTCAGGCCACCTGACCCCCGAGAAAATAGTGACTACATTTCTGTACACGCCACCCCCACCCCCCCAATGCTGTCAGAGTTGGCCTTCCTGAGAAATAGTGTTTACATCCTGTTCATACCACCATGGTGAACAATAGTCCTCTATGCCCAAATAGTGTGTGTAAGTCTCTCTCTCTCTCTCTCTCTCTCTCTCTCTCTCTCTCTCTCTCTCTCTCTCTCTCTCTCTCTCTCTCTGTCTCTCTCTCTCTCTCTCTCAGCCTGCTCGGCGTTAAACCCAAATAACTAACTCTCTCTCTCTCTCTCTCTCTCTCTCTCTCTCTCTCTCTCTCTCTCTCTCTCTCTCTCTCTCTCTCTCTCTGTGTGTGTGTGTGCCACTCACCCCCACACCCCCTTGCACACACACACACTCATACCCACCCCCCACCCCCCACCAACCTCACACACACATACCCACACCTTTCACCAGCCTTGCAAAAGCACACACAAAACACATTAGGTCAAAATATTCCTTTTTGTGTCAACGCTTCAAATGTATGTCACTAAGCCACTATGTCAGATTTTTACAGTGGGGCAAACCTTTAAAATAGGTTTTATCCCAAATGTGGAACACCACGTCGTTCGTAAATAAAACTTCCAACATGAAAATTGTGTGGAGGAAAAAGAATTTTGTCGGCTGGGACGCATTTAAATTGAAAGACAAACCCCAAAACTCCCAGGGAGAGACCTAAATGATTTCAAGTCAATATACACCCCGCCCTGTTTTTAGATCGCGGCCAACTCACACTGAGGAGAAATTGGGGTGTGAGTGGTTTGTTTGAAACCAGATCACGGACATTGCGTGCCATTGTCGACTCTGAACAATCAGCCCTTATACTCAACCCTGTCGCGTGATGAAACCAGATCCCTGTTGCATGCAGTTTATTGCCGTCATAACCTGACCAGAGTAGGTAGAGACAGCTGTTGTGTAGTCATTGTGAGTTTACTAGATTGCATCCATTTCATGACCAGAAAGTTGTGCTTGAAAATTGGTTGTGAAACGGTTTCCTGTTTTCGCTCAGTTGGTGACAAACCTTAACAATCAGCCTTTCATACAGTTATTTATTAGTCTGTCCTGTGATGCATTTAAATTAAAACCAGATCACGGACATTTGTGTTGTGTACTGTTTATTGCCTTGTTTACCCAACCAGCTTGCGGTGTGAGTTTACTTGTGAGTGGTTAGTTTGAAACCCCTTCATAACCAGAAAAGGCAAGCATAGTGTTTTTGTTCACAAGTTTATATTGTGTTTTAAAAATGGACTTAATGACGCATAACCCACATTGCGGCTTAATTTCTGGCGCAACAAACTGTGGTAAAACAGAATTTGTTCTTAACCTCTTACAAACCAGATACCTTTATCATTTCGAAAACATTGTAATATTGTATCAAGAAAGGGGGCCCCCCAAAGAAAACATTGTAATATTGTATCAAGAATTACCCCCCCCCCCCCCCCCCCCCAAGAAAAAGCTTGATGTTGCCAGCCTTCAGCGTGACGACAAGAAAGCTGCCCTTCAGGCCGATTTACAGCGCATGCTCAAAGACACAGTTGATCCAGCAGACTCCTCCCCTGAAACACTCTGGGAACAACTGAAAACTGCTATTGTAAAATCTTCTGTGGAAGTCTTGGGCTTTGCTAGAAAGAGGAACAAAGACTGGTTTGACGAAAAGGACGTAGAGATCCAGGAACTTCTAGCAAAAAAAAAGAGCCGCCCACCAGGCCCACCTAGCCCAGCCTTCCTGCCCTGTGAAGAAGTCTGCCTTCTGCCTCATCTGCAGCAGTCTCCAGCTCAAGCTTAGAGAGCTCCAGAACGAGTGGTGGTCCAGACTCGCACAGAGGACCCAGCTCTGCGCTGACAACGGTGACTACAGGGGCTTCTACGAAGCACTGAAAGCAGTGTATGGCCCTAGGCACATGGTACAAAGTCCCCTGCGAAGCGCTGATGGACAGGCACTCCTCACAGATAATACCTCCATCTTGAACCGCTGGTCGGAATACTTTCAGGACCTCTTCGGCGCTGAGTGCACTGTTCAAGAAACAGTCATCCTTCAAATCCCACACCTTCCACTGAAGGTTGAATTGGACGAACCGCCCACCGTCGAAGAGACCCTCACAGCCATCCACCAGCTCAAGAGTGGCAAAGCAGCAGGCATTGACGGAATCCCGCCAGAGATCTGGAAACATGGAGGCCCAGCACTGCACAACAAGCTCCACGACCTCTTTCTCTGCTGCTGGGAAAAAGGAACACTACCAAAGGATCTCCGTGATGCAGTCATCATCACCCTGTACAAGAACAAAGGAGAGAAGTCTGCCTGCTCTAATTATCGAGGAATTACCCTGCTGTCCATTGCCGGGGAAATTCTCGCAAGGTTGCTCCTGAATCGGCTGGTACCTGCCATCGCTGAAGACCACCTCCCAGAGGGCCAGTGAGGCTTCAGAGCCAACAGGAGTACCACCGACATGGTCTTTGTGCTGAGACAGCTTCAGGAGAAGTGCCGCGAGCAGAACAAAGGGCTGTACATAACATTTGTCGACCTAACAAAAGCGTTTGACACTGTGAGCAGGCAAGGTATGTGGCAGATCCTGGAGCGACTAGGCTGTCCCCCAAAGTTCCTCAACATGATCGTCCAGCTCCACGAGGACCAGCAAGGCCAGGTCAGACTAAACAGTGACCTCTCAGAACCATTCCCCATTCGCAACGGCGTGAAGCAAGGCTGCGTGCTGGCACCGACCCTCTTCACCATCTTTTTCAGCATGATGTTGAAGCAGGCCACAGTGGACCTCGACGACGACGACGCAGTGTACATCAGGTATCGTCTCGATGGCAGCCTGTTCAACCTCAGACGACTGCAGGCCCACACCAAAACCCTAGACCAACTGATTCGTGAGCTGCTCTTTGCTGATGACACTGCCCTCGTTGCACACACAGAGAGAGCCTTGCAGCGCATTACGTCCTGCTTCGCAGATGCCGCCCAGCTCTTTGGACTTGAGGTCAGTCTGAAAAAGACAGAGGTCCTTCATCAGCCGGCACCCAAGGAAGAGCATCGCCCTCCCCACATCACCATCGGCGAGTCCGAACTGAAGTCTGTACACCAGTTTACCTACCTTGGCTGCATCATCACGTCAGACGCCAAGCTGGACAAGGAGCTGGACAACAGGCTGGCAAAAGCGAACAGTGCTTTCGGGCGACTATTCAAGCGGGTGTGGCACAATCAACAGCTGAAAAAAGGCACCAAGATCAGCGTGTACAGAGCTGTCGTCCTCACCACCCTGCTGTACGGTTCCGAGTCCTGGGCCCTCTACCGCAGCCAACTACGACTCCTCGAACGCTTTCACCAGCGCTGCCTGCGTACCATCCTCAGCATTCACTGGAGTGACTGTCACCAACGTCGAGGTCCTTGAACAGGCGGAAACTGTGAGCATCAAGGCTTTGCTGCTGTGGACACAGCTTCGCTGGGCGGGGCACGTCTCCAGGATGGAGGATCATCGCCTACCCAAGATCACTCTGTTCGGCGAGCTCGCCACTGGACACCGAGACAGAGGGGCACCAAAGAAGAGATACAAAGACGGTCTCAAGAAGTCACTTAGTGCCTGCCAAATCGACCACCGCCAGTGGTCTTCGCCTGCTGCGGACCGTGACACCTGGCGCTCCACCATTCACAAGGCAGCGTCTCCTTTGAGGACTCTCGCAGAGCTAACCTTAAGGACAAGCGGCTCAGAAGAAAAAACAGAGCTGTCGTAACTCAGAACCCTGAACAGACCTTCCCCTGCAGGCACTGCGGTCGTACCTGCCTGTCCCGGATTGGCCTCCGCAGCCACGAAAATGCCTGCAGACGATGTGGGCAAGCCCTATAGAATCTTCGTTCGCGAAGTCAAGCCAAGAGAGAGAGGTTAGTTTGAAACCCCTTCATAACCAGAAAAGGCAAGCATAGTGTTTTTGTTCACAAGTTTATATTGTGTTTTAAAAATGGACTTAATGACGCATAACCCACATTGCGGCTTAATTTGTGGCGCAACAAACTGTGGTAAAACAGAATTTGTTCTTAACCTCTTACAAACCAGATACCTTTATCATTTCGAAAACACTGTAATATTTTGTCCAACAATCAAACACAACAAAGCTTATCACAACCGATTATTCATTTGGACTAACAGCAATATCTATTTAGTAGACCCTGAAAAGAAACTGAATGATTCCCTACAATATTTTTACAAGCAATTTGAAGGACAGCCAACCCTGTTTATTGTTGATGACTGCTCTGCAGATAAAGATATTGTTAAGAAGAGAAACACACTGGCAGAACTGGCCTTTAGTCGCAGACATGCAAACATCAGTGTATGGATTCTCACTCAGAAATATAATGCTGTACTGAAAGATTTTCGTGAGCAGTTAAAGTTTATCTGTTTGTTTTACTGTAAGGATCGTGACAGCTTTGAAGACTGTCTCAGAGAAAATGATGTCATCCCTAATAAACATTAACAAGACTGTGTGAAAAATAAACTCAAATCGACTAAGCATCTAAAGCTTATTTTAAAAACAGATCAGCCCACTGGGTATGGATTAGTAAATTAATTATACTTATGGTTTGTCCATAAAAAATGATGGACAGACAAGCGCAAGTGGTTGATGTTACAGACTACTTTCGATATATCCAGCACTTTGAAGAGATAAGAACACATTACAAAAACCCATTTGCACTTGCTATAACACCAATAGCGGTACCAGCGGTTATATATGTGACATATAATGTGACTTTGGAATATATTGATGAGTTTCCATTTGGTGGGAGCATTGCTGGTAATTTTAAGACAAATACCTTTGCAGTTGATGATGACTGGTTTATAAAAGTGTGTGAACACATGCACCAACAACTAAAAAAATTAAATGTTTGTTTTTTAGGTGTTACAGTCAATAAAGTGGTATTACACAAGATGTAATTTTCTATTTTATTATTTTGTCGGACAAATAAAAATGACGGACAATGCCCAAAGCTTAAGAAACGTGTTTCACACAACAGACTTGCCTATATCAAATATTTTTAATGTCTATGAATCGATAGAAAGATCTTTTTCTGTCATACAAGATAATCTTCTTTCTGGTAGTGTAAAGATTCAGATTGTTGCTAAAATAGAATTTACCAGGCTAAATGGTGAAGTGATTGTTTCTTATATCTCGACAAGACAACACACAGTTAATTCAAGAAGGGAATTGGAAAAAGTGTTTAGAGAAAGACTGTTGCCTGACTTTCTAGAAGCAATTGACAGAGCAAAAATGCAGGGATCTGGCTGGCACGAAGGCCGTGTACATGAACTACAACTGAAGCAGTCAAGATATCATCCTATTTTAGGCAAATCATGGTTACCACTACCAACTGAGGTTGCAGACAAAAAGGCTGTCGTCAACATTCAGAACAATGATAATTTCTGTTTTATGTGGTGTGTGCTTCCCAAACTGCATTTTGTAAAAACAAAACCTGAACGTACTCACAAACCTAACTGTTGTCCAGAATGAGTAATTCCCCATGGTTTGTTGTACAAAACCTGAACGTGTTTCTAACTATACCAAATTTGTAAATGAACTCAACTTCAGTGGCATAGATTTTCCTGTTAAGGTGGAGGATATAGATCTGTTTGAAAAACTAAATCCTGGGATATCTGTGAATGTGTATGTATGGGATAATGAGTCTGAGAACAAGTTACAACCAATTAGAGTGTCCCCAATTGCCCCAACCTACGGTCAGTCAGAAGATAAGCATGTTGATATGTTACTAATAAGATCTGGTGATAACTTTCACTACACAATTATTAGGAGTATGTCACGACTAATTCACAACCATGTATCAAAACACAATGGCAAACAGCAAGTATGCAAGAGATGTTTACAAAGGTTCTCTTGTATAAAAGTGGCACATAAACATACCCAGCACTGTAGGTCGGCTGATGACATTCAAACAATACTTAGGTATCCAAATCCTGGTAGCAAGGTTTATTTCAAGAACTATGTTAATCAGCAAAAGCTGCCGTTTGTAGTGTACGCTGATTTTGAATCACTAGTTGTACCATATGAGGGTGTGTTCTTTCGGATATATTCTTGTTAGGTCTGACGGTCAGCATACAGAACCTGTTACCTATAGGGGTGAAAATGCAGCATGTCTGTTTTTAACAGAAATGAGACATCTGTATAGTCAGGTAGTACAGTATTTGAAAAACTGCCAGATGCCTTTGGTGATGACAGAAGAAGACGAACAGAATTTTGATACAGCAGTGATGTGTTGGATTTGTGAACAACCTTTAGGATATTGTGATAAAGTTCGTGATCATGACCACATAACTGGACATTACAGAGGTGCTGCCCATGGTTATTGTAACTTGAAATTAAAAATAGATCCTGAAAAATACAAACTGCCCATCTTTTTCCATAATCTTAAAGGGTATGATTCACACATTATCATGCAGGCTGTAGACGAGTCTTACAGAAACATTAGTTGTATTGCCCAGACAACTGAAAAATACTTGACTTTTAGGCTGGACAACAAATTAGCATTTTACGACTCCATGCAACATTTGTCCTTAGAGCTTGCTAGTCTCGCAGAAGGACTGACTGAGTATCCAATAACAAGTAAATATTTTGAGCCAGACTTGATTAAGAAAGGAGTCTATCCCTACGAGTACATCAGTGACTGGGTAGTGTTTGAGGAAACAAGACTGCCACAAAAAGATAAATTTTATTCCACACTTAATGGTAAAGGTATTTCTGACTTTGAATACCAGCATGCTCTTGATGCGTGGAATAAATTAGGGTGTCAGACAATTGGTGACTACCATGACCAGTACTTGAAAGCAGACGTTTGCTTGCTAGCAGACGTATTTGAAAGTTACCGTGAGAAAGGTTTGTTACACTACAGTCTTGACCCTGCTTGCTACATAACTAGTCCTGGCATGACATGGGATCCATTTTTGAAATCCAGTAAGATATTTATTGACCTGTTGTCTGATTGTACGATGGGTGAAATGGTGGAACGCGGATTGAGGGGTGGCATTAGTATTGCAGCAAATAATTACGCCAAAGCCAACAACAAATATCTTGACTACTTTAACCCCTCAAGGTCAAGCTCATTCATTACGTTTTTGGACTCTAACAATTTGTATGGGTTCGCAATGTGTGAGTTATTGCCCTTGAAAAACTTTTGTCTGTATGATTTGTCACAGTATGACATAACACAGTTAACAAACAATATTATGAGTCATGACCGGAATGATGCAAAGGGTTGGATATTTGAAGTAGACCTGGAGTACCCACACCATCTACATGATTACCATAATGATTATCCATTAGCTGTTGAGAAAATGAGGATGACGGGGAAAAAAGAAGACACCAAACTTGTACCAAATTTGAATGACAAATTCAATTACGTGTGTCACTATCGCTTGTTACAGTTTTACATCAGACACGGATTAGTACTAAAGAAAGTTCACAGAGGAATTCAATTTGATCAGAGTGCTTTCATGAAAGATTACATAATGAAAAACACAACTCTTCATGCGAGGGACGGCAACACTGCATTTGACAAAGACTTCTTTAAGCTTATGAACAATGCCTGTTTTGGCAAGACTATGGAAAATCCTCATCACCGCAAAGATGTGAGACTGGTCACAACTGAATCGGGTGCAATTAAACTTACAGGCAAGCCACAGTACACAGGGTACAAAGAGTTTCATTCATCATTGTATGCAGTGTCACTCAAAAAAAGAATTGTTAAACTAGACAAGCCAGTATTCATTTGTATGGCAATACTCGAGTTATCAAAATTATTGATGCTTGAATTTTATTATGATTACTTTAAACCAAAGTATCCTGAGTGCCGTCTGCTATACACTGACACTGACTCTATGATCATAGATGTGCCTACTGAAGACTTTTATGAAGACATGAAAACAGAACTACACATGTATGACACGTCTGACTACCCTAAAGACCACCCGCTGTACAGCACACAAAACAAAAAAGTGCCTGGTAAGTTTAAAGACGAACTGAATGGTGTGCCTATAGTTGAGTACATTGGACTGAGGTCAAAAATGTATTCTATTTTACACCAAAAAGGCAGTCAATCCAAAGCCAAAGGTATAAAGAAAACAGCGATAAAAAATAAAGACATTCACCATGAACATTATAAGGAAGTATTAAATGGAGACCTGATGCCTGATTATCCAAACAAAACACTGAGATCAAATAGACACAATATTGAAATGATCCAAACACATAAGAAGTCACTAGCAGTGGGAGACACAAAACGAGTGTTTCACACTAAGGAAAAGGCTTATGCACCTGGGCATTATGCACTTAAATTATCTGAAGAAATAGCTGATGAACTAATCAATGAAATAGTTGATGAAATGGTTAAAAATGTGTAACAGTGTCTGGAGGAATAATTTGTAATTCTTCTCTGACAAATGCCCTCTGAGGCGCAGGCTCATAGAGATAATAAATCAATGCATTAGTGCTGGGGACTATTTTTTTAATATTGTGAACAGACGTAGACCAAATTGGATCAGTTGACCTACGTCTGACATCATTCTTGCCTTAACCGGGTTGATACAAATATCTCACCTGTTTTGTAAACAAGCTTGTGTCTGGAGGTGTTGTTTTTATTTCTGACCCTGACGGTATTGTTTTCAATTTAATAGCATCAACAGGTTTAGGGTGACCTTCATTATTCATTGCTTTTATAACAGACAGTAATCTCTTAACCCACTCAGTGTTTCGGGTGTCATGCATGAGTTCCTTAGAATACTGATAGCTGAAAAGTCTCTCCGATAATTGTTTATTGAAATTTTCTACAATTGCCTGTGATCTGTGCACACCTGGAATACCGTGTCTAACCAGTACGCCATGCTTTGCAAATAACTGATTAACAGCGCCTTTAAATTCAGACCCGTCATCGACTTGCACAAGCCTGGGAAATTTTAAATGGCCTCGACTATATATTTTTGTTAATGCAGTGGCCACTGTTACAGCATTCTTGTCAGTTATGGGTTCAGCTTCCTTGTACCGTGAAGCTATGTCGACAACAGTTAATGCATACTTGTATCGTTTCTTTCTTATTGTATCATGTGGTAGGAACAGGAGATCCATTTAATGGGTGTCATTAGGGATAGTGTTTACAAAATGAGGTCTTGTTATTTTTCTTGGAGCAGAAAGATATATTTGCCAAATTGCTTGTTTTTGTAGCCACTGTTTTATTTGTTCGAGTGTGACATCCCCACCCACAGCCGCATGTATTCTTTCTAGTGCATTTTTCCCTTTCCAGTAGCCAATAGGGGAGTAATATATTTTTGATAGTTTAGCGTCTGCCATTTCTTCTAGCAATATAAACTCCTGTAAAATATACTAATATCATTCCTACTAAAACAAATATTATTTCTCCATTTCTTTGTTCTGGGCTTGGTTGGTAATAGTCACTAAGTTTTGGTTGCGGGATGGTCATGTCTTCGCCAGTTACAAGATAGTATTCTTTGATCACGTCATTGACATTTGAAAATGTATGCTGTGCGTGACCCTCAAGCCTCAATTTTGAATTGATAAAATCAAGTTTCTCTATTCTTTGCTTCTCATAATCCTGTTGAGCTTGTGCCAGTTTTTCAGATGCTTCATTATGACATTTCATTTCTTCTGCAGATTCCTCTCTACCCATTTTTGAAAAGAGATAGTTTGATCCACTAAATGCCAATGCGTTAACAACGGCCCCACCAACCATAATAGCTATAGATGCCATACTTTTTATTTACATAGAAACATTTTCTGGAATAATTCCTTGCTTAACGAGAAGGTTTTTTGTGGCAATCGATGCTGTGACAACTGCTACTAGCTTAGCACTATCTTCAAAATCTAATCTACTTAGGTCTGCTGATTTCATTTTGAGAAGACTTTTCCCCAGCATAGAATACGCTACTGCTAGTTCGCTTATCACGGCAGAGTGATAGACGAGGTTCATGATATTATTATTTGCGTCGCTCATTTTTTTATACCACAAAAATTAAAATAATAAATTTATTTACTACATGTAAAATGGGTCCAAAGGTTTTGACACTGCTGGTAATGTGGAGACTTCTTCTTTTATTTTTGGAGTGCTTGATTTTTTGGACACTGTTTGAGTGTTTGGTTTGTATTTTTTGTATAATTGGTAACCTATGTAACAGAATCCTACAGCAAATCCAGCAACTAAATATTTTGTTGGTTTAGACTCAGTTGTTTGTCTCTCACTTTGTAGGGGGTGTGAGGGTCCTGACGGTAGTAACACTGGTGCTGTTGATGGTGTGTCAGTTACATGAGCCTTTTGTGTTAATGCCTGAAGCTGTAATTTTTTTTTGTCTGTTATATTCAGCTAATTTTTTGCCTGCCTCTATTCGACCTGGACTTTTAGCCTTCGTCACTGTTTGAACCTGTGTCAAGACAGGACTCTGTTGTGGAGTCGTCTCGTCCATTTTCTTCTAATTTAAAATTTATTTTAGAAAAGTCAATATGACTACTAGTTACAAGCAAGGTTACCACTGGTGCAAGGTAATTCCCAAACTTGTAAAACATAAGGCATGCTAATTTACCTATTGAACTTGAAACTATGGGATTGCTTTCAAGATCGTGTGACAGACTGTCACTATCAACAGGTAGGAAGTGACTTACAGCTTTTGTATATAGGCAGACAAGAGATCGACTCAAATCACATGTCATTAGTGAACTAATGTGATTTTCATATTTTGAATGTATTTTGATTAGCTCGTCAGCGGTAAGAGATTCTATGTCTTCTGTAATGTATTGTTTTCCAAGAAAAGCTTTTGATTTTCCAGAAACAATACATGACAGAAGGCGTTGTTTTTTCGAGTCTAAGTCTTTGTTTTCTACAGTGCAGATATCACTTAGAAGAAGTAATTCGTCTTGGTTCATTTTATAATGAAAAATTTAAAAAAAAATAACACAGCTTTGCTTGGACCTGTGAATAACTTATGATCTTACCTGATAACTAATTTCAAAGTTACCTACAACTTACAAGTAACTTTGACGTTAACTTTGAAGTTAGTTATCATAAGTTCTTAACCCAAGTCAATAGACACTCAGACAGATTTCTCAAGTTACAAGGACAACAAGAAAACTTTTTTTTAGTAATAATCTGGTGGTGGAGCTGATGGCGTCAAATGAGCAGGCATGACATCTCTTTGCGAAGAGTATGATAAAAATAATTGATTACCAAAACATATCGTTAATTGCTTATAAGTCCTTTTACTTTTTTCATAGTTTCTTTCGCACCTATCTTTTTCCCTTGTTCTAAAAAAGATTTCTTTAGTTCTTCAACATTTACAGCCTGACTACGCATCTTATTCTGTATTTCAGACTTTTGTTGTTTATAGTTGGCCAAATCATTCTGGACTCTCTTAAATTCGTTATCGTCAATTTCATTATCTTCCAAAGATTTACTAATAATAAGTTTCATACTCATCAGCTTAGCTCCAGCGAGCGTACTCAAGGCTTCATGCTTCTGCAACTTTGTATAATTTTTTTTTGTTAACGGCTTCCATACCAAAGCATGCCAGGCTTGTGGCAAGGCCAACAGCTTCAATAGCAATTCCTACGACACTTCCCAGAGAGAGAAAGAAGTACTTTACTTAACCACCAGATTCTCAGGAGCCAAATAGATGCTCTAAAACTATCTGTTTTTAATCACATACACCCACTACTCTCTCAGCGCTATCATAATTTCCACCTCACTGCCACCAAAACCATATTTTGAAACAAAGACTGGCTCATGAGAATCATCATCTGTATTGATGAGTAAAATAATTGACCCAATTACCCATTGTCTTAAGTTGACCTTAATTAATTACTAATTACGGTCATTAAGGTCCACACGGTCGTTTCTCTCAAATCAAACCAAAATCCTGATAGTGCTCTGTAATAGACTAATAACTTTTTACACACCCAATAATTAGAAAATTACTCTCCATTGTCTCTCTATACTGTCAGAGTTGATTTCCAAAAACTCACAAGCTCTGTACAACACCTTACAAGACTGACAAACTCCTTGCATATAATGACCCCGCCCAGGTCACGCTGTGTACTTTATGGCAAGAGAGGTCTTTAGAAATTCCTGTTGACACAGCCCAGCATAATGGCATGTTATGACAAAAGCTATTTTATTGACTGTGTCACTGATGTAAAATGACACAGATAACACTTTTTATCACAGGCCTTTTAAATCTGGTTTCCACTAAAAGTTAGATTGACGATATCTGGCCTTGTACATAGAGGTACATAAGCCCCGTATTACAACTCCGCGGGAGAACTAACAGATGCATTTTCACTGCAGTACACTAGTCTTGACAACCAGGATCTTTAATACAGGCACTTTGAAAAGTCTCAGCCCAAAACAGTGTTTCTATGTACGTTACACTGACCGTAGCTACTGGCTTTATTTGTACATGAAAAGAACAGGTCCCCCAGTGTACTATCAATTTACTTGCTTACATACGATTTAACACAATCACAACCCTGGCATATGAAACATACACTATAGACCCAAAAAGATGTAGTCAAACTTCCTACACACACACACACACACACACACACACACACACACACACACACACGCAAACACACACACACACAAACACATGAATAAACATACACGTACACACACACAAACACATGAACACACACACACACATACATATACACACACATACATATACACAAACACATATATATACACTAACACAGACACTAACACAGACACATACATACAGCCAACTGCTAACCGGTATGACAGAGCTGCCGCCATTGCTCAGCCGGATAAATTTGAAATTCTTTGAATAGATTATAAGAACCGATCCGTTTTTTTCTGAGCTGAAAAAGTTTTCTGACTTTTCAGAATGTGAAATTTATTTTTTTAGCGCTCCAACACGTAGACACGTAGACTCATAGAACAGGTTCTGTGTGGTGTCTCGGTTTTCTGCGTACTGCAGTGTCGGTAGCACGCACACGCACGCGCGGACGCACGCACGCGCACACGCACGCACGCACGCGCGCTCGCACGCACACGCATGCGCACACGCACACGCACACACACACACACACACACACTTTTCACACAATGGGACATACCGGGAATATGTTTACACAACACAGTCAGTAATAGGCTGTACAAACACCATCCATTACCCCACCACCCATTACATTCACCCCTGTATGGGCGAACAGGTTTTGTTTACCGGCCTAGAGTGTTATTTGCTCTCAGTTCCCAGCAAGGTGCAGTGACATTACCCACGTTTCAATTCCAGTGCCATGTGTGTCAACTGTCACTTTGAAAACATGCTATTTGAGCCAAACAGGTTTTGTTAGAGGTACATAACACACATACACACACACACTGACACACAGACAAACACACGCACGCACTGACACACAGACAAACACACACAAACACACACAAACACACAGAACATGTATACACAAACACACAGAACATGTATACGCCAGTGCACAGCAATACAGCTCAACTCACAGTTCAGTTATTTAGGGTTCATAGTGACGCTATGAGTCTACTGAACAAGTAGAGGAATCCCTTCTATGAGAACATTAAAAACAAACAAACATGTTTTATTGTACATTTTCAGTAGCCCACTCGATCACAGATTCTTATGAGCATGGCGAGATTCTCAAGAGCCACTTTTTATCAGGGTTTGAGTCAACTGTAAAGATTTCTGAATCTCTGCATAATCCAATGACACACACACGAGACATGACACTGAGCTAAGCCAACAAATGTACATACCTGAAATTACTATCCTTGCTACACACAAACAGGAACAATATCCTCAATGAATACTCACTCACAAATCAGTGACGCAGTTGTCTACCAAGGTCATTTTTGGGTATGTCACATATCGAGGGTTCCGGGCGTAAGGGCCGTAAATCGACATTTTGGCGATTTTGTGATTTTTATATCGCCGAAACCGTTTTTGTGTGTAGATTTATCCTGTGATATCCATATTTCAATCAGTCACATATATAATGTGTTATTGATGAGAACTTAAATCAATTAACGGTTTTGGGTGAGACAGCTGCATGCCAGACAGCCGCATCTTGAATTACGGCAGTGTATAAGAAGCGCGCTATTACCAGTGGCGGGGGCGTAAAGGCCTTATCTGTATGTGCCTGGTCCACCGCGCGCGTGTTTACATTCAGGCACTCGGCGCATCGTGCATGCTGAAGAGCCGTAACTCCAGCTACCATTTTTAAGCAGGCAGAAGTCTGAACAAAGCACACTGATTTTGAAAGCTTAAAGACGGTAGATGCCGTTACGATCGTCCAGCTGGCAAAGAAACAATAAAAGTACCTGCTAAAAGGACAGCATGAAGACAGTACCATGCCTGGCTTGCACGCATTTTAGAGGCATGCCATTAAACAACAAAGATAACTGACGATTTCCGACACTGTGTTTAACCGTAGACTATTATGAAAAGCGGAATATAATTTGGCAAGTCACCAAATCCATATACGTATATTGGTTACCAAATCAATGCTAGCTTATTAGTAAGTACATACACGCATCAAAGATGGTAACAGGAGGCAAACTACTGTTCAAAACTGAAAAGATATCGTAGTGCCGTGAAAAGAACAAAAAAAAAAAAAAAAATGTTACGCTGACTACACTAGAGACATGTATATAGATCAGTCTCTGTGTCCCTGACAGGCCAGAAACTGAATTCCAGACATTCCTAACTTGACAGGCCTGCACAGTTTCAGTCCCCAGGTGCAGACTGACACATCCTTTCAAACCGGAAGAAACCGTTGGCTTTACGAATTATACACACGTTTTTATTCTTTCATCCGACCATCCTGTGCCAGGACGCTGATTACGGGACGAGTTTCTACCAAGGTAAGCACACATACACACACACACACACACACACACACACACACACACACACACACACACACACACACACATGGACAAACACACATTTTCCAACTGATCTGAATGCTAGCGTGGTAACTTGGATAACTTACACCAACCTTGTAAACTGATTTATACATAAATAAAATGTAGGTTTCTGAACACGGGCACTAATTAATCTCTTGTTCTCGTTTACAGGCACTCATCTATGGAATCAGACGACAATCATGTATTCCTGCATCTTGCTGCTTCACTCACTGCAGAAAAAAAATGATGACAGTTTCAGCACTTCGGACGACGAGCCACTGAAAAACACCGTTCAGTTTAATGAATCTGATCTGGAGCCCCTTAAATGGCAGACTGGTTTTGACACATCAGATGAAGAACCTCTGCAGATGAAAGCTAATCACGATATCGATGACCTGATCACGGACCCTTCCTACGTACCTTCTGATTTTGAGCAGGTTTCAACAAGCAAGAAAAGAAAAGCAAACAAAAGAAAAAAGAGGAAGAGAAACAGTGATCCCGATCTTCAGACCGCAAAAGAAAGCAGTCTTCAAGCCCACCTGAGCCGTCAGAGAAATCTGCATGATCACACAGGCAGGTTGGACAACTTTTTGGCGTCCAATGGATTGTACAGACAAAAAATTGTTCCTGATGGTAACTGCTTTTTCGAGTCATCTGTCGTTCATCTGGAGGACATCAGCCATTTGGAACTGAGACACTGTCTGTGTGACCATCTGATAGAAAACATTACAGAGTACATTCATTTCATGGTCAACAGAAGTGAAGAAGATGAAAATGAGCGTTATCTCCGGTATCACTCAAATGTCAGTGAACTCAGAAAGCCGGGAAGATGGGTCAATGATGCTGCTGATTTACTTCCTCGTGCTCTCGCAGACTGGGCAGAAAGGACTGTCATCATATACTTCAGTGACGTCTTCAAGTCTCAGCACGAGATACACCCCTCATCTGGCAGAAACAGTCAGCCAGTTATCCCCCTCGCTTTCATTGACTTTGATCCAACTCACTATGATGTTTGTCTTCCCCTCCTTCGTGCAAGAGCTGATCCGGCAGGTGAGAACACACGCACACACACACACACTCACACAAACATACACACACACACACACACACACACACACACACACACACACACACACACACACACACGCACACAGAGAGAGAGAGAGAGAGAGAGAGAGAGAGAGGGAGAGTTGCACAATTCAGCCATACATGCATTTATCACGTTACAGTCACCATCCTTCATACCCCAGCGCCCAATCTTCTAATCACATGAAGTGATAATTGTGAGTAAAGGGCCTGAAACACGTTTGTGATTTCTCATTTTGCTGTCTTGCAGGCCCGTCTACTTTGCATCACAGTGAGACGTGTACCGCAAGGCCCTCCAAGTATACAGATGAGGCCTTGACTCCAAACGACGCAGGTACCAGCACTCCTCCACACGACGCAGGTAACAGCACTCCTCCACACGAAGCAGGTAACAGCACTCCTCCACACGACGCAGGTAACAGCACTCCTCCACACGACGCAGGTAACAGCACTCCTCCACACGACGCAGGTAGCAGCTCTCCTCCAAATGACGCAGGTAAAGGCTGTACTTCAAATGAGGCAGACGCTGCATTGATTAATGATGAGAGATGTCCCTCTCCTGAACCAGACAGCTCGATTTCAATATCTAATAAAGTGACACCAAGGAAACAAGGAATGTATTCCAGTCCGCCCAAAATGAAGCTAGCGCGACAACGGGAAGCCAGACCAGAAAAGTGGAAAAAAAATGTTCGGAAGACCTTGCACCTGCAAGGCAAACAATACCTTTCCCAATCTGGCAAAACAGTACCATCAAAGGTGATGAGGGAGGTGGACTGTGCAAAGTGCAGGTACAAGTGTTCTGAAAAGATAACAGAGGAGAGCCGAAAAGAACTCTTCGATGCCTTTTATGCTCTTCAATCATATGAAAGGCAGAAGGATTTTGTCTGTGCCAACGTTTTGCAGAGGCAAACAGCAACGATGTTTGATGAGGATGCACAACAACCAAAGGAGAAAAAACGTCGAGTTTGTCGTGTATTTTCTTTTAATGTTAACGGCACCGTCCACAGAGTCTGCAAGAATTTTTTTCTTGCGACCCTAGCTGTTGGTGAAACCTACGTGGACCATGCTCTGGAAAACAGCACTGGAGGTGTGTTCACAGGGCAGCAGCTACGGGGAAAGTCACGACCACCCCACAACAAATATAGTAATGAGGCTGTTGACCGTGCCAAACAACACATTGCGTCCTTTCCTGTGGTCGAGTCGCATTACACAAGAAAGGACACACAGAGGTTGTACCTGTCTTCTGACCTCACTTTGAGCAAAATGTACGAGCTGTACGCTGAAGCTTGCCAAAGTGGTGGTCACACACCTGTGTCCGCCAGAAAGTATAGGGATATATTCAATCAGTATTTCAATTATTCGTTCCATCACCCAAAGAAAGACCAGTGTGTCACTTGCGCAGTGTTCCAACAGAAAGGGTCTGCTGCATCGGAAGAAGAGAAAAATGAGTATGAGAAACACCGTGATAGGAAAGACAGAGCAAGGGAGGAAAAAGATCGCGACAAAAGAGAGGCAGGCAAAGATCCAAAGAGGCATGTCATCACAGTCGATCTGCAGGCTGTGCTGCAAGCGCCGTGTGGACTTGTCAGTCAGCTTTATTATAAGCGCAAGCTGTCTGTGTATAACTTCACTGTTTATTCTCTCACTGACAGAAAGGGGACCTGTTTCACGTGGGATGAAAGCGAAGGAAAGCGCGGTTCATGCGAAATTGCCACCTGCCTGTACATTTACCTGTCATCCTTGCCCCATCATATTGAGGAAGTTATCATTTTTTCTGACTGCTGTTCAGGACAGAACCGCAACCAAAACCTATCAGCAGCACTAATTCATGCTGTCAATAACATTAGCAACATCAAGGTTATCAGCCATAAATATTTAGAAACAGGACACACCCACATGGAATGTGACAGCATGCATGCAGCCATAACTTTCGCCAAAAAACACTCTCCAATCTACACGCCGAGTGGCTGGGACATCATTCTGAGGATGGCACGACGAGGACAGCCCTATGTCGTCATCCCGCTCAAGCATGGTGACTTTCTTGATTTCAAACATGTAGCATCCACAGTCATCAGAAATACAAAGACAGACTTGAAAGGAAACAAGGTCAACTGGCTCAGCATCAAAGTGATGCAGTTCCTAAAAGGTCAAGAAGAGATGATGTTTTTCAAGTACTCCTTCGATGATCAAGAGTTCCAAGTGCTGAAGATGATAGGGTCCAGCAAGCGTCGTGCACAACCTCTACCTGCACAAATACCTAGGTGCTACGCCTCAAAGCTCCCTGTGTCCTTCGCCAAGAAGCAAGATCTGCTGTCTCTTTGCCGCTCTGGAATCATTCCAGCTGAACATCACCCATTCTATGAAAGCCTCTCGACATCTCCAGCTACGAAGGACAAACTGCCCGAGCCTGACATGATGGAGGATGACTGCTCTGATATGGATTAGAACAGGTCATTAGAACAGATCATCTCGGAGTCATGTCTGGCAATGGCACACTTGGCCAGAATAAAACTCTGAGCTCTGACACAAGTTTGACAGTGAGGAACTGTAAATATTGTAATATGGACATAATAAGCGGACTTCAAATTTCAATAATATGTGATTTTGTGTCAGAAAACTCAATCCTTGGATGTTGGAATTTCTTTTCTTTTTCCTTCTTCTTCAAATGTTGACATGCTGAGAAGACTGAAATCAAAGCCTGTGCTACGTATGCTTTTTGAACTGAAAATATGACTTGTAAATGATAACTGTGAATGGTAAGACACTTATCAAACATGCCACGACGACATCATTGGGTGAGTTCTCTTTCATTTCTGCATAGTTACTTTCTCTTCACGTGTAACGAGATGTTCCTGTATTTTGATAATGCCATTATTGCTGTCAGTATCGCTGATTTCATGTTTGGTTGGTTTTCTCCGTATAGAGTGCACAGCTTAAGTGGACTGATCAGTTAAAAACATGTGAAAATGTAATCTGTCACTGGTCAGTCTCCTTGGACTCGTATTACATAGATCCTGCTAGATTGAACAGTTTTAAGTTGTGGACCGCTATTCTCCGTACATGTTTTACGATCTTCTTACACTCATGCAGCAGTTCTATGCTTGTTTTTATCTCCTGCTAAAGAGTCTTGTTTGATTATACTGTTCTTTTCCATGTCCGGTAATGGCAATTTCACCGTGCAGTTGCCGGGCGTAAAGGCCTTATAACTATTTAGAGCTTTTGCGTCCGTAGAGGAGTCTGTTTTTCCTCACCCCTTGACAGCAGTAACTCTTTCTGCGGCTGTCAGGCAATATCAACATGACCCATTTCAGAAACGCAGCCTAGGAGGAAACCTAGCTGCGGTCCTCAGGCGGGAATGTTTACGTATATACTGGCCATTTTGGGCGTACCTGACACTGTCATTTAGCAGCCCTGTCTTTACGCAGGCACAGGTGGCTGCAAACCTTTTACTCTGAGCGTGCATAAGGACCGTAAATAATGTCAACATTGTTTATTTGCCAAATGTACGCTAAATAAAAATGACTGTTTCAAAATGTTCATTTGAAAGTACAGAGGAGAAAACAAGCTTTCAACTGATACATGTTTTGATACCAGGAACTCAAGCACTAAATAGAAATAAATTTTCAAAACTTTCAAACTGCTCTCCTGTAAAATTGTGGGAAAACGAGATACGGCTCTTACGCCCGGAACCCTCGATATAGTCTATGGGAGACAACTCTGTACAGTGGTTAAATCTTTCAAGTGATTATGTCCCTTATGTCATTGACCAGGAAATACATAGAGTTTTATCCCTGAGTGAGTGTATCTGTGGTTTGAATCTAAATCCATTTAGCTTACATAGAAGCAGTAACACAGTGTAAATGTAAAACGTTACTGACAACATAGCTGATGGGTGCAAACGTAAAAAGTTACTGTTCAGTGTAATTTCCTAGACAACATGATTTTGCTTGATAACAATTTATTCTTTTGATTCTCTAATAAAAATGACAGATGGACAAATCCAAGTGTTTGATGTTACAGAATGCTTCAAAGATGTTAAGTGTTTTTATGACTTAAAAACACGTGTGTTTGGACCCAGCTTTAAACTCTCAACACCGTCAATAAGGATATACACGACATATAATGTTACTTTGGAATATTCAGATGGATTACCACGTTTTCATTATGAGACTGTTGATCTTAAGACAAATGCTTTTAAAGTTTATAATGCTAACAGTGGCCACTTGCGTTGGTTTGAGGTACTGTGTGAAGACATATTTGATCAATTAAGAAAACTACATTGTTACATTGAAAGTGTTACATTTAATAAAGTAATATTACACCTGCAGGACAAAACTTCAAGACAAACACCAGGAAAGTAGTTGACTTGTTTATCATAACTACAGATAATACAGTATTACATATGGTGTGACAATGGTAATATATTTTTATTTATTATTTTGATGGTCAAATAAAAATGACGGACAATGCTCAAAGCCCTGGCCCATCAAACCCTGGCTCATCTAGTTTAAGAAACGTGTTTCACACAACAGACTTGCCTATATCCAATACTAACAATGTTTATGAATCAATAGAAAACTCTTTTTCTGTCATACAAAATAATCTTCTTAGAGGCAGTGTGAAGATTCAGATTGTTGCAAAAATAGAATTTACTAGAGTAGATGGTGAAGTGATTGTATCGTACATATCAACAAGGCAACACACAGTTAACACACAAAGAGAATTGGAGAACGTGTTTAGAGATAGACTATTACCTGACTTCCTCCAAGCAATTGACAGTGCAAAAATGAAGGGGTCTGGCTGGCACGAAGGACATGTACATGAACTACAATTAAAGCAGTCAAGGTATCATCCTATATTAGGTAAAGCATGGTTGCCACTGCCAACAGAGGTTGCAAACAAAAAGGCTGTAGTCAATATACAGAACGATGACAATTTCTGTTTCATCTGGTCTGTGCTTGCTAAACTACACTTTGTAAAATCAAAACCTGAACGTGTATCTAACTACACTAAATTTGTAAATGAACTCAACTTCAGTGGCATTGAGTTCCCTGTTAAAATAGAGGACATAGACTTGTTTGAAAAACTAAATCCTGGTATATCTGTAAATGTGTTTGTGTGGGATAATGTGTCTGTTGACAAGTTACAGCCAATTAGAGTATCACCTCTGGCTCCAACATATGGGCAGTCAGAATATAAACATGTTGACATGTTATTAATCGGTGATGACAATAACTTTCACTACACAATTATCAGGAGTATGTCACGTCTAATTCATAATCATGTATCAAAATATGGTAGGAAACAGGAAGTTTGTAAAAAATGTTTACAAAGATTCTCCTCCATAAACATAGCGCACAAACACATCCTACACTGCAGGTCAGCTGATGACATACAAACTGTACTTAAGTATCCAGATCCTGGTAGTCAAGTGTATTTTAAGAACTATGGGAATCAACAAAAGCTGCCGTTTGTAGTGTACGCAGATTTCGAATCACTGGTTGTTCCGTATGAAGGTCCTGTTCCAGAGTCATTACCAAAGACTATAAAATTGAGTGACCAAGTGGTGTGTTCTTTTGGATACATTATTGTTAGGTCAGATGGTTTGCATTCAGAACCTGTTATCTACAGGGGTGAAAATGCAGCATGTCTGTTTTTAACAGAAATGAGACATCTGTATAGTCAGGTAGTACAGTATCTCACAACATGTCAGATGCCTTTGGTGATGACAGAAGAAGACAAACTAAAATTTGATACAGCTGTGACGTGTTCGATTTGTGAACAGCCTTTAGGGGGTGATAAAGTTCGTGACCACGATCACATAACTGGGCGTTACAGAGGTGCTGCACATAACATATGTAACTTGTTATTAAAAACAGATCCTAAGACATACAAGTTACCTATCTTTTTTCACAATCTGAAGGGATATGATTCACACATTATCACCGCCATGAGATGGCCTTAGTCGCCTGCTCGGCGTTAAACCCAAATAACTAACTAACTCACACATTATCATACAGGCTGTAGAAGAGTCTTACAGAAACATAAGTTGTATTGCTCAGACAACTGAGAAATACTTGACGTTTAGGTTAGACAAATTAGCATTTTATGACTCCATGCAACATTTGTCTTTAGGTCTTGCTAGTCTGGCAGAAGGACTGACTGAGTATCCAATAACAAGTAAATATTTTGAGCCAAACTTGGTTAAAAAAGGTGTCTATCCGTATGAGTACATTGATCACTGGGTTGTGTTTGAAGAAACAAGACTGCCACCAAAAGAGAAATTTTATTCTACACTAACTGGCAAAGGTATTTCTGACTCTGAATATCAACACGCACTTGATGCATGGGATAAATTAGGGTGTCAGACAATTGGTGATTACCACGACCAGTACTTGAAAGCTGACGTTTGTTTGTTAGCAGACATATTTGAAAGTTACCGTGAAAAGGGTTTGTTACACTACAGTCTCGACCCAGCTTGCTACATAACTAGTCCTGGCATGACATGGGATGCATTTTTGAAATCCAGCAAGATATTTATAGACCTGTTGTCTGATCGTATGATGGGTGAAATGGTGGAACGTGGATTGAGGGGTGGGATTAGTATTGCAGCGAACAATTATGCAAAGGCCAACAACAAATATCTGGACGGTTATGGTGACCTTGGGTTTGACCCCTCGAGGTCAAGGTCATTCATTACGTACCTTGACGCTAATAACCTTTACGGATACGCGATGTGTGAGTTATTGCCCTTGAAAAACTTTTGTCTGCATGATTTGTCACAGTATGACATAACAGACATATCAAACTATATTATGACACATGACCGAAATGATGCTAAGGGTTGGATCTTCGAAGTAGACCTAGAGTACCCACACCATCTACATGATTACCACAATGATTATCCGTTGGCTGTTGAGAAAATGAGTATGACAGGTAAAAAAGAAGACACTAAACTTGTACCAAATTTGAATGACAAATTCAATTACGTGTGTCACTACCGCTTGTTGCAGTTTTACATCAGACATGGGTTAGTACTAAAGAAAGTTCACAGAGGAATTCAATTTGATCAGAGTGCTTTCATAAAAGATTACATAATGAAGAACACAACCCTCCGTGCCAGGGACGGCAACACTGCATTTGACAAAGACTTCTTTAAGCTTATGAACAATGCCTGTTTTGGCAAGACAATGGAAAATCCTCATCACAGAAAAGATGTGAGACTGGTCACAACTGAATCGGGTGCAATTAAACTTACAGGCAAGCCACAGCACACAGGGTACAAAGAGTTTCATTCATCATTGTATGCAGTGTCACTCAAAAAAAAGATTGTTAAACTGGACAAGCCAGTATTCATTGGTATGGCAATTCTTGAGTTATCAAAACTGGTGATGCTTGAATTTTATTATGATTACTTCAAATTAAAATATCCTGAGTGTCGATTGTTATACACTGACACTGACTCTATGATCATTGATGTGTGTACTGAAGACTTTTATGAAGACATGAAAACAAAACTACACATGTATGACACATCTGATTACCCTAAAGACCATCCACTGTTTAGCACACAAAACAAAAAAGTGCCTGGTAAGTTTAACTCTTACCAGTTCGCTCCCTTGGCCATCGTATGTATACATACGAAGCCACGCCCATGGAAATTTCCATCGTGTTTACTGAATTAAAACCAATTAATTTTTACTCTCAGTATTATTGTCATAACTTATTGACATTAGAAAGTCACATTCATATGATAGAATGAAAAAAATATTAATTTTGAGTTTGTTCGTGACCTTTGTTATCGATTGAGTCACTACGTCCGCCATCTTGCTTTCCCTACTGCGTTATTTTCACTGCTTGCGATTTCTTTCTGCGAATATTCGTCAAAATGAGTTCATCTGAGTCCAAAAGTGAAGAGTATCTCACTGAAGGGGAATCTTCCAGCAACAAGGCCACTGAAAATGATTCTAGCACCAGCGATGTGGAAAAAACGAAAGAAAACCATCGCAGGTCATTGTGACACTTTCTATTTTGGTTTGACCATGTGCTATCCATGTGAGTCTTTGTTTACCTATTGTCTGGTTCAGAATCGTGAAACTTTATGAAGTACATAAACAAGTTTTATTACTTGCTGTGTATTGCCTCAGTGATATTTTCAGCAAGTCAGAGATTTTCAGAGAAGCACATGTTTGTTGTCTCAGTCATGCCAGGTGTTGACACGCCCACATTTTCCTGCCCTTGACCGGTGTAGATTATGTTGTGTAACTCTTAGAAATTCAAACACATTTTCTTGAAACTTCACAAAAATGTGTAGAAATGATTTGTCCACACACTGGATTCACATTTTAAACAAAGGGGCAAGAAACAAAAAAAATTTCTTCTTAGTGACTTTCGTGAAAACTGTTTTTGGAAACCGGACACCATTTTTTCTTCGTCGCTAAATAAACAACAACTTCTAAACTACGTTAAGTACAGACTTTTTACTTATCCTGACTGAAAGCTGACTCAATGCACTTTAATATGATGTATAATAAGCCAACTTTTGACCACTAGAAGAGCTTTCAGCAGCAATTTTTCTTGGTCATGTGTGAGGGTAAAAGTCATTTTGTTCACTGGCCTCAAATAGAGCGAACTGGTAAGAGTTAAGGATGAACTAAATGGTGTGCCAATAGTCAATAGTTGAGTACATTGGACTGAGATCAAAAATGTATTCTATACTGCACCAGAAGGGAAGTCAGTCAAAAGCCAAAGGAATAAAAAAAAAACAGCAATAAAAAATAAAGACATTCGTCATGAACATTACAAGCAAGTGTTAGATGGTGCATTAATGCCTGATTATCCAAACAAGTCATTGAGATCAAACAAACATAATCTTGAAATGTTTCAAACACATAAGAAATCTCTGGCAGTTGGGGACACGAAAAGAGTGTTTCACACCAAGGAAAAAGCTTATGCACCTGGTCATTACAGGCTCAAGTTATCTGAAGAAATAGCAGATGAACTGGTTGATGAACTAATTGATGAGTTAGTTACTGAAATGAGTAACGGTGTCTGGGGGAATAATCTGTAATTCTTCTCTTACAAATGCCCTCTGGGGTGCAGGGTCCTACAGGTAATATATTGTTGCGTCTGGACCGGGGATTATTTTTTTTATATTATGAATGGATGTTGACCAGATGGGGTCTGTCGCTCTGCGCTTTATGTCATTTTCAGCTTCACCTGGTTGATATAAATATCTCACCTGTTTGGTAAACAAACTTGTGTCGGGTGCTGGGGTTGGCCCTTTTTTTGGCACTGTAATTGTTTTCAATTTAATAGCATCAGCAGGTTTTGGGTGTCCTTCATTGTTCATTGCTTTTATCACATGTGGTAATCTCTTAACCCACTCAGTGTTCCGGGTGTCATGCATGAGTTCTTTTGAATACTGGTAACTGAAAAGTCTTTCTGACAACTGTTTGTTAAAGTTCTCTACAATTGCCTGCGATCTGTGCACACCTGGAATGCCTCGTCTGACCAGTACGCCATGCTTCGCAAATAACTGATTAACAGCACCTTTGAATTCTGATCCGTCATCAACCTGCACAAGTCTGGGGTATCTTAAAGGGCCTCGACCATATATTTTTGTTAAAGCAGTAGCAACTGTGGTAGCAGTTTTGTCAGATATGGGTTCAGCGTCTTTGAACCTTGAAGCAATGTCAACAACAGTTAATGCATACTTGTATCGTTTCTTTTTTATTGTGTCATGTGGTAAGAACAAAAGGTCCATTTGGTGTGTGTCATTAGGTGATGTGTTTACAAAATGAGGCCTTGTTATTTTTCTTGGAGCAGGGAGATATATCTGCCAAATTGCTTGTCTCTGTAACCATTGCTTGACCTGACTGAGTGTTATATCTCCGCCCACAGCGGCATGTAATTTCTGAATAGCTGTTGCTCCTTTCCAATACCCTGATGGTGAGTAATATATTTTTGATAGTTTATTTTCGGCTGCCATTTTTTTCTAGCAATGAAAACTCCAGTAAAATAAACAAATGTCATTCCCACTAGAACAAAGATTATCTCTCCATTTCTTTGTTGTGTGCTTGGTTGGTAATAGTCACTTAGTTTTGGTTTCGGGATAGACATGTCTTCACCTGTGACAAGATAGTATTCACGGATTGCTTCGTCTGTATTTGAAAACGTATGTTGTGCGTGGCCTTCAAGCCTCAGTCTTTCATTGATGAAATCAAGTTTCTCAATTCTTTGCTTCTCATAATCCTGTTGAGCTTGTGCAAGTTTCTCAGATGCTTCATTGTGACGTTTCATTTCTTCTGCATATTCTTCTCTACCCATTTTTGAAAAGAGATAATTAGACCCACTGAAAGCCAATGCATTAACCATTGCACCTCCTATCATAATAGCTATCGTCGCCATATTATTTTTATTTACGTAGAAACATTTTCGGGAATAATTCCTTGCTTGACAAGAAAAACTTTTGTCGCAATTGACGCTGTAACAACTGCAATTAGCTTTGCACTGTCTTCGAAATCTAGTCTACTCAAGTCTGCTGATTTCATTTTGAGTAGACTTTTTCCCAGCATAGAATAAGCTACTGCTAATCCACTGATTACGGCAGAGTGATAGACAAGGTTCATCAAGTTCTTTGTGTCGCTCATTTTCTAATGCAATAAAAATTAAAATAATATTTTTATTACTGCATATAAAATGGGTCAATGGCTTTGGGTGTTACTGGTAATGTGGCGACTTCTGGTTTTGTTTTTGGAGTGTCTGATTTTTTGGACACAGTACGAGTCTGTGGTTTGTATTTTTGTATAATTGATAACCTACGTAACCAAATCCGACAACAAATCCGGCAACTATATATTTTGTTGTTTGAGGTTCAGGGTCAGACTTAATTGTTTGTCTCTCACTTTGATGAGGGTGTCCTCGGTGTCAGTCCTGACGGTCCTAACGGTCCTGACGGTCCTGACGGTGGGTCAGTCACATGAGCCTTTTCTGTTTGTGCTTGAAGCTCTAATTTTTTTTGTCTGTTATATTCAGGTAATCTTTTTCCTGCCTCTATTCGACGTAAGCTTTTAGTCTTAGTCACAGTTTGAACCTGTGTCAAAACTGGACTGGGGTTCGGTTGTGGAGTCATCTGGGTTTCGTCCATTTTCTTCTGCAGTAAAATTTATTTTTGAAAAATCAATATGACTCCCAGTTACAAGTAAGGTTACCACAGGTGCAAGGTAATTTCCAAACTTGTAAAACATGACACATGCTAATCTGCCTATTAAACTTGAAACAATAGGATTGCTTTCAAGGTCGTGTGAAAGACTGTCACTATCCACAGGTAGAAAGTGACTCACTGCTTTTGTGTATAGGCATACAAGAGATCGACTCAAATCATGAGTCATTAGTGAGGCAATGTGGTTCTCATATTTTAAATGAAGCTTGATTAGTTCGTCAGAGGTTAGAGATTCAATATCCTCTGTCATGTATTGTCTTCCTAGATAAGTCTTTGACTTGCCTGAGACAATTACAGACAAAAGCCGCTGTTTTTTGGAGTCTAAGTCTTTATTCTCTACAGCATTGATATCATTCAATAGAAGGATTTCATCAGGGTTCATTTATATTGCTATTTTAAAAAACAAAAATTAATTTACTAACCCATACCCTGTGGGCTGATCTGTCTTTAAAATGAGCTTTAGATGCTTAGTTGATTTCAGTTTATTTTTTACATCATCACGTTCATGCTTATTTGGGATGACGTCATTCTCTCTGAGGCAGTCTTCAAAGCTGTCACGATCCTGACAGTAAAACAAACAGATAAACTTTAACTGTTCATGAAAATCTTTCAGTACAGCATTATATTTCTGAGTCAGAATCCATACACTAACATTTGCGTGTCTGCCACTGAAGGCAAGTTCTGCTAAAGTGTTTCTCTTCTTGACAATGTCTTTCTCTGCAGAACAGTCATCAACAATAAACAATGTTGACTGTCCTTCAAATTGCTTGTAAAAATATTGTAGGTATTCATTCAGTTTTTTCTCAGGGTCAACTAAGTATATGTTGCTGTCAGTCCAAATGAATAAACGGTTGTGATAAGCTTTGTTGTGTTTGATTGTTGGACAAAATATTACAATGTTTTCAAAATGGTGGATGTATCTTGTTTGTAATAAATCAAGTACAAATTCAGTTTTACCACACCCTGTGGCACCACAAAATAATCCACAGTGTGGATCGAGTGTCATTAAGCTCCGGTTCATTTTAATACACAATATAATTTTAATATATGTGTCCACTCAGTCTGCTTTCTGCAATATTGAGTTGTGCGTCATATATCAGGTACAAATATATGTTTATGGCTGCAGCAGTTTCAACCTTCTTTTGTATCTGGATTGTTATTCCATCACTACCATTTTCAACAGTACGTCCTGACCTATGAAGATAGTCGTCATCTGTACTACGAAGGTCTAGCCACAGTGCATATTTGTTTGTAAGGTATTGTCCGATCCTAACGTCATACAGATGTAGATCTTTGCACGCAATGTTTGCTGGTTTATCTCTAATCCTTCCTCCTGCAAAATACTTTGTGATCTCATCGTAGTGCTGGTATGGTAACATTCCTGAAGCGTACACTTGATTAGGGCGGCCTTCGATTGTGCAGGACAAATGTGTAATCTTAGGATTGTAAAATTTTTCTGAATCCCGTTTATATGGATCTGCTGGTTCAACAAACAACATAAAAATACCTTTCAGTGACCTAGCAGGTGTGTTTAAGTTTATGTTCCACATTGGGTCGCTCTTGTCTTTTTGCATTAAACTATGTCTAATCACCCTGTCATAATAAATTGGCAGTCTTAACTGGTACTGATTTTGAATAAGTCTTGCTAATTCAGTGTGTGTGACAATTTCATATTCCAAGGAAATGTTAGAGATCTTGTATGTTGCACTAAGATCAGATGATTTAATAACTTTGGAGTAGTCATTTAAGGTTAGTTCAAAACTCAGACGGTCATTCAGTGCTCCTTGATAATAAGGCAGATGCGCTGTTAAGATTTCAAACTCAAGTGGAATGTAAAACCTGGTTCCATATGTTTCTGCTATAATAACTTCCTTGGCTTCTGCTGTTGATTTATCACCGGCATTGATTCGAAGTTTACCAACATTAACAGACTGTATGCCTTGGTAAATACGGTCTTCTCATTCTTCTCGAGTAAGCCAAAGATCTTTGTAACAGTAGAACACATCTGAGTCGTCAAGACTAAACACTTCCTGTCCTTCAAGTTTTACTTTAATAGTTTTAACAATTGCTCTGCCAAAATTGTTAACCAGTGTTCTGTTTACATCTGCGTCTGATGAAAGTTCAATATTAAATGCTAGGCGTGCAGTGCCAGGAACAATAACATCACTGGGACCTAGGTTTGGAAACTTAACTGTAAGTGTTTGGTTCTGGTCTATGGTACTTGGATTGTTTGTGATGACGATTGATTGTCGAATGGCCTTAACTCCCAGGGGCTCACGTAGTTTTCTGTATGGGTCTAACTTTGATCCGTAAGACTGTGTCATTTTTATTATGCACAATAAAAAATAATAAATTAATAAAACAATGGCAGCGGGAGGATTTAATCATGAAGATTTTGAAATGGATGTCATGGATGCCTCAGATACCAGTATCACAGATATGACTGGAATGGTAACTACTTCTAGTATGTATCACGAACTGTTAAAAGATAAAGTAAACTCATTTTATGACAGTGTTGGTGTCCACCCAGATGTAATAGATCCTAATCAGTTTGAATATGATAAAGGTCACTTATTTGTAAATACAGACAGAGGGAAAAAAATCTAACCCATAAAAATAATCCTTCAAAGTTTAGAGCTTTAAGTACAATTAAAGGTGAAGTTGGTGGTAACTCTGGGTTGGCAAGGTATCTTGGAATTGGTGGGTCTCCTGTTCCCCCAAGACTTGTTAGTGTGCTTCACGACACACAAACAAAGTTGCCAACAGGGCAAGAGATTGAATTGGCACCAGTAACAAGTCTGCCAGAAATAATGATACAAGAAACTTCATTTACTGAAGGGCAATTAAATGATGCTATGAAAACAATAGACGACCCACCTTTGTCAATGAGGGAGATTATGGGGTTAGATAAATCACTGCAGTCAATAAGAGGTGAGATGGTAAACAATGTTGCCAAACTGGGTGAGCTTGATAAACACATAGAACGTGAAAAAGAGAAACTGGCTACAGCAGACAATGGGAATCTTGACGCATAAATGAAAGAAAGAATCCAACACAGATTAAATGATTTGCAGATAGAAAGATCAGCAAGGTTAGAAGTGATTAGTATTGGGAGACAAAAACTGAAAACCCAAGTTAACAGGATTAGAGAAACTATTCAAAAAATACTTCACGAAGACACAACTCTGGCTGAGAGACTTAAAACACTTTTCAGAAAACAGGGTATCACAATTGCTAGTTTAATTACAGCTCTTGGATTTATTATCAGTACTGTTGTGTTGGCTGTCTCCGGTGCTGGTGGACCCGGTGGTAGTCCAACACCACCAGCCCCGGCACCTCCACCAGCCCCCACAGATCCAAAGATTTATAGTCATGGGTAAAGAAACAGTTGTTTCACATTTCAGACCTGCTTAAGAAATTGGCTGTGAAAGCAATGGACGCTTTGCCTGGCATAATAGGCACTGTTGTCAGTTGGTTGATTAGTACTGCAGCGAAGGCAGTGGGGTTTATGGCAGAGCATGTGTGGGTCTTTTTGGTGACAGTAGGAGGGTTGATGGTGGGTTATTTCATGAAACAGATAAAGAAGTAATAGCCCTAATCCAGTGAGTCCTATTACCAATGCAGTTCTTTCTTACTCATGTGTGTCAAGGGTTGGTGTTACTGGTTGTACGGGTGCTGGTGTTGGGGCCGGGGCCGGGGCCGGGGGTGTTACCGTCTGTAATGGTTTTAATGACTGTACATGTGTGGTTGTGGCCCCCAAGTTTACAGATTGATTGAGACCTAATTTTTGGTCATGACCTGCAACAATGATTTCATTATTATAATTTGTTATTGTCCCCATTTGGAGTTGAAGGTCAGATGGTAACATGTATAACCCGATGCCAACTACAAAGTCAACTTTTGATCTGGCATATCTGAGTACATCTTGGTAGCGTTGTATGCTTGACGGGAGATCGACTGTTGAGTTAATTGAATCTTCCAGGTTTGCAAGAAACTGTTTTTGTGCTTCAAACTTTCCACTTCCATTCAAAATATTTGATTTTGTTAGTGACTGTGCACCTAGTATACACCAGACATATGTTCTGATTGACTCATTTACGCGCTCGACTCCTGCTTGAGTAAACCCGTCACTCTTGTCTAAAATAAATGTGGTCCGGGCGTTAGACTGTTTCTGTTCTATTGATCCTAACCAGACTTCTGATTTTGATGAGAATGAAGTGTAACCGGGGTAATAACCTTGAGGGTATTGTCTGTGACTCATAGCGTAATACAATGTACCCATACCATTGTGATCATCAGGTTTTTGTGTAAAGTCATACTTGGGGCTGATGTTAAACTCATTACAGATGCGCTCAAATGCTTTCATATCCATGGGGTTATTAAACCTGTTGAAACTGGATTCAGTGGGTAGTGGTGTATGCAGTTCTGACAGTATACGTCTAAGCTGGTAATAAACATGGAAACGGTAGACAGACCTAATCAGTTTGTTTGAGTGATTCAAATGGTCTGTGAATGAAACACCACAGCCTGTAGTAGAACACAGAATGGCAAAGTTAAGTTGGTTTTGAAACATCTGTAGTGGACTTGAAGACCACTTTCTTGCAGTTGAGTCGTCTGTTATTGGAGGGTTTAGGTAATGATCAAACGGATTTGGTACTTTGACTTGGAATAGATCTTGTTCAGACACAGCTATGTCAAGCTGATTTAGTTGAATTATTTTCTGTTCATAAGTAGGTGCAACATTGTATTTGGCATCCACATTAAATTGAAATGCGTTTGTTGGGTAATGGTTGGTGATTTAAATTCCATCCTTTTTATATGAGATAATAAAAATGTTTATTACCTTAACAAATCTTGACACAAGCAAACCAGTGTGGTTAACTAATGGGATTGATAATCGTGATGGTTGCAAGGCTGTAGCTATCCATGAAATGTTTTATAGTGTAAGGTGGTTTAATGTAGATGATGATATAAATTATAAAGTAATTTTTGGTGGTAAGACTGAAGCTTTACCACCTGGGTATTATGACTTTTGTACTATAGCTGAATGGTTTCTTAGTAAATTTAGTATTAAAGCAAAGTATTAAATCCAGCTAACCTACTTGTTACATTAGAATCTTCGAAACAAGATTGGTTAAAAATGTCAGTTAATTTTGCCTATTTACTTGGTTTTTATTTGGATGAAGATTGGTATATGACTGAAGAAGATGTTTTTTCTCGTATTATAACATTGAAGACAAATAAACTTAATATAACTGGAAAACGTCCTGCCAATTTGTCAGTACACACAGTGCTAAAAGTTTATTTGAAAGAACTAAACACAACTGAAAATGTTCACAATGGAAAGCCTTCAACTTTGTTGAGATGCTTACCAACTGGAACTGCTCCATATTGTGAAAGTGTGGTTGCTAGATTTCCTAATTTGCAGTTTAAGAAATTAGGTTCTAGTTTCTTTGAGTCACTGAGTATATCTGTAACTAATCAAGATGACAAACCAGTTGTTATGCATGATTTTAGTGTTGTGTTAGAAGTTAAATAATTTTATTTTTGTTTATAAAAAATGATTGGTGGTCCAAAGCCGAGAATCATACCAGTTGCATGTCCGGTAACAGAGTTGAAAGATTTGGCTGACGTACAGGATTTTGAGAAGGAGGGAGAAGTGGGGGAGGTGTATGGTTTTGAACTTGATTCAACTGGCATGTACAAGAGGAAAGTAATCGATGACATGAAAGAAGGAACAGAGAGACCGATTCCTAAACTTGGTCAACTGCGTAATGTTACTGTACCTGTTCCAGTAAATAATGTACCCTACAACTTAATACATGTTGGAAATAAGTGGGTTGTTTCACCTGTGCCTGCACCACCTCCAACAATTGACTGGGACATAAAGATTGAATTTATTAGTCCTTATGTATACACTGATGATGAAGGTGCCTTAGTGTTTAGGAAGGTTGTTAACTCTGGGCCGCTGATTGTAAGCCTTGTTCCAAGTTTTGCTCTGGACAACAATAGCAGAGAAAAGCTAAAAGTGCAAGAGTATGAGAAATGACGGTATCTTCTTATGCATAGAAAAAATAGAACAGACACAGAAGTTGTGTTTTCACCAGCAAACTTTGCCTTAGCAAGAGACGCGACAATAGTATTTGAAATTATCTTGAGATCTGTATCTTCTGTAAAAGAGGCAGATATAGCACAGGGAATTAAACTTACATGGAATGACACAGTGGCAGAGTCATCAAAGGTCTTCATTGCTATTACAAAAAATAATGATGTTATTAATGTTTCGAGCAGTATTCTCGTTGTCAAGGTGGTGGTTGACAAAACAACTTTTGTTCGTCTGAGTTACATAAAACTGGAACACATTGATCTTGTTGCATTTTATTATGCCAGCAAATTGTATACTTTTGAAGAGTTGCAAAATGTAATTGCTAATTAAATAAAAAATATTTGTCAATAAAAAAAATGGTAAACTTCTATCCGCAACTACCGACGCTTGAGCCGACTGAAACAAATGTGACGACAAAAACAACACTTGCGCCTGATCCACATGTGACAGCTGTGCCAATTGCTTCAGATAAAACATTACCAGCAGACACATTCAGATTAAATAATATTACAGAAGCTTTAAAATATTTGGAGAGTGAGGAGACGAAATACTCACGGTGTAAAAGGAGGTATAAGTCAGTATTTAATTCTGTTCAAAACACTTCTATAGCTATTGGTGCAGTTTCAGCTGGATGTTCTGTAGGGGGTATTGTTCTGTTTGCCACAGGAATTGGAAGTTTGGCTGGAATAGCAATGAGGGTGTTAGCGTTGCTACATGCCTAACATGCTTTGGTTTGGAGGCCTTGAACAAGAGGTTTCACACAAAATTACAGAAACATGAAGCATTGAGTACGCTGGCTGGTGCGAAGCTGAGCAGTATGAAACTTATTATCAGTAAGGCATTGAATGATAATTTTATTGATGACGAAGAATTTAAGCGAGTCGAGGATGATTTAAATAATTACAAGAAACAGAAGTCTGAAATACAAAATAAAATGCGTAGTCAATCTCCCGTGAATATTGAAGAACTTAAGGCTAGTTTTTTATCAGAGGGAAAAAAGATCGGTGTTCAGGAAACCACAGAAAAACTACACAATCTTTTAAACAAATAAAAATCTGATTTGGTAATCAATCAATATTTTTGTCATATGCTTCGCAGAGAGATGACACGTCATTTACACCACTTGTGTCTGATTATTTAACCCCATCAGCACCACCACCCAAGTATTACTGAGAAAAAAAAGTTTTTTTTTTTTGTCCTTGTATCTTGTCAAATCTGACCGAGTAAGTTGTGACTTAAGTCAAGTTGTTGTAAGAACTTATAAAAACTTACAGTAAGTAATTAATAAGTTCTTATGATAAGTAATTAATAAGTTCTTATAGCAACTCACTTAAAAGTTACTTCTGCAGGTTCTTAAAAGTTAGTTGTAACTTATTAGTAACGTATAAAGTTTTACTTGAGAAAATCATGTTTCTCAGAAATTGACTCTGACAGGGGAGTGTGTAAAAAGTCATTAGTCTATTATAGAGTGCACTAACAGGATTTTGGTTTGATTTGAGAAAAACGGCAGTGTGGACCTTAATTACCGTAATTAGTAATTAATTAAGGTCAACTTAAGACAATGGGTAATTGGGTCAATTATTTTACTCGTCAATACAGATGATGATTCTCATGAGCCAGTCTTTGTTTGAAAATATGGTTTTGATGTCAGTGATGTGGAAATTATGATAGCGCTGAGAGAGTAGTGGGTGTATGTGATTAAAAATAGATAGTTTTAGAGCATCTATTTGGCTCCTGAGAATCTGGTGGTTAAGTAAAGTACTTCTTTCTCTCTCTCTTCCCACCCCCTGTTGCAAACAGAGTTATACCTCCTACAGATAATCCGGCCGAAACCACCCCCATGGCCATTGATGTGTTGTGTACAGAATTGAAAACCGTATTGTAACGGCGTTTGCACCGAGAGTATTTTGCTTGTTCTCCTTCCAAATACTTCAACGCTTCTGTAATATTCATTAAACGGAATGAATCTGCCTTTAATGTTTTATCACGCTCAATAGGCTCAAGCTGCTCAGGTGGTATTTGTGGATACAGTTGTGGCATTTTTTATGGCGAATATTTTTTTTATTATTAATCTTCTAATTTACTTTGCAATTCTTCAAAGGTATACAATTTGCTAGCGTAATAAAATGAAACAAGATCTATGTGTTCCAGGTTTATGAAATTTAGATAAACTAGAGTTGTTTTATCAAACACTATCTTAACAGCAGGGACACTACTCGAAACTTCAAAATCTGTTTTGATTTTTCTAATAACAATAACAACCTTTGTTGACTCTGCTACTGTGCTAGTCCATGTAAGTTTGATTCCCTGCGCGATATCTGCTTCTTTTGCAGCTTCCACAGATCTCATGAGAATTTCAAAAACTATTGTCGCTTCTCTATCTATGGTAAAATTTGCTGGTACGAACGAAATAGAAGTATCTGTTCTGCCTTTTCTATTTGTAAGAAGATACCTTCGTTTACCATACTCTTGAAGTTTTAGTTTTTCTCTGCTATTGGTGTCGGAATAGCTTGGCACAAGACTTACAAGTGTTGGCTCAGAGTTAACAACTTTTCTAAATACTAAGGCACCTTCATCAGTAAAATAAACATAAGGACTGATAAAAACAAACTTTATGTCCCATACAATGGGAATAGGTGCAAGCGGAAAAGGGGTAGGAATAATTACCCATTTATTACCCACATGTTTTAAGCTGTATAGCACATTACTTACAGGAGTAGGAACAGTAACATCACGAAGTTGACTAAGTTTAGGAAACGCACCATCTTCAATTGCCTTTCGTTTGTACAATCCAACGGAAACAAGTTCAAGGCCATACACCTCTCCTATTTTGCCTTCTTTATCAAAATCTTGTATGTCAGCCAAATCTTTCAACTCTATTGACGGACATGCAACTGGAATAATTCTAGGCTTTGGACCAAGACCGCTCATTTTTATAAACAAAATAAAATTTATTTAACTTCCAAAACAACATAAAAATCATGCATTACCACTGGTTTGTCATCCTGATTAGTTACATATAAGCACAATGATTCAAAGAAACTAGAACCTAATTTTTTAAACTGAGAATTAGGAAATCTAGCAACCACACTTACACAATATGGGGTAGTTCTAGTCGGCAAGCATCTTAACAAAGTTGAAGGCTTTCCATTGTGTACATTTTCAGTAGTGTTCAGTTCTTTTAAATGAACATTTAGCACTGTGTGTACTGACAAATAAACAGGATATCTGCCAGTTATTCTTGGGGTTTTTTTGGTAAAAGTAGACTACTGACTGATTGTGACCAATCTTCATCTGGATGTGTTATTTTTTTTTAAAATCCAAGTAATAATAAAAGACTAATTGATAAAGAAAACTGACCACTTTTCAGAAATTCAATTGTAACAAGTCAATTAGCTGGGTTTAAAGTTGCTTTAATTTTGAATTCATTTTGAAGCCATTCAGCTAAAGTACAAAAGTCATAATATCCAGCTCGTAAAATATCACCCTTTTCTAAACCATCAAGAGTTCCACTTACAGAATAATTTTTATCATCCGTTACATTAAACCACTTTACTGTATAAAACATTTCATGGATCGCTATAGCCTTGCTACCATCACGATTATCAATCCCATTAGTTAACCACACTGGTTTGCTTGTGTCAATATTTGATAAGGTTATAAACATTTTTTATTATCACATAAAAAAGAACAATGGAATTTAAATCGCCAACAAGCGTCACTACTAACGCATATCAATTTAATGTGGATGCTAAATACAATATCACCCCTACTTATAAACAGAAAATAATTCAACTAAATCAGCTTGATATAGCTGTGTCGGAACAAGATTTATTTCAAGTCAAAGTACCAAATCCGTTTGATCATTACCTAAACCCTCCAATAACAGACGATGCTACAGCAAGAAAGTGGTCCTCAAGTCCACTACAGATGTTTCAAAACCAGCTTAACTTTGCTATACTATGCTTAACTACGGGATGCGGCATTTCATTCACAGACCATTTGAATCACTCAAACAAACTGATTAGGTCTGTATATCATTTCCACACATATTACCAGCTTAGACGTATTTTGTCAGAACTGCATACACCACTACCAACTGAATCTAGTTTCAACAGATATAACAACCCCATGGATATGAAAGCCTTTGAATGCATCTATAATGAATTTAACATCAGCCCCAGGTATGACTTCACACAAAAACTTGATGATCACAACGGCATTGTATTACGCTTTGAGTCACAGACAATACCCTCAAGATTACTGGCCTCCCTACTCTTCATTTTCTTCAAAATCTGAAGTGTGGTTAGGCTCAATTGAGCAGAAGCAGACTAATGCCTGGACTACATTTATTTTAGACAGGAGTGATGAGTTTACTCAAGCAGGAGTCGAGCGCGTAAATGAATCTATCAGAACATATGTCTGGTGTTTACTAGGTGCACAATCACTAACAAAATCGAATATTTTGAATGGAAGTGAGAAGTTCGGCGCACAAAAACAGTTTCTTGCAAATCTTGAAGATTCAATTAATTCAGTGATAGATCTCCCGTCAAGCATACAGCGCTACCAAGATGTTCTCAGATATGCCAGATCGAAAGTTGACTTTGTAGTTGGCACTGGGTTATACATGTTACCATCTGACCTTCAACTCCAAATGGGAACAATAACAAATTATAATAATGAAATAATTGTTGCTGGTGTTAGTCAAAAACTCGGTCTCAATCAATCTGTAAACTTAGCAGGAACAACTGCGCCTATACTGTTAAAACCAATACAAGAGGTTACTTCCCCTGCGCCAACACCCATACAGCTAGTAACACCCAAAACGCCGCTACCAACCACTAACTCCACACATGAATCCGAGAAAACTGCATTGGTAATTGGCCTTACTGGATTAGGAATATTACTTCTTTACCTGTTTCATTAAATAACCCACTATTAACCCTCCTACTGTTACCAAAAAGACCCAAACATTTTCTGCCATAAACCCCACTACCTTCGCCGCTGTACTAATAAGCCAACTGAAAACTGTGCCTAAAATACCGGGTAGTGAATCTATTGCTTTCAGAGCCAATTTCTTAAGCAGGTCTGAAATATGAGACAATTGTTTTTTTACCCATGACTGTAGATCTTTTGGGTCTGATGGAACTGGAGGGGCTGGGGCGCTACTACCTGGTCCTCCCGTTACAGCTAACACAACAGTACTTATAATAAATCCAAGAGCAGTAATTAAACTTGCAATAGTGATACCCTGCTCTCTGAAAAGTGTTTTCAATCTCTCAGCCAACGTTGTGTCTTCGTGAAGTATTTTCTGAATAGTTTCTCTAACTCTGTTAATTTGTGTTTTCAGTTTTTTCCCCAATTTCAATCACTTCTAGCCGCTCTGATCTTTCTATCTGCAAATCATTTAATCTGTCTTGTATTCTTTGTTTCATTTCTGTGTCATAATTCTCATCATCAGCTTTAGCTAATTTTTCTTTTTCTTTTAAAATGTGTTTATCAATCTCACCCAGTTTGGCTACATTATTCACAAGCTCGCCTCTGATTGACTGCAGTGTTTTATCCAAGCCTGCTAACTCGCGCATTGTCAAAGGAGAGTCACCCATTGTTTTCATAGCCTCATTTATTTGCCCTTCTGTAAACGAAGTTTCTTGTATTACTGTGTTTGCTAATTCTGGCAGTCTTGTTACTTCAGTCATTTCAATTTCTTGTCCCGTTGGCAGTCTTGTTTGCGCGTCATGAAGAGCACTAGCAAGACGAGGCGGCAACTGTTTACTACCAACACCAAGGTAATGCTGCAGTGCTCCCTCACCACCAACACTAGCTTTAATTGAACCTAAAGCTTTAAACTTAGCGGGATTTTTTATATAAGTTAATTGTATTTTTCCTCTGTATTTAAATATAAATGACCCTTGTTATCAAGTTCAAACTGATTAGGATCCAAAACTTCAGGGCGGTCACCAACACTATCATAAAACGATTTTACTTTGTCTTTTAGCAGTTCGTGATACATACTAGAAGTATTTCCCATTCCAGTTACATCTGTTGCACTAGTATCAGAGACATTCATGTCATCCATTTCAAAATGGTTAAATCTTCCCGCTGCCATTGTTTTTATTAATTTAATTTTTTTATTGTGCATAATAAAAATGGCACAGTCCTACGGATCAAAGTTAGACCCATACAGAAAACTACGTGAACCTTTCGGTGTTAAGGGGATTCGACAATCAATTGTTATCACAAACAATCCTAGTACTATAGACCAAAACCAAACACTTACTGTTAAGTTTCCAAACCTAGGCCCCAGTGACGTTATTGTTCCTGGCACTGCACACCTTGCATTTAATATTGAACTTTCATCAGACACAGATGACAAAAGAACACTAGTTAACAACCTAGGCAGAGCAATTATTAAGAATATTAAAGTTAAACTTGAAGGACAGGAAGTGTTTAGTCTTGACGATGCTGATGTGTTCTACTGCTACACGGATTTGTGGCTTACACAACCAGAACGAGAGGATCGTATTTATCAAGGCATACAGTCAGATAGCATTATGAAAATTCGAATAAATGCATCAGACAAAACAACCACAGAAGCCAAGGACGTTATTGTGGCCGAAACATATGGAAATAGGTTTTGCATTCCACTTGAGTTTGAAATCCTAACAGCCCATTCACCATATTACCAAGGGGCACTAAATGACCGCCTGAGTTTTGAACTAACCTTCAATGATTACTACAAAGTTATCAAATCAACGGATCTCAATGCATCATACAAGATCTCTAACATTTCCTTGGAATATGAGATTGTCACGCATACTGAACTAGCCAGACTCATTCAAAATCAGTACCAGTCAAGACTTCCAATTTATTATGATCGAGTGATTAGACACAGTTTTATCAATAAAAACAAAAGTGACCAGATTTGCAATATCAACCTAAACACGCCTGCTAGGTCACTTAAAGGCATTCTTATGTTATTTACTGAACCTGAAAGTCCTTACAAAAGAGATTCAGAAAAATTCTACAATCCAAAGATTATGCATTTATCCTGCACAATCGAAGGCCGACCTAATCAAGTGTATTCATCTGGAATGACGGGATATCAGCACTTTGATGAAATCACAAAGTATTTTGCTGGGGGAAGACTTAGAGAAAAATCAGCAAATATTGCGTGCAAAGATCTGCATCTGTATGACGTAAGAATCAGTGAATACCTGACAGACAAGTACGCACTGTGGCTAGATCTGCGTTCTACGGA
>BTPG01000001.1:164143916-164184622 GCA_036245525.1 Semisulcospira habei | reverse complement strand
TGTGTGGTGTGTGTGTGTGTGTGCGTGCATGAGTGTGTAGACGAAAGACCTAAAACGGGTGACTGTCTTTACCATCCTTATGGAAACTGGGTATGTGTATAATTCTGGGTTTCCAAGTCAGACACCCATTTTTTCTGAGGGTTGTTTCCGCATTGTCTTGCGGTAAAGATTCATAAAAAGTAAAAAAATCCGTTTTTCTCATTTTGGCGTTAACACATGCACTTTTGTGTTTAACAGACACGCCGGTAGTGTGTTTGAAAACTTGTCCCTCCCAGCAATGTGTGGTGTGTGTTGTGACACAGAACCCTGAAAATGAGCGTGTATGTATTACATCACCCTTCTCAGCTAGCTATAAATAACTTCATAGCTGATATGGGTCAGGGGGGATATTTTGTTGTTTTAGGGAGTAAATTGTTTATGTTTCTACAGAATTAGGTTTGTTATTTGAGGGTGTGGTTGTTTTGTTAAAAAAAGTGTTGAGTTGTAATGTACTTCCCAGAAAGGTCATGTCTAGTGGTAGATTTGAGATTCATGTATACGTTCACCAGGGACTTAGCCTATTCGTTTTCTACGTTTGTTTCCATGTCAGATGAAGAATATTTGATCTGAAACGTCGTTGTTTGTTTCTATTTTAAAGGGTTTTCCGCCACTATCTTCTGTTTTAGTTTGACTTGGCCTATAATTATATTCGTGCGCCGGTTGCTAAGAAGTGAAGTGATTGTATGAGTGCGCATTGTAAGAGAGGACGTTTAGACTTTGGGTGAGGCTGCTGTTGTCTTTTGTCCTGCCCGACCTTTTGGTTGAACCTGTTGCTTTATTTTGTAGGTTTGTCGATGTTATCAATGCCGCATCTTCTTTTGGATTGTATGCACAAATTGATTGAATGGAAATGACGTCACAGAGTCAGCGTCGTTTCATGCGTCGTCTGCTACAGTCAGGCGTTTAGTGCAGTTAAAAGAGTGCAGGCTTGGATGGGCCATTTTCTGATGTAATAGTAAAGTATTATTTGTGTGAATGCTGTCCGTTTGAAGGAAGGTTGATTGATTGTACATTGCTTAACGTCCCGACAGCAACAAGACTTTCTCAGGACGTGCCTGCACTGCTAGTGACAAAAACTCAACAGAATATTGAATGTATGTCGCCAGCCGGTCCAATACGTTAAATAAAACCTACGACATGGGGCCTAAATAAAGCTAAGACCATTTAGCAACACACATCGAATATCAAGAGCCACAGGCAGCGCAGACAGTAGGGAGAGTTTAAAAAAGGAAAATGCAGGTGAATGGACCAAGGGTAGACAGAAACACATGCCCCCGGAATATAGAGAAAAAACCCACCCTGTGGGGCTGACCAGGGTGCCCCTGGGAACTAAAAAGTCCCCCAGGGCAGACCCGGTTGGGGGTGTTTGAAGGAATGACTGGAAAGTCGAGTGTTGAGGGCAGACCGGTTGGGGGTGTTTCAGGGAAGGACTGGAAAGTCGAGTGTTGAGCGAAGAAAGAAGGCGAGGATGGGAAAAATAGCCAGCACTATACGTTGGTTGGAATAGATGCATATCAGTTACGACACGCTTGTAAATTAAAACACTTTTAACCCCACCCGGGTCTGCCCTGGGGGACTTGGGTGGGGTTAACTACTTTTTATTTCCCAGGGGCACCCTGGTCAGCCCCACAGGGTGGGTTTTTTCTCTCTATTCTGGGGCATGTGTCTCTGTCGGCCCTTTGTCCATTGAGCTGTATTTGCCTTTTTAAAACTCTCCCTACTGTCTGCACTGCCTGTAGCTCTTGATGTTGGATGTGTGTTGCTAAATGGTCTTAGCTTTATGTAGGCCCCATGCGTTAGGTTTATTTAATGTATTTGACCGGCTGGCAACATACATTCAATGTTCTGTTTAGTATGTTGTTGTTTTTCCACAAGCAGTGCAGGCACGTCCTGAGAAAGCCTTGTTGCTGTCGGGACGTTAAGTAATGTACAATAAAACACTTTTAACATTAAGAAAAGTTGAGTTAAAAGAGGTTTTAAAAACAGTTTTCATAAAAACTTTTGCCCGACACGCTTCTAAAAACAACATTTTCTTAGTTTTAAACCTTGTACCGCGCCATAAACGCTGCGATTGCTTTTCAGTCTTAGCTGTCCTATAGTGTGGAATGTGGGACTTTGCCAACTGGATCCATCTGGTGCACTCCAAATGAATATTTGTGAGTGGTTCGACGTGCAACTCAGTGTGCGCCTCTGAAATGACCTACTGATTCCACTGATAATGAAACTCTTTCATTCATAAGAGTGCATTGAGCAGCTCTATAAACCAAAAGTGATGACCCCCTCTCCCCCACCCCCCACCCCCCACCCTCCCCTCCCCCCCCCCGCCCCGCCCCCCACACACACACACTTCTCCCCCCCCCCAACCCCCTTACAACCCCACTCAAACAATCATAATAGTAAAATCAACCAAAGGTATCTTTAGTGAGGTATTTTCACTGTAATCCCAGTTTTGTGTGAGAGGCACCCACTTTTGGGGTAAACACCCATTTTTTTTCCATCCAGTGGCTCTGTTTCTAGAAAATGTCTATTTTATTTTAAGTTGTAGAGCTTAGTTATAAGGTGAGTTCTAAACATTGGCATCAACTCCAGAGCCCTAGAATAAATAGAAATATGGGAACCCATTTTCACATAAAATGGTAGGTCACCCAGTCTGAGGGTTTTGTGTTCATGTGTGTGTGCGTGCGTGCGTGCGAGTGTGTTTGTGTGTGTGTGTGTGTGTGTGTGTGTGTGTGTGTGTGAATTTGCGTGTGTGCATGTGTATATGTGACACATTGAGTACTTAGATAAAAACCACGTTTATCGGTTTGTAAAGACACACACACACACACACACACACACACACACACACACACACACACACACACACACACACACACACACACACATACACACACACACAGTCACATGCATATATAAAAATGATCCCACTACCCGAACGATCAATCTTGATATTGTGTTGCTGACTTACTTAAGTAAGCCTGGATAAAAGCAATGCCATCAATAGGCAAATGCCACTCATCTGCAAAGGGCATAGATCTTGATTTAACCCCGCAGACCATAATGTGGATTAGATGCAAGATGTGTGACCCTTGTGACAAAGAGATGACTTATGCACCAGCGAAATCCATATTTTCTCAAATGTAATTAGTTTTCACATAGCTGTCAAACACCCGTGACCCTTGACCTTTATGATATCATAGAATTAACTGAACTAGTATACATAGGAAGGTCTTATCATCATCATGCAGCTACCTTTGTGCCAAATTTGATTGAAAAATTTGCAAAACTGTTGATAATACATGTAACTACAATTCTTTCCACAAAAAAGGGAATGCCATTATGGTTCACGTGGACAACCGATATACTTATGTGTGACCTTCTTTGTGACAATAAGTAAATGACTGGCTTTCACCCCATCTAAGTCCATGTTTTCTCAAACTGTAAGTATTTTTGACATGTATGTACACCCCACCCCCACCCTTGACATTTGCAGCAAGTTAAGTAAATTAGTATACACAGGATGGTCTTATCATCAGCAACCATTGTGCCAAATTTGATTGAAAATTTTGCTAAAATGTTGAAAATACCTGCAATTTTATCAAAAGTTGGCATTTTACACACATTTGTAAGCCTGTGACCCTCTCAGAAGGGTTATCCAAATCAGTATGCATAGATAGATCTTACCATCAGGTATCTCTGTAGCAAGTTTGGGTTTGAAGTTGTGAGCAGTATTTGAGAAAAAAAAAAACATCTTTTGTCAAAATATGGCTATTTTGGACCTATTTTCTGAGCTCTTGTGACCCTTGACCTTTCCGAGGGATCAACCAAATTAGTATGAATTGAAAGGTTTTGCCCTCAGGTATCTAAGTACCAAGTTTGGGTTTCAAGTTGTGAATAGTATTTGAGAAAAAAATAAATTATGTCAAAATATAGCTATTCCTGACCTATTTCCTGAGCCCCTGTAACCTTTCCCTGTGTAGAGAGGTCACTCAAATTGGTATGTTTGGAAAGGTCTTGCCACAAAGTATCCTTGGGCCAAGTTGGAAGACTGTGGCTTGAATAGTCTCCGAGAAAATGCCAACGTTCAAGTTTTCGGCACAGACGACAGCAGACGGACGACAGACAGAAACACAACTGGAAAAAAAAATAGACTTACTTTCGCTTCGCACGTGAGCCCACCCAAAAAGTGAACGCGGTCCTTTCAGTATCTGACCTCATGTGAACGCTCTAAAAATAAAATCTTACCTTAAAATCCCTCTCAGCACCAGTCCGACTGTCAACAACGAGCGTTCTTTGGTATTCCTTTGTGTTTACTGTCCCACTGGCACTATTAGTAGTTTTAGCCGTCGTTTTCAAAAGTTTTGGCGTAGTTTTTTTCTTGTAGGTTTAGCATAGTTGTTTCCCTCCTCCTTTTTCATCCGGGACTGGGACCGGCAATGGCGGAGTTGTATTCCTTTGCAGATATATCCAAACGCACATCAGACTCTGTAGACAATTAAAACAAATTACAAGACTGATGCTCTTGGTTTTCGAAGCATCTCCTCAGTGCAGCACAAGGCCCCCAACAAGCTACAGCGCACATGTTATCACGCAGTCAAATGCGCATTCAATTGTGTCATATAACCGCAAGATGACCGAAACTGAATTTATTTCTTGCAGGGAATGAAAACAAATACCTTATTGGTCGCAGAGGGTACATGCATGGTTCCTTTGACCTCCCTCAGGCCTATAAGGGTCAGGAAAGCGAACCCCCGTGACCCGGGCAATAACTAATCAGATACTAGCCTCATGTATTGGTATCAACACACACCAACACCCCCCCCCACCTACTCCTCCCTCCCCCCACCCACTCCACACACACACACCCTTTCCAACACACACATAATTTAGCCCCAAGGCCCCATTTCACAAATGTTGGAGGTGTTGCCTAACTACTGTGCACCACTGAGCTGGATAGATTGACCATGATAATTCAAGGGTAGTGTCAGATTAGCTTGGCTCCTGAAGGCACAAAGCTAATCTGACAGTACCCTTGAATTATCATGGTCAATCCATCTCCTGCTTCAGGGTCCCGGGCGAAATGGGTTCAGGTATACTCGATGTTGACTGAATTACACACATGACTCGTATGACCGAAATGTTGTAAGAACACATGACAGGGCCGGATCACTTTACTCCAGGATGGGTCCGACTTCTTGTTTGGGACCATGAACCTGGTACAAAAGGCATCCACGACGCTACACTTTGCTTCGACGGGGCCGGAAAATCAAAATGGGGGGGGGGGGGGGGGGGCGGGTGGAGTCGACAGACCTTGCTTCCATGGGTCCGGGAAATCAAACAATGGGCAGGGGGAAGGGTGTGTGTGTGTGTGTGTGTGTGGGGGGGGGGGGTAGGCATCAGACCTTGCTTGCAGGGGCCGATAGATCAAACATCAAACAACAAGGGGTGGTGGGTAAGGGAGGGTGAGGAGGGGAGGGGGGGTGGGTGGTCTTCAGACCTTGCTACCAGTGGCCGCAAAAACAAATTGGGGGTGGGGGTGGGGGGTGGAGGTGTCGTCAGCAAACAATGCTGGGTGGAATCAAACAATGCGGGGTGGGGGTGGGGGTGGGTATGGGGGGGGGGGCGTCATACCTTGCTTCCAGAGGCCAAAGAATCAAACAACGGGGAGGGGGTGGTGGTGGGGGGTAGTCGACAGACCTTGCATTCAGGGGCTGCAAAATTCAAACAACCGGGGGCGGGTGGGGGGGGGGTGGGGTGGTGGAAGAGCCACAGGTCTTTCTTTCAGAGGCCGAAAATCAGCCGGGAGGGCAAAGGGGGGGGGGGGGGGCGAGGCAATACACCTTGCTTCCAGGGGCCGAATAAACAAAACGGAGGGGGGGGGGGGAGGAAGAGGGGGGGGGGGGGTCCAAAACACCCCCCAAAAGGGACTTTGTTATTAGCATATTTACCAATTTTGGCTCTGGAGGAGGGATCCATGTACCCGCCCTGCCCCGCCCCCCCCCCCCCCCATCCTGAATCCAACACACATTTGCCAGCCTGTGATTCTTGATTTTCCGAAGCGTTATCCAAAACAGTATGCATAGATAGGTCTTGCCATCAGGTATCTGTGTAGCTAGTTTGGGTTTAAAGTTGTGTTTGAGAAAAAAACATCTTTTGTCAAAAGAGTGCTATTTTGAACCTATTTCCTGAACCAGATCTTGTGATCCTTGACCTTACCGAGGGATCAACCAAATTAGTATGCATGGAAAGGTCTTGCCCTCCAGGCCCTCTTTGTACCAAGTTTGGGTTTGAAGTTGTGAATAGTATTTCAGAAAGAAAAAAAAAATGTCAAAATATAGCTATTTTGGACCTATTTCCTGAACCCTTGTGATCTTGACCGTTGTGAGAGGTCATTCAAATTGGTATGTTTAGAAGGCCTCGCCACAAAGTATCCTTGGGCCAAGTTTGAAGAATGTGGCTTTCAAGGTCTCCGAGAAAATGCCAACGTTAAAGTTTATGACGGACGAACGACCGCTGGCCCAAATCATAGACTCACTTTTGCTTCGCACTTGAGCCAAAAATGTACTTCACATACGTACGCACACACGCACAAACACTACACGCCACCACACGCCACCACACCACACCACACCACACCACACACACACATGTGTACACACACATGGGGACAAAAGCCTCAGAGTGGGTTACCTACCATTTTATGTGAAAATGGGTTCCCATATTTCTATTTATTCTAGGGCTCTGGAGTTGATGCGAATGTTTAGAACTCACCTTATAACTAAGCTCTACAACTTAAAATAAAATAGACATTTTCTAGAAACAGAGCCACTGGATGGAGAAAAAATGGGTTTCTACCAATAAAGTGGGTGCCTCTCACACAAAAACTGGCATTACAGTCAAAATGGGTGTCCTCGTCAAATCATTCATTTTAGCATGGACTATATCAAGAAAATTAGGTGTCTGTAATAAGGTAAAGTTCACGGAATATTTGATGCTTCTTTTCCACTTTTATTTGATTGTTGTCATTTTTGTTTCAACTTAATGTGTATTCCTTCTTTTTCTTTCTGCATTAAAAATGTCAAGCACAATGACACAACACACAGTGAACAAATACCTCACTAAACATACCTCTGATTGATTTTGTTATGTTTGTTTGGGTGGGGTTGTGTGTGGAGGGGGGTGGGGGGTGAGGGGGTCATCACTTTTGGTTTTATAGAGCTGCTGAATGCTCTCTTATGAATGAAAGATTTTCATTATCCATTGAATCAGTAGGTCATTTCAGAGGCGCGTACCCAGTTGCACGTCAAACCTCTTTAAACTCAACTTTGTTAATGTTAAAAGTGTTTTAATATACAGGCGTGTCGTAACTGTTATGCATCTATTCCAACGTAATAGTGCTGGATATTTTTCCCATTGTCGCCTCCTCTCTTCGCTCAGCACTCGACTTTCCAGTCCTTCCCTCAAACGGGCAGCATTCACACAAACAATACTTTACTATTACACCCTTTGGTTTTCTTCTCTGACCTAGCATTACATCGAAAAATGGTCCATCCAAGCCTGCACTCTTCATACTGCACTAAACGACCGACTGCAGCAGACGACGCATGTAACAACACTGACTGTGTGACGTCATTTGCATTCAATCAATTTGTGCATACAATCTGACAGGAGTTGCAGTCAAAACGAAAGCATAACACCAACAAAACCACAAACAAAGCAACAGGTTGAACCAAAAGGTCGGGCAGAACACAAGACAACAGCAGCCTCACCCAAAGTCTATTCGTCCTCTCTCACGCTGCGCACTCATACAATCACTTCACTTCTTAGCAACCGGCGCACGAATATAATTATAGGCTAAGTCACTGGTGAACGAATACATAGCTCTTTAATTTGTCACTAGACATGACCTCCCTCCACATCACCCCGGAAGTACATCACAGCTCAACACTTTTTTTAACAAAACAACCACACCCTCAAATAACAAACCTAATTTTGTAGGAACATAAACAATTTACTCCCTCAAACAACTAAATTACACCACCCCCACCCCCACCCTTCCTGACCCATATCAGCTATGAAGTTATATATAGCTGAGAAGGGTGATGTCACACACACACGCCCATTTTCGGGGTTCTGTGCGCGCACACACACACACACACACACACACACACACACACACACACACACACACACACACACACACACACACACACACACACACACACACACACTGCTGGGAGGGACAAGTTCAAACACACTAGACGCGTGTCTGTTAAGCACAAAAGTGCATGTGTTAACGCCAAAATGAGAAAAACTGATCTTTTCATTTTTTATGAATCTTTACCCCAAGACAATGCAGAAACAACCCTCAGAAAAAATGGATGTCTGACTTGGGCACCCAGAGTTTTACACACACCCATTTTCCATAAGGATGGTAAAGACAGTCACCCATTTCAGGTCTTTTGTGCACACACACACACACACACACACACACACACACACACACACACACACACACACACACACACACACACACACACACACACACACACACACACACACACACACACACACACACACACACACTTGCACGTGCTCACTGGCAAATCAAGACAAATAATGAAATATTAATAAATATCGGAATCCAGTTAATTGCAGTACTGACATTTCATTGTTGATAAAACTGAGACATTTACATAAAATCACTTTTCCTCTGGGATAAGGAACGGAGTATGCAGAAAATAAGCATTTATAAGAGACAGAACTCTATATTTAATGCATTAGAGAACGTAACACAGAATTAAAAAAAAATATGTGTATGTCGAGCTTTATATAGAAATTATAGAAACTGAAAAGTGGATTACTCTGTCGTTATATTACATAAGGTGATTGAGATTTAAACCAATTTCTGACAATCCTACATTTGGAATTTGAAGCTGTTCTCTGAAAACGTCATTGCAGTTCGGGAAACAGATCGACCAGGCACCAAGCTATTCTGGCACCACACTTGAACTATCGTGGTCTATACATATTTTGTTTTAACGCATATTTAAAAGTCTTTGCCACTATTAAGCAATGTACAACCAACTAACCAATCATATTTTATCGTAGTCTGTCAGTTTAAGACTAAACGCGCCTTTAACAGCCGATTTTCTTTATTTCGGTGTGGCATAGTGGAACATTTGGTTTCTTTGCGTACGCGAACAACCACCCATATTTGACGCACACCTCCTGACAACAACAGAGGACATCCTGGCACACGTGGATGATCTCCTCAATGTATCTCTTCTTGCGTTTGTCACGTCGTTGTTTTCTGGATCACACAGTTCGTTGAGAGGAAAAAATGAATATGATAAAAAATACATTGGATGACAATTTTATTTTCCCTGAAATTTGAAGTCACTCTGCGACAATAGACACACTAATTAACTAACAACGTAACTACGTAACTAGGTAACTAACTAACTAACTAACTATCTAACTAACTAACTAACTAACTAACTAACTAACTTACTAACTAACTAACTACAGTCGAGTCGGGTTAAAACACACTCTGATAACTAACTAAAAAACTGACTAACTATCTAAAGCAAAGCAAAGCAAAGCAAAGCAAAACAAAGCAAAGCAAAGCAAAGCTAACTAACTAACTAACTAACTAACTAACTAACTAACTACCTAACTACAGCCGAATCGGGTTAACACACACTGTGATAACACACAATTCTGGTTAACACAAACAGCGCTTGGTTTCCCTGGAAAAATTTTCCTTCACTCCCCATTTTGTTTATCATAAATGTTAACAAGAAGTGATTTTTGGCATCAACTGGACTGTAAATATCTAAAGCAAAACAAGCAAGATATTATGACGTTTCGCCGTTTGTCGATTGTCAGCCAAAATAAATGACCTTGATGTACTTGTGGTGCCTTACACTGCGCGGTGGAGATCGCACTGTGGGGTAGCTTATATTAAATTTACGGTTTTGTTTAGAAACATTGTTATAAACACAGTGGCGTAGGAATCGGAGGTAAAAGGGGCCTGCCCCCCTCCCCTCTCTCTCCTCTTTCTCCCCAAAGAAACGATGGCTATATCCCATTTTTACTCAGGTCGCTCATCCCCGCAATGAGGGAAAGCATGCAGTCAAACTACTAGCGGGAGAAAACCACCGGCGTATAATGGGATATTGCCGAAAAATGGAGGGGGGGGGGGAAGTATCCCCCCCTCCATTTTTCAGCAATATCCCATTATACGCCACCCCCAACTCCCCCCCCCCCCGCCCCCCCCCCCCCCCCCCAAAAAAAAAAAAAAAAAAAAAAAAAAAAAAAAAAAAAAAAAAGAAAAGAAAGGAAAGAAAAAGGTGTGAAGAAAACCCCTACAATAATCTATATATATTTCGATGCTTTCTGACGAGCCCCCCCCCCTCTCACCCCTCTTCCCGCTCACATTGCAGGTTATTTCATTTTGTTATCGTAGGTTGAACTGTCCTCCCCCCCACCCTCCTCCCCTCCATTCTTCACCGTTTCCAACGCTAATGCAAACACGGCTCCTTAACGGCGGCGGGCGAGACCAGCAGCGAACGATTCGGCGGTCCCAACAGAACTCAGCAAGAGCAGCGGACACTTCGGAGGGGCTCAGCTCACTGTACTTACGAGCACCTGACACCGCCTCGCTGGGCTTGAATAAACAAAACAGATTCGTGAATTGAAATCAAGACTCGGTAAATCAACAGAGATTATGAAGACCCTAAACAAGATTGACGAAATGATTTCTGCGAGTAAGAGTCTTGACCGAGATCTTGACGATTTCTGCCAAGTTTTTATAGCCGACCTATGAAAACGTGGCAGAAATCATCAAAATTTTTAGCAATATTGACCTAATATAACCATCATGTTATATCATCGTCATCATCATCGTTGTCATCATCATCATCAGTGTTCCATATCATCATCAGTGTCATCGTTATCGTGCGTGCGTGAGGAACGCATCGTCATCATTGTCAAAATCGTCGTCAACCGACGTATCAACTTAAACAGAAAAAATAACGTCTTCAGGTTAAACGTCAGTCCAACCGACAAGGGGCGAGTTAGAAATCTGCAACCCCCTTTTCCCTCCCCCTCCTCCCACCATGGGAATCCGTGAACACCCATGACGGTTGCTGTTCGGTGGCATTTGTTTAGTATCCACAGGAGTTGAAAATAAGACATTAACTTCAACAGACGGTTACAAAGTAAAGTAGGTAGAAGCGCTGACAGGGGAGAGAATTGTGCAGTAGCGACCAATGATCATAGATCGAGTTTGGTCAAAGCCCCTCCGCCCCCTACCCCAATGAAAAAAAAAAAAAAGGATAGGAAAGAAGGGCGCGCTAAGTAAGTGACTGGAAGCAATGAATATGGAAGGAGGGGTGGGGGTGGGGGGGGGGAGGGGGGCTTCCATATTTATTGCTTCCAGTCACTTATTTAGCGCACCCTTCTTTCCTATCTTTTTTTTTGGTGCTTCGACCAAACACGATCTATGATCATTGGTCGTTATTTTATTTTGTAATCTTCTTAAAATATTAGTACTGGCAGTCTCCCTTTTCTTTTCAACAGACGGTGGTCGCAAATCAGTCATGTCAAAAGTGCACGTGCCTCGACGATATCACATGTTTTTCTTTGGATCCACTGTTTTCGTCGAGAAACGTGCAATTTTCACATTCTTATTTCCATAATTTTTTTTCCATTGGATTAAAAGTCTAGACAAACATGCGATATCGCATGTTTGTGTCCGAGCTCTTGATCCACTCTTTTCGTCGAGACGCGTGTAATTTTGACCTACTTCTGAAATAGTTTATTATAGGATAAAACAACATACTTTTTCCACATGTTTGAGAATGGCTTCTCATCTCGGCGTCAGAGATTTGTCGGATATAGCGCACGTCTGGTTCGCTGGACAGTATAAGTGTGCTTTTCCCCTGTAAAATAATAATAATAATAATAATAATAATAATAATAATAATAATAATGACGATAATGATGATGACAATGATGATGATGATGATAATAATAATAATAATATGTTTTTTGATATGGCGCAGGATCCCCACTAAGTAGGCTCAAAACCTTTACAAACACACACATACAACTAAACAATCATGACATAAGAAAAACATTGTAAAAAAAACCCCAAAACCGCAATACAAGTAAATGAGAAATGTTTTGTCCAATAGCAGAAGAGGAAGACATAAAAAGAGTGGGTCAGCATCTACAGGAAAAGACATCTATTTAGTCCCAAACGCAAGTTGAAAATAATTCAGTTTTTAGCTGGGTCTTCGAGTTTTTGAGGGAGAGACAGTGACGTCAAAGACAAACACAATGTGGGTTAAAGGAGATCAGAAAATAGAGGCTGAAAACCCTTTAAAGTTAGAAACATGAAAAACGACGTTTCGGATCAAAGACCCTTCTTCACGGTGATATGGAAACAACGTTCTACCTTGTTTCCAGATCACCGCGAAGAAGGGTCTTTGATCCGAAGTGTCGTGTTCTTTTAAAAATGTTTCTAGCTTAAAGGGGTTTCAACCTCCCATTTTCTGTTTTCCTTTCACATCAAACCCTTGCAGCAACAGTTTTACTACATAATGTGGGTGAGAAAAAAATTCAAGTATCGCAGACTTCTATTCAAACAGCGTATTTGTAAACTGTGAATTAACATTCTTTTTTCTTTTTAGTGTTTAAAAAAAAAATCTACCAATCTTAGCGTCAATGATACAAAGGACGTCCTACTGCGAAAACTACAAGTTCAGAACCCTGTTAAGCACAGTCTTAGTCTACATATGGTGCAAAGCTAAACCAGCAAATAACAATAACAGTTAAACGTTTAGGGCTTAATGGCTTTTATCCACCACGAAGGTGAATTCAAAGACGGAGCACAGAAAAGAGGTCTGTTCAAATTTTGACCTCAGATGGGTTCGAACCCACGACCCACGACCATTCGGATGAGAGTCGAGCTCTCTACCAGCTCCCCACCCAGCTCCCCACCAGTAGATAAAGTAGTAATAATTATATGAAGACAACACAAATACCGCTAAACACATTAATGAAAATCCATGGACTCGCTAGAATAAGCCCTTACCTGCCGGGGCAAGGCGAAAGCCACCCAGCTGCAAGAGACATAAACCCTCATGAGCCCCCGCGACAGCGGGGGCTCATGAGGGTTTATGTCTCTTGTCACTCCTACGTTCTTTGTGCATATGTTTTGACCCATTTACATCTGTGTTCTACACGCGAATTCCGGCCCAACGTGCAATCGCTTCAGACGCGCAATTCGTGATCATTTACACCGAAAGAGTTCATTCCAAACGTTATCTCTCTAGTGTATACTTATTTAGCGTAAAAGGGTTTGACGCGGGTTAAATCAAAATCATCTGTTGTCAGCATTTTTGTGGTTAATGTTGAAGAACGTGAAGAAAAGTACTGCCGTCAGACCTCAGCTGCGTTGTTTTAACCCCGTCACTGCCTGTGGCCGCAGACTTTGATGCGGTTTTTAAAAAAAAGAAATCATTGTACTTTTAACGTATGTACCGCTAAAACCTTCGCCTGGCATCGTGGGTGCAGGGGGCACCCACACTTTATGTACCGCTAAACCTTCGCCTGACATCGTGAGTGCAGGGGGCACCCACACTTTATGTACCGCTAAAACCTTCGCCTGACATGGTGGGTGCATGGGGGGCACCCACACTTTATGTACCGCTAAAACCTTCGCCTGACATCGTGGGTGTCGGGGGTACCCACGAGGACCAGCAAGGCCAGGTCAGACTCAGAACCATTCCCCATTCTCAACGGTGTGAAGCAGGGCTGTGTGCTGGCATCGACCTTCTTCACCATCTTTTTTAGCATGATGTTGAAGCAGGCCACAGTGGACCTCGACGATGACGATGCAGTGTACATCAGGTATCGTCTCTGTTATGATTGTGGTTGTGTTATCCTGTGAGAGCGTGCGTGTGATATTCGTAGGTAACGATCCGAGGTTTATTTGAGCTTTCACGGTTACGATTCACGTGCCTTTTTAGTAAGATTTTCTTTTGTTCGTGAGTAGAGCCGTTTTCGTTTTGTTAAGTTTAGTCCGGAGCGTGCTAGAAGGGTCGCACTGTCTAGTGGCCTCGTAAGTGTCACGTCGGTTGACATCGCAACATTTTCGCTACTTTTTGTTTTCCTGTGCGCGTGTATTGAGCAGCCCTTATTGTTTTGGGAATGTTCTCGTACCTTTTTGAGCTACCAGGTGATAGGGATACCATACTTTTATGTGACTTAATTATACGCTAGAATTTAGAGCTGAAGTAAGCAGCCGTGTTTTTGTAGCCCGTTATAGTATTGTTTCTGGAAAGTTCATGTTAATGAGTTTCGGCTGCGTGTTTCGTTTTGATTGGTCGCGTTGTTTGATTTGCATAGACGGTTCTAAAATTTCATAGTGTTATATAAGGAGGGCGCTGGGAAAGCGTGTTAGTACATTGTCTTGCTTTGTCAGTTGTAGAGATACGCAGTTTATTGCGAGAGACGCTGTGTATGAGAAACTTTGAGTCGTAGTGTGGACATAGCAGAAGAGACTTTGTATTCAGTAGTTTGTGCATTTGAAAGAGTATTATTGTGTGGATATCGCATCGCTGAATTAAATATTGTTGGAACTGTTACTCCAGTATTGTCTACATCCTTAAGCCACGTGTGACGGATTGCAGCTGAACGAGGTTTATTTTAAAGAACTCTACGTGTGTGTGTCTGGTGTGTTTATCATACTTCGACTACAACTCCACCACGTAACAGTCTCGATGGCAGCCTGTTCAACCTCAGACGACTGCAGGCCCACACCAAAACTCTAGACCAACTGATTCGTGAGCTGCTCTTTGCTGACGATGCTGCCCTCGTTGCACACACAGAGAGAGCTCTGCAGCGCATCACATCCTGCTTCGCAGACGCTGCCCAGCTCTTTGGACTCGAGGTCAGTCTAAAAAAGACAGAGGTTCTCCATCAGCCGGCACCCAAGGTAGAGCATCGCCCTCCTCACATCACCATCGGCGAGTCTGAACTGAAGTCAGTGCACCAGTTTACTTACCTTGGCTGCATCATCACGTCAGACGCCAAGCTGGACAAGGAGCTGGACAGCAGGCTGGCAAAAGCAAACAGCGCTTTCGGGCGTCTATACAAGCGGGTGTGGCATAATCAACAGCTGAAAACAGGCACCAAGATCAGCGTGTACAGAGCTGTCGTCCTCACCACCCTGTTGTATGGTTCCGAGTCCTGGGCCCTCTACCGCAGCCAACTACGACTCCTCGAACGCTTCCACCAGCGCTGCCTGCGTACAATCCTTGGCAGTCACTGGGGTGACTATGTCACAAACGTCGAGGTCCTCGAACGGGCAGAAACTGTAAGCATCGAGGCTTTGCTACTGCGGACACAGCTCCGCTGGGCTGGGCACGTCTCCAGGATGGAGGATCATCGCCTACCCAAGATCGCCCTGTTCGGCGAGCTCGCCACTGGACACAGAGACAAAGGGGCACCAAAGAAGAGATACAAAGACTGTCTCAAGAAGTCACTTAGTGCCTGCCAAATCGACCACCGCCAGTGGTCTTCACTTGCTGCGGACCGAGACACCTGGCGCTCCACCATTTACAAGGCAGCTGTCTCCTTTGAGGACTCTCGCAGAGCTGGCCTTAAAGACAAGAGGCTCAGAAGAAAAAACAGAGATGCCGTAACTCAGAACCCTGGCCAGACCTCCCTCAGCAGCCACTGCGGTCGAACCTGCTTGTCCCGGATTGGCCTCCGCAGTCACGAGCATGCCTGCAGACGTCGTGGACAACCCCTATAGAATCTTCGTTCGCGAAGTCAAGCCAAGAGATAAGATAAGAAAACCTTCGCCTGACATCGTGGGTGTCGGGGGTACCCACGCTTTTCATTTAACCTATTCAGCCCTGACGCACTACAGCAGTAGCTGGGTCGACCATGATAATTCAAGGGTAGTGCCAGATTGGCTTGGCGCCTGTCGGCGCCAGGCTAATCTGGCACTGCCCTTGAATTATCATGTTCGATCCGTTTCCTGCAACAGGTGCATAGTCGTTAGATGACGTCTCCAAAGTTTGGGAAATACGTGCGCCGGGCTGAATGAGTTAAATGTGTATATCCCAAAGAGTCTTTTTGATCCAGGCACAAAATTTCACGACTTCGTCGGTAAGTGTTTGGACAAAGCTCACCCAAAATAGTCTGCTCTTGTTTGTAAACAAAGAAGAAAATGAAAACGTCGTATAACGTTAAAGATCTCGAACCATCAGAGGAACATGCACATAAAGTGTTTTTAGAAAGAGGCCGGCAAAGATCTAGATGAGCCGCCTCAGCTGCGGCGGCTCACGAGGATCTATACCATTTGCAAATTGGTGGTTTGTTTACTTGACAGTGAACGGGTAAAGCCCTTCGCACATGCAGCCACTGGGTGACAGATACAATTCAGGTAGCTTCATGTGCGAATGGTTTATGGCTGTTATTTTAGTATTAGGAGCAATTTGTACACACCGCTACATAGTTTTTTTTTTACAAATGTTGCTGGTCGAGTCATCAGGCAGAATTGTAGTGTCCTCAAGAAAGTCACAGTCATCATCAGCAACTACGGACACACGGGCCGACCTGCCGTTCACCAGCATGCTTTCAGCTACAATTCTTTATGATATTTGAAGGATGACGCCAGAATAGCTTGGCGCCTTGTGTCGCCAAGCTGTTCTGATACGACCCTTCAGTTGTAATGGCGCGCCGACACCGAGTTATCTCGGACCAAGTATCGAGTTATGGTGATCACACGACCTACAAACATGACCAGAGTTAATTTTTGCTGGCCAGTTAACCCTCCAACGTACGTGGGTTAGCGAGATTGTCCCGATACAGTAGTGATGGAGATGACACAGGACCGCATATTTGTTGACAGGTAAAACTATTTCCACTCATTTTGCATTGTAACTGTAGGACTGTTTTGGCGTTGTTCAGTTCGTGATATTTACACTGTTCGGGCGGAACGTGGAATACATTGAAGTAGGAGAGTCTGGCGTGTATCACTGGATGCGTGCAGAGGGAGGAAAGAGGGGCAGAGGTTGGGCGTGTCGGGGGGCACATTTCCCCTTTCCCCTCCCCTCCCCTCCCCCTCCTCACTCTACCGACACCGACACAAACACTGACACACACGCGCGCGCGCACACACACACAAACGCGCAAGCCAGCACGCACACGCGCTTGCACGCGCGCACACACACACACACACACACACACACGCACGCACAGACGCACACACACGGAAGTACGTAAATCAGAGTTAGGTCAGACCCCGCTACGGCTCAAACATTGAATTAAAGGCTCGGTCAAAGGTGGCATCGTGATGTATGTCCGGGGCCTTCAACCAAAGCCCGCGACAGACGAAGTACAGTCCCGACCCACGTCTGGCTAATATGCATTACACACGGTACATGAAATACAACTACATAATAGACACATACATAATATTATACATTGCACACTGTTAAGATTACATCTAGTACATTGAAGGCGAACCTGGAAGCATATACGTCAAGATTATCTAGACATTTTACTTCCTCATGACTAACCAAACACACACATACATGCACGCAAGAACACACACACACACACACACACACACACACACACACACACACACACACACACACACACACACACACACACACACACGCGCGCGCGCGCGCACACACACACACACACACACACACGCACGCACACACCAGCATAGGCAAACATGCACAAAACACACTATTCCGCACACATGCACGCACACACACACACACACACACGTGCCCATACACTTACATATTTGATAACAGTCATTAATCAGAACGCAGTAGTCGCGTGCGCTTTGTTCGGCGGCTCAATTAAGTGCCGGAATAGTCTTGCTTTTAAAGTGGACAATGAAGATGCCTCGGTAATATTGGCCGGAAACGAGTTCCAAAGTTTGGCCCCTGAGTAAGACATACTAGTTTTGAATATATCAAGTCGTGGCCTGGGTACTGACAGTTTGTTCCTTGATGTCTTGTATGTTGTGTTAGGATACTTAAACAAATCCGAGACGTACCGCGTGGTTTTGGATATGCGGACTTATTGAACAGAAAGAGGTTACCCAACGGAAGCATGTCAAGGGCCCTGAGTCGCTCGTCCTGCTATTAGGAAGGATTAGCTTGGCTGCCCTCCGGTGGAGGCAATTAAGCCTCTTTAAGCACGCATCACTACATCCGTCCCAGACTGTAGATGCGTAGTCAAGAGAGAGAGAGAGAGAGAGAGAGAGAGAGAGAGAGAGAGAGAGAGAGAGAGAGAGAGAGAGAGAGAGAGAGAGAGAGAGAGAGAGAGAGAGAGATGATGATGATGATGATGATGATGATGGTGATGATGAAACTTTATTTATCAACGGTAAAAAGTTTTGACAGAAACAAATCGTCATTTTACAAACTTTCCGTTGCTAACATCTACAACATAAAATAGGTTAAAAAATAATAATAAAGACATTATATTTACACACATTATTTCATGCACTAATTTTTTTTTAAAAAGAAGGAACAAAACAAAATAATAATAAAATTAAAAAAATGATATACACAAAATAATAGTAACACTCAACATTCATCTGATACCGCACACACACACACACACACACACACACACACACACACACACACACACACACACACACACACACACACACACACACACACAAACAAACACCATACATAAATGCATGTGGAACATGAAAGTATTAACCATCAGGGTTTGTTTAAATAAATGCCCAGTGATGTTATGTTTGGCTCATTAGGTAATCGAAAAATTTCGTTTTAAAGATTCCAAGCGAGGATATAGTCTTTAAATGTGCAGGAATCATTCCGTACAAACGGTCCAGAAAATGATAAACTAGTTTTAAAGAGGTCAATTCTAGGCAGAGGTAGGGGTAAGGTATTGTTCCTTGAGGTCCGTTCGCGTTCTTGCTGTGGCATAAATTTGGTAGTTAGATACTGCGGTGTCATGTTATTTAATATCTTGTGCATGAGGATACATTTGTTGAAACTAAGTTGTTGACGCAGGCCGAGAATGTTTAGATGTCTAAATTTGTCTGTGGTAGGAATGGGCCGCGTGTCTATCATTTTGACAGCTCTTGTATATATAGAGTTTAACCTGTTCATGTGAACATCACTACAACCGTCCCACACTGTGGAGACATAATCAACGTAAGACTTGATATGGGTATGAAAAAACAGTTTACGAACATGTGTATCCGTTACTTGTCTAAGCTGGGACAACAGGAACTGTATTTATTTGCGTCTCCCAACATAGTTGTTCGTCAACGTGTATTCCCAAGAATGTACGCTCTGTGACTTGTTCTATCCGTTTAGCGTTCAGTTGTAAATGTAACGCTGTGGTCGGCGTTGGTGTTTTTGTCGTGTAGTGATTAAAATACTCTTTGTTTTTCCTGGATGAAGAACCATATGATTCACTCTGCACCAGTCGGAAACCTCCCTGAGACTACTTTGTAAGCTAAGGTTAATGTCAGCTGTTTTTTTTACTCGAAACATGGAGGCTCGTATCGTTCGCAAACAGGTTGCAGTTGACATCAGTGTTAGTAATACTCAGAGGCAAATCATTAATGAATATTATAAATAGAAGAGGTCCCAAGATTGACCCCTGGGGGACACCGTAGTTAACATGTCCTTGTTTAGAGTATTTTTCATAGGTATATACCTTTTGTTTTCTGTCTTTTAGGTATGATCTAAAGAATGCTATGGCGGTTTCACTTACTTGGTATGCTGCTAGCTTCTTTAAGAGAATGTCATGGTCGCCAAGATCAAATGCTTTTTGTAGGTCTAAGAAAACAGCTCCAGACATCAGGTTTTTATTTATTGATTCCAGCCAGCTGTCTACAATGAGTGTCAGTGCTGACTGACATGAGTGTTTCGGTCAAAAGCCGGACTGATGAAAATTCATTAAATTGCCCTTTTTTTTAATAGAAAATCGAGGAGGTGTTTTTATATGTGTTTTTTCAAGGGGCTTTGACAGGACCGACAAAAGTGAGATAGGACGATAGTTATTGACATCTTAAAGATCTTTTGATTTAGGGATTGGAATTACCTTGGCCTCTTTGAAAATAGTTGGAAACGTGCTGTGTTTTATACAGAGGTTAAAGATATAAGTGAGTGCCTCTACCGTATATGGTAGTGACATTTTCAGAATTTTGTTGTCGATACCATCCATCCCGGTGGACTTTTTGTTCGGCATGCTAGAAATAAATTTGCCGACTTCAGCGACGGTAATATCAGGAATGATGAATGTCTGCGGTATATTTTTTGCCTCACAGTATATTTCCAGTACACTAGGAACTTGGTACTCTGCGTTACTACTTGCAGCTGACTGAGCAAGTGTTTCAGCTGTCGATGGGAAGTGGTTATTTAATATATCAGCTGACGGTTGGGATGGAATTTCAGGGGCTGATTTAGCCTTCGTTATAACGTTCAGGGCTTTCCAAACCGATGCTGTATCTTTTTTTTGTCCCTAATCATTTCCTGGAAGAACAGTTTTTTTTTGACGCTCTCACTAGGTATTTAACACGATTGAGTTGTTTCTTATATTCATCAAACTGTTTTTCTTTCTTAAGTTTGTCTCTAAATGACATAGCCTGTTTGATATCTACTGTTAACCAGGGTGGCAGGGTAGAGTGCTTAACTCGTTTTTCTCGTATGGGCGCATGCTTATTTAGGACCCCAAGGATTAGATCCATCCAGTAGGACAGGGCACTGTCAGGAGAAGTGTGGTTATACACGTCACTGAAAGGAGTATTGCTCAGATCCCGCAGAAAGTCGCTGTTATTAATTTTTTAAAAAGAACGATATTTAATTGTTTTATGTCTCTTTGTCTAGTTCATGGAGACTGTGTAACAAAGTGGATTATGGTCGCTGACAGCTAAGGAGGGAACATGTACATTTGATATTTTATCATCACTTGTCACGTAAATATAATCAATCAGGTTGGTTGGTTGGTTGTACATTGCTTAACGTCCCGACAGCAACAAGACTTTCTCAGGACGTGCCTGCACTGCTTGTGAAAAAAAAAAAAAAAACTAAACAGAATATTGAATGTATGTCGCCAACCGGTCTAATACGCTACATAAACCTTACTAGACCATTAGCAGCACACATCCAGTATCAAGAGCTACAGGCAGCGCAGACAGTAGGGAGAGTTTAAAAAAGGAAAATACAGGTGAATGTACCAAGGGTAGACAGAAACACATTCCCTAGAATAGGAGGGAAACCACCGTGTGGAGCTGACCAGGGTGACCCTGGGAACTAAAAAGTAATTAACCCCACCCAAGTCCTTCAGGGCAGACCCGGGTGGGGGTGATCAATCAGGGTTGAAGATGTAGATGTGCTTCTAGTGGGGGTTTTAACTAACTGTTCCAAACCGAATAGTGCTGTTGTTGACGCCCATGCAGCATGGGGCCCTTTAGATTTAAAAAGATCGATATTAAAATCGCCCAAAAGAGCAACGTCAGCTTTATTTTGATTTACGCTATCCATCATTGTTACGAAGTCATCATACCAGTCCCAGCTGGCTGCTGGATTTCTATAAATAAAGCCAATGAGGACGGGGGTGGGGGGGTGGGGGGGGGGGGGTGATTTAGATGTTTTCACTTCTACCCGCAAGCTTTCCACTTGAGCTGACTCTAAGTCTTGTCGCCGTTTGTCCTTACCAAGTATTGATTTATGCATATATACTGCTCAGTTCGCCTGTTTGTTTCGCAACAGTATGTAGATTACGATTTTGCATGTCGGTAACAAGGCAAATGTAGCGAGAGATATAATACAAATATGGTCACAATAATAATAATAATAATAATAATAATAAAAATCAACCGATATCAATATCTAAAGAATGCTGAGAAAAAAGCTCAAAAAGACAATACACGATGGAGAATCACAATGTTTATCACGCGCCTAGTATGAGTTCAGCAGAATGTTTACGGTTTTCTTGCTTGGTTATGTCAACAAAAAAATAACAAGGTCGACAACTGTTAAAGAAAAGAAATGAAAAGTAACTTGTCAAGGAACTATGCACGTTCACCTGCGACGAAGTTCGTAATACACAGAGCTATTTCGACGACTTGAAAATAAGAAGAAAAAAACAAAACAAGAACAAATTTAAAGTCTAAGAAAATGGTGCAACTATAAATAATTTCGAAAATCGCTAAGTGAAAAAAGTATATTCAAATCTGGAAATGATAATAGAAAACTGGGAATTACTGTCAATAATTAGTCCACAAAACGCGCACAGTGGAACTTTATCAAAGAAGAAGAAACTGATGCAAATCACGACTTAAACATATGCTGTCAAAATGAGAACAGCGTGTCCTACTAATATTCATACACTGTCGAAATGGCTAACACCTACGGACGCGTGTCCTAATTTCCGGCGCGTGGCCTGTGGAACTCTTGAAGCAGTGAAAACAAGGAGGCACAGTCACTCTCACTAAGCTGCGGCACTCCTGGGGGTGGGGGCGGCGGGAGGTAGGGGAAAGTTAGCGGGTTGGGGTAGGGGTACACTGGTCGACCGCCTGCCATGAGTGTTGAGGTCACTACTGACTCGCACGGCTGACTGCTACAAAGACGTGAAAAACTGGATGACAGCAAACAAGCTGAAACTGAACGATGACAAAACGGAAGCCATGCTGGTAGGCACTCGCCAAAAACTCTCCCAGCTCCCTCCCTCTCTCCACCTTCAACTCGATAGCACCCCCATCTCCCTCTCTGACTCGGCCAAGAACCTCGGCGTCATCCTCGATTCCTCTCTGTCCATGACCAACTTCGTCTCCGCCACGACCCAGGCATGCTATTTCCACCTTCGCCGCATCAGTCAGATCAGAAAATACCTCACTACCGAAGCTGCCACCAAACTTGCTGTCTCTCTCATCTTATCTCGCATCGACTATTGCAACTCTCTCCTTTCCGGTCTCCCTCAATCCACCATCTTCACTCTCCAACGCGTCCAGAACAATGCTGCCCGCCTCGTCCTCAGAAAGAAAAAATCCGACCACATCACACCCCTGCTCAAACTCCTTCACTGGCTCCCCATCCCCCAACGCATCCAATACAAAGTTATGTCTCTCTGCTACAAATCCCTGAACAACTGCGCTCCTGCCTATCTCTCCAACTTACTTCACCCCTACACACCTTCCCGCTCCCTCCGCTCTGCCTCCGACCCTCTCCGCCTCCACATCCCTCGCACCAAACTTAACACTTTCGGTCCCCGCTCCTTCTCCGTCTACGGTCCATCCATCTGGAACACTCTCCCACTCTCTCTCCGTCAGAAACACTCTCTCTCCTCCTTCCAGTCCGCCCTCAAAACTCACCTCTTTCAACAGTTTTAGCACTATATCACCGCACTCCCCACCCCAAGCTGACCGTCGTAATGTATTTCACTGTTTGTGGTACGTGAGTCATTGTCTAAAGCGTGCGCATGCGTGCGCGAGTTGTGAGTGTGCGCTTAGAGTTATAATTATTATAAGATAAGCGCATTATAAATACCGTAATTATTATTATTATTATTATCATAGCCGGGCTACTGTTGCTGGTGTTCTGGAGCAGCCCCGGTTAGGCCCTTGGTCTCTAGGGCCGGGATGCCCATTTTTACCGCCATTTAGCTGTTCGTGGCGGCGTGAGTTTTGGTGTTCACTCTCAGTGGGGCGGGTTACGTTGTTGGAGTACGCCCGCTTGATGTTTACAGCGAGAGCACTGGTGCCCCGCTTGTTCGGATGGATGGCGTCTCTAAACCACCCGCTCTTTACCTCGCCGAACCTAGTGTAGAACACTTGGTCGTTGTCAATAAAGTTGACCTTCAGCGAGTGGCACACGTCTCTGAGACAAACGTTGGTGTCTGTGACGCATGGATCAGGCTGCTGACGTTCGTTGTTCGTGGGCAGGATGGACGAGATGAAGATTTCTGCCTTGGGGAAGATTCGTCTGGCAGCAGAAATTACATCCTTCCAGCCCTTCTTGCCGACGACGAACCCACGCTTACAGTCATTGATGCCGACATGCATGACAACTGTGGTGACTGCATTCGTGGGTCGGCATCGTGAAGGCGCTGGAGGATGCCGGCTCTGTCGAGGCCTGACATTGATACGACCTGCGCCTTGTCTGTGCCAGTGACAGACATCAGGTCTCCATGATGGCCGCGTAGTATCGATTCGCCGAGAAGTAACGTCTGGGTGCAGGGCTTTGGGTTTTGGAGTCCAGAAAGGTCGGTGGCTTTGTCGGTACCTGAAGATGGTCGTTTTCGTGCCGGCTCTTTGCTCTCGGGGGTTTGCGAAAATGCACGCGGGAGCTCAGAAGTTCTCCTTTAGGTTGGCGACGTTTCCAGCGCTTGCTTGGGCCGAGTGTTGGACGGGGGTGACGGGTTCTTCTTGTCGCTTTTCCCGCCGCTTCTCTGGCCATCATTCTCCCCCTCCAACTGGGTGATCATCTCACGCAGGTGTCTGATCTCCGTGTGTAGCGAATCCACCTCGATGTTGTATGAGTGGCGGATCTCCCCAACGGCGGATCGGAGAGCCGATATCTCCGCCATCAGACGCTCAACAGCCAGGGGGTCAGGGTTGAGTACTACAGGGCAGACTGTCTGGCACGCAGACTCAGTGGATACTGCAGCAAGAGGAGCAGATGGATGAGTGCCAGTGCCGCCGGCGTCTGTTGTACTGGCAGTTGGAACACTGTTGACGCTGTCGCTGATGGGGACGTTGCTGCTAGTGCTGCTGACGTCACAGGCACTGGCAGCACAATCACTGTTGACGCTGTCGCTGATGGGGACGTTGGTGCTAGTGCTGCTGACGTCACAGGCACTGGCAGCACAATCACTGTTGACGCTGTCGCTGATGATGGTGCCAGTGCTGCCGATGTCAGACGTATTGGCAGCACCAGCACTGTTTATGCTGTCGCTGATGGTGGTGCAAGTGCTGCCGACGTCAGACGTATTGGCAGCACTTGCACTGTTGACGCTGTCGCTGATGGTGGTGCCAGTGTTGCCGATGTCAGACATATTGGCAGCACTTGCACTGTTGACGCTGTCGCTGATGGTGGTGCCAGTACTGTCGATGTCAGACGTATTGGCAGCACCAGCACTGTTGACGCTGTCGCTGATGGTGGGGGCCAGTACTGCCGATGTCAGACGTATTGGCAGCACCAGCACTGTTGACGCTGTCGCTGATGGTGGTGCTAGTGCTGCCGATGTCAGACGTATTGGCAGCACCAGCACTGTTGAGAGAGAGAGAGAGAGAGAGAGAGAGAGAGAGAGAGAGAGAGAGAGAGAGAGAGAGAGAGAGAGAGAGAGAGAGAGAGAGAGAGAGAGAGAGAATCAATGAAACTTTATTTTACAACGGTTAAGGCATTGACATCGTCATTGACACAGCCATTTTTCAAACCTGCCGTTGCTAACAACTACAAGACTATCTACACATACACATATTTATAATTAAAATATTATATATATATATATATATATATATATATATATATATATATATATATAATATATATATATATATATATATATATATATATATATATATATATATATATATATATATATATATATATATATATATATATATGTATGTGTTGATAGTCTTGTAGTTGTTCGCGCAACGGCAGGTTTAAAAAATGGCTGTGTAGTGAAGTAAAATATAATACCTGCAAACAATTGACAACACTGTTCACATACGCAGACATACTCATAAACTCTCAGACACCCTCCCCCCCCCCCCCCCCCGCCCACCCCCTCCCCGGCCCCCCTCCCACCCCCTCCCCGGCCCCCCTCCCACACACACACACATAAAATACACACACACACACACACACACACACACACACACACACACACACACACACACACACACACACACACCACACACACACACACACACACATACACACAGAGATAAGAAGTTCAAATGATAAATGATAAACGAAAAGGATTACAGGCTTGATTGGGAATAAATTGGACCCATCATAAAAAGAGACATATAATACATGTAGTTAAGGCATCACTAGGCCCTACGAGTGATCCACGAGATACTTGGAGAGACCCTTTTAAAAACAGGCTAGCGAGGAGGCGGATTTTACCTGGTCGCGAAGACAATTCCAGATATGTGAACCTGAGAAGGATAAGCTGGTTTTATATAGATCGATCCTTGGTTTCGGGACTATGAAAAGGTTTCTGATGTTTCCAAGCTTGGACTCAGACTTGCGGAACAAAGTGGAGATGGTCTGATGTATGGACAGAGACTAGTCAAGTCCCAGACTTAGCCCTAGTCTGCGACTTGTTACGTAGGGCCTAACTGAGGCATACATTCCCGATGCATGAACAGAGACTTGAGTCAGACTATCAAGTCCGAGACTAGATAGGGTTAGTCCGCGACTTGTGTCAGGTGCTATTTTTAACGTGGGGAAATCCAGTTCCAAATGCCACTGAGCATGCGCCGCTGGAAAGAGTTATCGCCATGCACGTGTTTTGACAAGTATCTTCCACCTTCACTCTGCCTGTAAACTGTACTTTTCACTCATCGCTTTTGGTTTCGATGCTTTTGATGACCTTGTGATTGACTTGTCGCTTTGCTGCTACAACTGCCAGTTGTTTGTCTAGATTTAGGGTTGAGCTGAACCACGTAACTTTGTTTTATTAACATGATTGTGTACTTACTTTTCTGTTTAGATCTGATGGTTCTACTACCTTTGCTCAAAAGACAGAGTTACAGAGGAGTTGAGTTAGGAGATTGCTCCCTTTTTGATTCAATTATTTTGTGGAGAGATGTGATAAATTGTTGGTTTTTACTAGGGCAGAACCATTTGGCAGCAGCTCAGTCATTGTACTTATGGATAGTAGTCTGTGCCCGTTTATCATTTTATTTGTGTGCTTTTGTTTGCCATTTGCTTGGTAGTGTGTTTACTCTTCCTGATCGCTTACACAAAATGTGATAGTGATAAGCCTATTGCATCTTTTTTACTACTGATGTACATCTTTTATTTCTTGCAGTGCACATTCCCCTTTTAATCTTTTGTTCATCACTCCTAAATAGAATGTTGAAAAGATAACCGAAGGCTGATTTCAGCGAGTCGGAGGTGGCGAAGCTTTTAGAGGAGGTGTCCTTCGAGAAGACACTTTTAATTAGTTCGTTTCAAACGAGTGTAACGAACAAAAAGAAGCGTGAAGTAGGGGAAAAAAACTCACCAGTGCTGTGAACGCAGTTAGTGGTAATGGCCGAGATGTGAAAGAGGTGAGAAAGAAATAGAAGGACCTAAAGAATGCGGCTATCAACAAACCGCATGTCATGTCGGGGACCGGTGGAATGTGCCATATGAAGATCTCATAATGAGCATCATCGGATACACCTGCAAACAGGGATCCCTGGAAGTAAGCATTCCCTTCCAAGTCAGTCACTGTCTTAAAATTTTGTTAGTATTGCACTGTACACAAAATTAAATATAAAATGCTTTCTTAGGTGTTAAATAATATTTTAGCACGCTTAGCGTGCACATTATCTTTCACCGTACCAGGCTTGGAAACTTATTGTCCGTACATCGTGGGATGCTGCGTAACCCATATGACTCACATAGTACTAGACCGTGAAACTCACGGCCCGTACATCGTGGTTTGCTACGTAACCCAGATGATTCATATAGTCCTGTCCCTGAAACTCGCGGTCCATACATCGTAGGTTGTTGAGCACCCCAATGATAATGTTCACACGTGTGTCATATACCACGTGTGCTTTCTTACGACTCGATCTTGGTCAGAGTTCTAAGTGTTTCAGTCATTGATTTTGATTTTTTTTTTTTTGGCTCACGTGCGAAGCAAAAGTGAGTCCACGTTCTGGGTCAGTGGTCGTCCGTCCGCTGTCATCCGTGGTAAACGTTTTAGTTGGCATTTTCTTGGAGACTATTCAAGCTCCAGTCTTCAAATTTGGCCCAAGGATACTTTGTGGCAAGACCTTTCTAAGCATGCCAGTTTCAGTGACCTCTCTCAAAGGTCAAGATCTAGGGGATCAGGAAATATATCAACAAAATATGGCTCATGTGTATGACCAATCCACATATGTGTGACAATAAGTAAAGGGATGTAAACCCACGTTTTCTCAAAATGTAATCAGTTTTCAAACATCTGTGAAAGCCCCGTGACCCTTGACCTTTGTGATGAGTCGACTAAATTAGTATACATAGGAAGCTCTTATCATATGATGATTAAACCTTCCTATGTATACTAATTTAGTCGACTCAGCTCAAAGGTCAAGGGTCACAAGGGTTTCACAGATGTGTTAAAACTGATTAAATTTTGAGAAAACAAGGATTTTTGGGGTGAACAAGCCATCCCTTTACTTATTGTCACACATGTGTGGATCGGTCATACACGTGAGCCATATGGGCTTTACCTTTCTTGTTTTTTTTTTTTTTTTGTCAGCCGTCTGTCTTTTGTCTCAATCTTTTCAATACTGAGAGTCGTGTGCATTGTCGCTATCTTCAGGGTACAGACGACGGCCTAAACATACACACAAAAAAACAAAAACAAGACACAAGCTACAAAAGCAGAACTCTCTCTCTCTCTCTCTCTCTCTCTCTCTCTCACACACACACACACACACACACACACACACACACACACACACACACACACACACACACACACACACACACACGGAAAACGATTCTTGAACACTTATTTTATTTAAATAAATGTTACAAATACTTCTTGTTTTTATTTAGCCACACTGGCTGACACTTGGACCTGCACAAATGAAGACGCTTTGAATGAAGGAGACACACTGGGTGAGCCAATGTGATCAGTCATTCATTTCTTCTGTTTTCATTTTCAGGACAGGGCATTTTTGCTAAGAACATCATAGTAACTGAATCGATTAAAACAGAGTATTTGACAAGTTTCATGACAACATTAATAAATTTCCACAATAAAAAATACAGAAGGTTTGATCTTTGAGTTAAATACTTAATCATCATGCTTGTACAGTGTCATTATGATCGTGTATCTTTTATTTGTTTACCATTCAGCGCCAGTGATTGATGATCCCACCAGAGACAAGATTTTACCTGAGGGCACAATCGCACAGCCTATATCCATGGGTAATTTACTACAGATGTGTTTGGGGTATAAGGGTTGGGCGAGAAGGAGGGAAATGGGGCTTCTTGTCTGATGTAACACCTCTTCCTCACATGCAGAAAAGTTTTATTTGTAATAAAGATAAGTTCCACACTCTTCTAACATTTACTTGAAACACTGTAAAAGGTGGCAACACAATTGTTGAGCAATTGTATTTAATTCTACTTACTGAACATTGAGTATAAGATAGGAGCTACAACCATTAACAGATTTTACATGGTTGGCAACATCTCTCTCTCTCTCTCTCTTCGTCTGATGTATTTTTATATGTGTAGAGTAGCAGGACAGTTTGGAAGATAGGCATTACTATGCCTAAAACTTTTTATCCTGAATAAAAACGTTTCAACATCATCATCTCTCCCTCTCTCAGTCAGTTTCTGTGCGGACTGGTATATATACATATGTGTGTGTGTGTGTGTGTGTGTGTGTGTGTGTGTGTGTGTGTGTGTGTGTGTGTGTGTGTGTGTGTGTAAAGTGAGCATTTATTATTTAAAATGGAATTATTGTTTCCTGTACTTTTCCGCACTATTATGTATACTTTATATATAATTATGTGTATGTATGTTTATGTGCGTGCTCTAACTTAGCAAGGACATGATTAAAAAAGGTCACTGAAGGTACTAAGCATTTATCCTTGAAAAATAAAATTTCATTTCATTCCATTTCATTTCTCTCTGTCTCTCTCTCTCTCTCTGTCTGTCTGTCTGTCTCTCTCTCTCTCTCTCTCTCTCTCTCACACACACACACACACACACACACACACACACACACACAGAGAGAGAGAAATGAAATGAAACTTTATTTTCCAAGGATAAAGAGAGAGAGAGAGAGAGAGAGAGAGAGAGAGAGAGAGAGAGAGAGAGAGAGAGAGAGAGAGAGAGAGAGAGAGAGAGAGAGAGAGAGAGAGAGAGAGAGTGAGAGAGAGAGAGAGAGAGAGAGAGAGAGAGAGAGAGAGAGAGAGAGAGAGAGAGAGAGGTTCATAAACGTAATAAAAAAGTACTTTACAGATATTGTTTACTTTGCAGTTATGGACGAGGACTCTCTGGGACTCGAGGCATGAAGTTATCATTTACTGGACCAGAGTATTGTTGTTAGTGCACCAAGAACTTCCACACCCAACACCCAAAATAACTCATAATTACAAGCAAGTACACCTCTGAAGTTCAGTCTTCCACTTCCATTTTCAAAAGCACGCGCACCAAAGCATCAAAGAAGGTATTTCCACCACACAAGGCATCAACCCCATCTTGCAGCTCCTCTGCCAATCTCACATCAGGACAACCTGCACAGGATAAAGATGAAGTATGGTTTAGGTACATGGAAAGTAAAATCAAGACGAATGAACTGAAAGAATAATTTCTATAAGAACAACTGGAGATGGTCGAAGAGCAGAAGGCACTGATGAATTTGCAAATAGAGCACCTGATGCTGAAGATAAAAGGGCATGAGCAAAGGCAAAAAGAAGACGACACTATCCTTCACAGTTTTGAGTGAAAGCGTGGGTATGTCCATTGTATCCCAGACATTTCATAAACCATTCTAGTCACATTCTAATGCAGTCCACAATGTTTACTGGTAAAACAGTTTTAATGGGTTTGGAAATTAGTGCTGATCAATGGTCAGTTGAGCCTTGGTTTGTTCCAACTTGAGTAGCCTCACTCACACACACACACACACACACACACACACACACACACACACACACACACACACACACACACACACACACACACACACACACACACACACACACAAACACACACACACGCACACACTATTTATCATTGTGTGTGTGTGTGTGTTTATCAGTTTGTGTGTGCTTATTTATCATTGTGTGTGTGTATGTGTGTGTATTTGTGTGTTTATGTATCATTGTGTGTGTGTGTGAGTGTGTGTTTATCAAACACACAAATACACACACACACACAATGATAAATAAACACACACACACACACACACACACACACACACACACATAATGATAGATAAACACACAAATACACACACACACAATGATAAATAAACACACACACACACACACACACACACACACACACACACACACACACACACACACACACATTGCAGATAGAAACTACTTGTCTTTATGATTGTCATTATGATGGCTTACCTGGACGTTGATGGCGTGGAAGTTTTTTTTCTGTTGACATACTCATGTTCTCACTCGCATGGGGCTTGAATGGCGATCTGTGTGCCGTCAATGCAAGCAAATACATTGGGGAAATCCTGCATGTTGAAGGATGCAACTTTGCTTGCCTCAGCCTCGCGTTTGGTTGGCATTCTTATGACCTTGTGGGCATGCTGGAGGAAAGCGTCAGTCACGCGTGTCATTGTCCGACTGACCGTGCTTTGATTAAGTCTCCTACCGACGGTGTTTTGAAACGTTCCAGTCGCGTAGAATCGAAGAGCCAAGAGCACTTGTAAAACGGGTTTCAGTGAATCGCTTCGTTCGGCCGGGTATTCGATGTCATCTTTCACAGCCGGCATCCGTCAGCTCATAAATTTCACGGCGTGTGAAACGAAACTTTTTGTAAAGCTTCGTAACATCAAACTCATCCAGTCAGTGGGTGTCGACGGTCTCTAAATACTCGATTTCGGCGTAGATTTCGTCTAGTTAGATACTTCAAGTCAACAGCGGCTGCCATTTTGATTCGCTTTTAGTCAGAGACTAGAAGCTTTACACCTAGTAAATCGTGGGCTTAAATTTTGGCTGTTTAATAATAATAATAATGAGTACTTGTATAGCGCCTAACCTCAGATTAGAGCTCTAGGCGCTTAACAAAAACTAATGTACAAAAAATAACTAATTACAAAAATGGAATTAACAAAAAGTACAAAAACAAAATACAACGCACTCTGTAAACAAGCTATAAAGTCACAATTCAAAAGTGCTACGCTCATGGACTCATACTGGCATTCACACACACACCCACACACACACTACTTCTATAAATAGATAGAGATGACTTTAACATGACAGGTGTGTGACAAAGTCATTTGTAGCTGACAGAAAACATATGGGTCTTTAGGGCACGCTTGAATGCCTCTCTCGAATCCACGTATCTCAGTTCGCGTGGGAGATCATTCCAAACAACTGGGCTCTGGTATCTGAATGACCTCTCACCAAACGACTTTGTTTTGACAAGAGGGATACGTAAAACTCGAGAGTCGGCAGCAGAGCGCAAATTCTGTCTCAAGGGCTTATACAGCTGGAGAAGAGAGGCAAGGTAGTGTGGGCAGGAACAGGTAATACAACTGTGAGTCATGCATGAAATTTTGTACTGAATCCTAGCCGTTACAGGTAACCAGTGTAGGGCAGACAGATGGGGTGTGATATGATCTGATCTAGGGACTCTAAGAATCAACCTAGCAGCTGAGTTTTGAATTTTCTGGAGTTTGCCAATCAGACACTGGGAACAGCCAGCCAAAAGAGCATTGCCATAGTCTAATTTAGACAAAACAAAAGCGCAGACAAGTACTTTAGTTGCTTCAGGTGTCAGATAGTGGCGGACTGAAGCAATACGTCGCAGTTCAGTATAGGCGGATCTGCAAACGTTGTTCACATGAAGGCGCATGGACAGGCTACTATCAAGTGTGACACCCAGATTTTTTTACATGGGGGGAGAAGGGGACAGTGGCACCACAGATTTGTAATGACGGGGGGAGTGTCAGCGTCTTCGTCAACCTCGGGGAAGCAATTATCATGGCCTCAGTTTTTCCGTCATTCAACTGTAATTTGTTTGAAGTCATCCACATCTTAGTATCCAAGACGCACTCCTGAAGGATCTCGATTGTGTCCATAATCTGATCAGGTGAACATGAGTCAGGGAGTTGAGTATCATCTGCAAATGCATGATGTGATATAGAGAAACGGTTAAAGACACTGGCCAGTGGCTGAACATACAGGGTAAAGAGGACTGGTCCAAGAACTGAACCTTGTGGGACGCCAAAGCGCACGGTGGATGGGCTGGATAGTTTATCATTAACAACTATGCACTGAGTTCTGTCAGTCAGATATGATCTAAACCACGATAAAGCAGTTTCATGAATGCCATACACAGAATAGAGACGTTGTAGCAAAATGTCATGGTCAATCGTATCAAAGGCAGCAGATAGGTCTAACAGTGCGAGAACAGATACTTTGCCATCATCAAGAGCCTCGAGGAGGTCATTAAGAATTTTTGCAAGCGCAGTTTCAGTGGAATGACCTGCACGGTAAGCAGACTGATTGGGACTAAGAAGATGATTCAGGTTCAGATGGTCGAGAAGTTGCGACAACACAACCTTCTCAACGATCTTAGAGAGAAAAGGGAGGTTTGAGACAGGGCGGTAATTCTGTAGATTGTTAGGGTCTAGAGAGGGCTTTTTTAGCAAAGGTTTAACAATGGCGGACTTGAAATCCGACGGAAAAATACCAGACCTCAGGGACTCGTTGACAATGTTGGTCATGACTGGAAGCACAACATCAATACACTCGTACAGCAATGTAGTAGGAAGTGGGTCTAAACTACAATTTTTTTGTGCAGTTCTCTTCAGCACAGCATGAAGTTCCTGATCACTGACAGGTCTGAAGGACGAGAGACACTGACCAGAAAAGGGAACGTCATACTGCGATGGAGACTGTGAAATAAGTCCATCAAGTCTATCACGAATGTTCTGAACTTTTTCATTAAAGAAATTTGAGAACTGATCAGGCAACTCTAATGGTGAGAAAATGGTCGGGAGTGGAGATGGATCCCTTCTAGCAGTCAGTTTGTTGGTTACATTATAAAGCTGCTTGCTGGTGGTGCACGCTGCAATCTTGGCATGTTTAGTCCCTGAGAGAGTCTCAAACTTGGCCTAGTCTCCGTTCATGCATTTCTGACTAGAATGTTAGTCTCAGGCGAATGAAGATAGTCACGGACTTAGGCTCTAGTCTCTGTCCATACATCAGTCCCCAGGTGTTTTGCGCTTTCACACTTTGAACATAAAAATTGCTTTTTATATTAAACTCCAGTCACTCTCATGCCCCCTCCCCCTCCCCTTTCCCCGACCTCACTCTCTCCTTCCCACCAGTGCGCCCCTGTTCTGACGTCATCGCCCCTCTCGGCCAATTAATGGCTGGCCAGAGTTCCGGGCCAGAACTAGGGCGAGGTTTTGTCAGAACAGCGCGCACGGCCACACGCTCTCATTATCACACCTCAGTCTCACGCTCAACTCCACACTACTTCCTCACGCTAATACACTGCACCACACTTTTCTGTCAGTTGGGCAAGAATAACGGAGGCGTTTTATTCCCGTGACTCTCACTTGTCAAACATGTAAGACAACATATAACCCAACCAGTTGAGGTTTACTGGTTGTTTCCTCCCCCCCCCCCCTTTCCCTGCAACATACACACAAACTAAGAAATAAAACAACAAATCCGAACAATGAACAATGAACAATGAACCTTTATTTTCCAACGGTAGAAGTTATTGGTAACAGGACCAGTTTTCAAACTTGCCGAACACAAAAAGGACCTCCATAAAACAAAATGCGTACAACTGAGCCGAGGCAATTCAGTTCATGTATAGTACTATCTCATAATAAAACAACAACAAACAAAGAAAATGTAAGTTAGTTGCCAGACTTATCATGTGCTACAGAGAACATGCTTATCAGAAACAAGGAAAAAGAATTAAGGACACTTTATATGCAGCAGATTACCAAGGTGGTTGCTTGGGGTTGGCGCGATGGTGGGTTTTTAAATTCTAGCTGTCGCCTGACTGCTGCGCTGCTGACTGGCGTACTTTTTTGGTACCGTTCCCTAGCCACTCCTGTAACCGCCCACGCATCCACCTCCCACACTCTCTCACGCTTCTCATCCTCGCCTACGCACTCACCCCCTCCAGACTTTTCCACCCTCTATCTCTCTCTCAATCTCCATCTCGCCTCGTAGCATTCCACAGTCCGGAAATTCCCCCCCCCCCCACCTACTCAGTACTTCGGCTACCACCAGACACCCCCCCCCCCCCACCCACGCATTCAGTCCTCTTTCCCTCATAGAGCGTATATATAGGGAGAGGCTATCTGGCACTTATCAGCGTAGGGACCGCCCGCCATACTGCGGGTTCCACTAACCGCTACCTCCGCACTGTGTTTATGCTATAGCCTGTATATACTGCTGCCTTTTAACACCTGTCAGAGATAAGGATAATGGAATGCCAGGCGTGTGAACTGTGCAGACTTGTACTTGGCGTGCATTTCCAAAATAATACACACATTATAAACTAACCAAGTGGTCTAAAAGCGTTTCAGTGTTTCCTTACGGCGGCCCGCACGGCAACCGGTTACTGATCTTACTTTACGTAAGTTTAGACAGGACTATGACTGTGCTATGCTTGCGGAAGATCCACTAAAGTTTTTGAATGTTATCTTGGTGCCATATTTCTAAGGAATCGCGCCAAAAGTATTGCTCTGCTCTCTACTCTGCTTCAGTGGTCGATCCATTTGGCTCGGCAGTCGGAATGCCAGTCGCTTATGGAAATCAGTCGTATCTTTAGTTCCCTGTTTTTACATCTCTGTGTCCCTACGTGACTGATCCATCTCTCTTGCCCCATATCATATACACTATCTGCACACTGTGGATGAAATGAAAAACGTAAATTCTTAGGACTGCCTTCTTCCTGCACGCCGACTGCATAACACTCCCGGACTGACACCCACACACGCACACACCCGCCATCACACACACACACACACACACACACACACACACACACACACACACACACACACACACACATACACACATACACACACACATACACACACATACACGCACGCACGCACGCACAGACAGAGAGAGAGAGAGAGAGAGAGAGAGAGAGAGAGAGAGAGAGAGAGAGAGAGAGAGAGAGAGAGAGAGAGAGAGAGAGAGAGAGAGAGAGAGAGAGAGAGAGCCGGAGAGAAAGAGAGAGACAGACAGACAGACAGATGATGATGGAACGTTTTTATTCAGGATAAAACGTTATCTTCCAAACTGCCCTGCTACTCTACACATACAAAAATACACCAGACGATACAGCAAAAGATAAAACATATATAAATAAAAAGACCCATTCCCTCCCCCCCCCCATCCCACCCTCAGAAAAAAAAAGAAAAATTAAAATAAAAAAAAAAAATAAATAAAAAAAATAAAAAAATTAAAAATATATATGTACAAGTATGAACCTGACATGTTAATGCAGACAATCGAACGATTACATAATCTGCAGCAACAGTAGAAGATTATTAGGTAATAAGAAACCTGTCACTAACTATACGAATAGTAGCATATTAATGGAGCCGAACATACTATTACTTCTGAAGTAAATATTTATGGAGGCGATCTTTGAAGACGCTAATCTTACAAATGATTTCAGGTGTGGAGGTAAAATATTCCACGCTTTAGCGCCTGAAAAGGAAAGGCTGGTTTTATAGATGTCTAATCTAATTTTTGGAAGGTGGATCGAACTATTTCTCGTGTTTTTCCTATTATTGTCGAAAAAAAGAGTTTTTAGATAGGGTGGGGCTTTTCCGTGCATGATATTGTGCAGTAGAACACAGCGATTAAATTCAAACTGTTTATTCAATGTTAGCAACTTGAGAGATTTTAATTTTTCGTCAGTCGAAGTATGACCGGGAAGTAATAATTTAATGCCCCGACGATACAGGAAATTAACTTTATTCATGTGAACTTCGCTGCATCCATCCCAGACGTTAGAACTGTAGTCACAATGCGTTTTAATATGTGCATGGAAAAGAGTTAACGGATATCTGTATTAACTATATGGCGTAGTTTTGATAACAGAAATAGATTTTTGGAGATTGTTTTGCATACAGTCAGTATGCGGTTTCCAGCTTAATTGGTTGTCCACTATAACGCCTAATAAGCGATGCCTAGTTACTTGTTCTACAGGCAGGCTATATAAGGAGAGTGTTAAAGGTGGTAGGCCATGCTGGTGTTTCGGACGTGTAGTAACTAACATGCTCTTTGTCTTTAGAATACTAATAATCATATGATTATCACTGCACCAGCCACAGTGACAGAGGCAGAAGAAACAGAAACACAGACAGAGGCTGAAACAGACAGCCACAAGAGGCAGAGACACTGACTGATAGACAGACAGAAGAGGCAGAAATACTGACAGACAAACCGACGAACATGAACTCTGAAAATGGAGCTGATTATTTTATTATGCAGACGCTTTCTGAGTCTTTCGTGCCGAACTCTATAAATAATGTAAAAAGAATCTGACATTCACTGTCAGTGTTTCAGTGACTTCCGTAGGATTTACACACTCATACCTATCTTTATGAACAGATAGAACGGTATGACACGCGAACATTTTCAATTTATACCATGAAAGTATCGTATTTTTAACCGACTAAACAATACAAAATGTTCAATGGTGGTGTCAGAACAGCACATTTGGGAGCTGTACACCGAAGACTTTATTTTTGTACAGGTGGGACATAGCCCATTACAGTTCAAAAGTTTGTGCATTTAGGAGCTCAGGTATTCTGGCACCACCTATGAACTATCATGGTTTGGCGCTGGGAACCACCCTTGAACATGGTCGATCCTTCTAGGTGCCACTGAAGCTATTCTGGCGCCACTCTTGATTATCACTACTGAGGCGCCAAAGCTATGTTGCTATCACACTTGAACTATCATGGTAGGCGCTAAGCTATTCTGATACCACTCTTGAATATGGTCGCGATCACTCTAAGTGTCATGCTATTTTGGCACAGCCCTTGAAATAGTGGTAGGCGGTAGAGCATTCTGGCACTACTCTTCACGTCAGTATGTGGTCGTGATCACTTTAGGGGCTAAACTATTCTGGCACTACCCTTGAACCATCATGGTCGATCTATCTTCTGTACATGTCAAGCCTCGATGCGTTAATGAGATTCATCCCGTCATTATATGTGAATGCAAACGTGAACTGTCTCTGCCGCCTAGTGCCAGAAACGCTGGCGTCGGAACTCTCAAGATGGCGGCCGCTGCCTACGCGACGCCGCACGCTGCGAGGCTCGAATCGCCACTCCCTTTATATACGCTCTATGCTTTCCCTCCGTTTAAAATATGTTTATCACTCCTCCCTCGCCTAAACACCACTTAAAATCCAGTCACTCTCATGCCCCCTCCCCCTCCCCTTTCCCCGACCTCACTCTCTCCTTCCCACCAGTGCGCCCCTGTTCTGACATTATCGCCCCTCTCGGCCAATTAATGGCTGGCCAGAGTTCCGGACCAGAACTGGGGCGAGGTTTTGTCAGAACAGCGCGCACGGCCACACGCTCTCACTATCACACCTCAGTCTCATGCTCAACTCCACACTACTTCCTCACGCTTATACACTGCACCACACTTTTCTGTCAGTTGGGCAAAAATAACGAAGGCGTTTTATTCCCGTGACTCTCACTTGTCAAACATGTAAGACAACATATAACCCAACCAGTTGAGGTTTACTGGTTGTTTCCTGCCCAAACCTAACGGGAAAACGCCAGTTTATTTCACCCAATTGAGAGAAAAGTTGAGTGTTCAAGGTGTCGGTATTTTCTGAATAAGTACGCTTCTGTAGAAATCTTGAATATTTTGAGGTATTTGGTCCAAGTATGATAGGTATGCAGTGCTTTTCCAGTCCCCCAAACACTTCACCACCTCGCCAGGCACTCCACAAGACAGGGCCCAGGTAGCCCCGCCACGCCACAAGCTATGGCTTGTATAAACCCCTTTAGCAGCAGAGGTCAGTTCTCGCAACCGTTTGTTGAACTCTGATCCCCGAATAGGGAAGGCCGGTGCCTTAGGCGGCGCTGGGCCTAGCGCTCTAAACATACTGATCACTGCCGTCACGGGGCACAGAGGGTGACGCAACATAACTGGTAACGCGATCACTAGAGGATTGTCTTACTCCACCTAACCAGTATCTTGACACTACTGTTGTCATTCACAACAAGGCAGTCTCTAGTGAGTTGTTTTCCAGGATCGAAGCCTGCACCCTCTTGGAAAAGATTGGATCGCCGAAGCAGTCCGAAAAACATAACCACTATCGCTGCCCAGAAGACACAGTCCTTAGAGCTGCCCAAATCAAGTTTTTGTTTAATCTGAAGAAGAAGCTGCGGGCTCATCAGCGTCTTGCGGTTAGGAGGGCAGCCTTTTGTTCGCTCAATTCCCCGCAATGTGCTTTTCACCATCCACGAGTCCTGGTATGGGTGCGGTTCCCCGCATTCTAAATGCAAAAGGCGAACAATGTTGAGGTATTGTGCCACGGAGCTGGGCTGAAGTGTCCTGGCCAAAAAGGCCGCGTACTGCGCCACTGTTCTCTCACACACCGGTACCGGCTGGATATTCATTTGGTCAAAAAATCTGAGATAAGTGCGCAAGTGAGTCTGATATGTTTTCTTGGTGTTGTCGGCAAAAACACTGGCACGATATCCTGCCACCTCCTGCAGTAGCTGGTGTCGGAGCCTAGACCCGGCACCTAGACAGCACAAAAGCAAGAGCTGACCGTGACATGTGATTCAGAAGGTAGGTGTCAGGCGGTCGGCCCCGGTGCCAATTCGTTAGCAATTGTCACAGTCCTAGCATGGGCAGCCGTCTTTCGTGCAGGCGGGAAATAGTATCGGCAAACACATTCACACTGCCAGCCAGGTGCATCGCTGACACGCTGCAATTCATTCTCACACACTCCCATGCCATCTTCCTCAACAGACTATTGACATAGCGGTCTTTTGAGCGCCCTTCGTTAATGATAGCCTTTGTCACCGTGCTGTCCGTATGAATAACCACCTGTTTCCCCCGCCATGAGGGGGCCCACCGGTTGACCGCCTGCACCACCGCGCACACCTCTTGATAATTAATATGCAAGTCCTTGGCTGCCGGCATGTCTGAAGAGAACAGTGTATAATTCCAATCTCCTTTCCAAAACGCGCCTGCCGCCAGGTTGCATGCATCAACATGGACATGTTCCTTGCTTTGTGAGTCATAATACACAGTGTCATTAAAAACATGCATGTAAGATAGCCACCACTGTAAGTCTGCAAGAAACTCCCGTGAGAGTCTCGCTTTATGCCTTTGCTGCTGAAGGGGTTTAATCGTATCAAGAATCCGCCTGAGAAAATTTTTTCCTCCCTTGACGGCTTGACACGCCCAGTTAAGGGACCCTGCTAGTGACTGCAAGCTTTGCTTTGTCGCGCGTGTTTTGCCTTGAAACTGCTGCAAGCGTTTGTGAAGTTGCTGTAGTTTGTCGTCGCCCAATGACAAGGTGCTTGTGCTGATGCAGATCTGGATCCCGAGAAAAGTAATGGTTTGTGTGGGCCCCACCACCTTAGGCCAGCTAATTTTGAACCCTAATCTACGTAAAAGGGCAATGAGCGTCATCATCATTTGAGTGCATTCCTCTTTGGACTTAGCT
>BTPG01000001.1:164086450-164143416 GCA_036245525.1 Semisulcospira habei | reverse complement strand
TCATGGCCGGCGCCAACGGCCGCCCCAACCCGACCTGAACTCCTCCCTAACACAAGCAAACTAAAGGCGGCCCTATCGTAGTATCTAACACACAGAATGTTTTTAAACGTTCTGCTTGGCTAAGACTAGTTACACAAATAAAAAATAATAAACGCATTAAAAAAAAAAAAGAAAAAAAAAGAACGAATACTTTCACAGTTGCTTCCTGGGGGCGGCCGTCGCCATAAGAACAGCGCCGGCTATTACTGATTAGACAGTCGCTCCGGCATAAACAGTCACCACTTTAATTATAACTTAACTCATTTTACGCCAGACACACCACAGGAAGATAAGGTTCGACCATGATAGTTCAAGGATAATGCCAGAATAGCTTGGCGCCTATGGGTGCCAAGCTATTCTGGCATCACCCTTGAACTATCATGGTTGATATGTGTTCTGCACTGCAATGCAGTCTTCAGAGGACAACGGCAAAATTTAAGGATTTCGGTGTTGGGGTAGAATGAGTTAACTATATAACTTCATAGTCATTTTTTAAGCAATATTTCGCTACTATCTCATGACTATGGTATCCTCATAAGATGGCGGCTGACGCGCCGACGCTGCTAGGCAAAGCGGGGAACATCCCGAGCGGCCCTATATCAAAGTCCCTTTTTTGGTACTGAACACCCTCCCCCTTCCCCCCCCCTCCCTTTCGATATTTAGGCGTTTCAGTGTTGACAAGGGCCAAGATCGTCGGAGGCACTCCCCCGTGCTTAACTCGGTGCCTACTCCCCCCCCCCCCCCCCCCCCCCCCCCGCCCCAACCGCTTTTTGATTTTTCGGCCACTAGGAAGGAAGGTCTGTTGTTTCAGGTTGAACTGAGGTCCCAAACAAAAAAGTTGGACCCCCCTCCGGCCTCCCTCCCCCCCCTACGGGAAGTAACTGATCCGCCCCTGCCGTCACATACGGGTGGCGTTCATCATGATTAAGGAAAAGAACCTGACGGGTATGCCCATCGTAAAGGTCTCAATGACCCGCTCGGCCATTACACGGACCACATTACCGTCCAAGTAGCGTAGCTGGGCGACCGTGGCGTACCGTTTCATTGTGTGGGTGGGGTGGGGTAGATGGGGGGGGGGGGGGGGGTATAGATACTTTTCATTGGGGTGGGGTTGGAAAGGGGGGGGGGGCAGAATGCCAGACATGTTACTTTCCAGTCTTTTCTTCTCACTCATTTCAGTCCATGCTCATGACTGACTTTACTGCCGATTTGACGACGGGGGTTCTCATCGACCTTTTCTTTACACTAGCCTGCTGATGGCCGCGTAGCAGGCTCCAGTGACTTGCTGGACATGAGGCGTCACACTGGTTGCCACCATCGATTCCCTCTTACAAGGGTATCGTGGGAGCGGATAAACAGTGTGATAACGGCTGAGGCACGTCACTCACTCCGTGGTGCCTGAGTTGCGGCCCGCATTCAGTTGGCGACACTGCGGTAAGCTATCCCGGAACCTTTTCCTAAACCCCCCGCGGCACCTATCTTTCCCACACAGGATGAAATTATCAACAGTATTAAACCAAAAAAAAAAAAAAAAAAATCCTTTGACTCGGGTCTACGTCACATTTTTGGAGACAGATTGACTACGATAGTTCAAGGGTGGTGTCAGAATTGCTTGGCGCCTATAGGCGCTAAGCTGTTCTGACGCTACCTTTTAACTATCAAGGTCAATCAACATCCTGTCCGACGGAGCAGGTCAGGGTTTATGAGACAGGTTGCCGAGTTGGTTAGTTCGGAGTCCCCGGCACCGGAGCCGTGATAATCCGGGACGGCCCTAAAGCCGGGGCGGGTTATGGCCGAGTGGGGTGGGGTGTGGGGGGGGGGGAGGGGGGCAGGGACCTCTATTGCCTATGGAGTACGATCTAAACACTGATCAGTTCAGGCGCTCTGCAACTGTGCCGCTTTGGTATTCAGTCAACGGACAAGCCCGTCTTTTTTCCCCTGGTTTGCGAGCCCAGCTACCGGGACGGAGACTCAAGCCCATGACTCGGGGATCGGCTTTTCCATTCCCTCTCTTTTGCTGTGACGCATAGCCGCCTGAGCTATTTCGGACTTAGTCTGTTTTAGACAGTTGACTCAGTGATTGGGATTTGTCCACGGCACCGGAGTGATACTGGACGGGTTATGGGGGACAGAAACCGCTGTCGCCCAAAGAGTACGACCTGAACACTGATCAATTCAGGCGCACTGTAACTGTCCCACTTTGCCGCTTTACCCCTGCCGGAGGACCTTTCAACGGACAAGCTATAGATCAGGCCCGTCTTTTTTTTTTCCCCCGCCTTGTTTCCCTTCGCTCTCTCGCTTAGTCGCCTGAGATATTTCGATACGTTCTAAGTTAGTTCGGGGTTTAACGTCCACGGCACCGGAGTGACAATGGACGGCCTCGTGTGGGACAGTTATTGCCTACGATCTGAACTTGACACTGATCATTTCAGGCGCACTGCAACTGTGCCACTTTACCACCTTATAACGGACATGCTATCTGGACAAGCCCGACTCTTTTGCCTGAACTAATACGATTTAGATTAGTTCGGGCCGCGGCACCGGAGTGATAATGGACGGCACTGACGTTTTATACCGCCGATTGGTTAGTTCAGGGTTTAACATCCGCGGAACCGAAGTGATAGTACACGGCCCTGACGGGCGGGTTATGGGGGGGGGGGGGGCAGGGAAATCTACTGGCAAGGAAATCTATTGCCTATGGAGTACGACCTGAACGCTGATCAATTCAGGCGCACTGCACTAACTGTGCCACTTTAATGTACCAGGACCTTTCAACGGACATGCTATTGAACAAGCCCGTCTTTTTTCCCAGTGAAGTTGAGAGTCCAGCTACCCGGCGGGCCGGTCGGGACGGGGACTCAGTCAAACCCACGATCCGGCGATTGCCTTCGCTCTCTTTCACTTCGACGCGTAACCGCCTGAGCTATTTCGGACTGTTAGGTCGACTAACTAACTATTTTGTTTAACGTCCTTTGGCTGCCCAAAATGTGATCACGGACGGGTTATACCGACAGCCGCAGGTAGGTTAGTATCACAGTGCTCCCCACACCGGCGGTGATTGAGTGAGAAGCTGGGAGGCAAGCTGTGCATTGAACTAAAGGAATGGGGCGGGGGGGGGGGGGGGGGAGCCCTAGGTTATCATGGCACAGTGCTTCCCACACCGGCGGTGACTGCCGAGTACGGATGGCCAAAGCAACACTAAGAACTAAGTCATTAGTACATGTAGTAACTAATTAATACATGTATTAACCCATATAATACTGAGGCAAAAAGCTTCAAATTTGTACACTGCCATATGCAGGCTACATTATAGTACTTACAGATAAGGATATCTAGACCAATGGCTTTAGTTCAAGGGTGGTGCCAGTATAGCTTGGCGCCTAGAGGCGCCAAGCTATTCTGGCACTACCCTTGAACTATTTTAGTCTAACTTATTTCACACACTGGTGTATTCCGAATGATAAGGGTTAAGGCAGTCAATGAGATCGACCCAAACCCGGAATAACCTGTCCGAAGCGGCTAAAATAACCTTATCTGTAACTATTATTGCGTACCTAAACTGAGTGAGATGCTGGGAAGCAAGCTGTGCATTGGATTAGGAAAAGGGGGAGGGGGTGGGGGTGGGTGTGGACTAGGTTATCATGGCACAGTCGGCTCCCCACACCAGCTGAGAAGCTGGGAGGCAAGCTGTGCATTGGGCTAGGAGAATGAGTGGCACGGGGGTTGGGGGGGGGGGGGGGGCATTCTCCTAGTCGAATGCACAGCTTGCCTCCCAGCTTCTCGGTCGCCGCCGGTGTGGGGAGTACTCTGATAACCTACCTGCAACTGTGATCGGAACACCACACGCAAACTGAGCCTGAACTCGTCACTCGGGTCTGCATATCAGTGCTGCGGCATGAGTGAGTTCAACGCCTTCGCAAGCCACTACGCATGTTTGGGGTTTGACAAGGCTGCCTACCGGCTCTATTCACGCTAACAACGCTGCGGCTCACGTCAGTGATGCCGGCTGAGTTGGTCATACCTCGCCCTGTACGTAGGTTAAACGCACCAGGGGCGCCATTACTGCGATTTTCGCATCTGTCCAGTCGCTCGAACTGGTCCTGTGCACCAGAACTGCGCGCGCAGGACTTTCGTCTGCACTTGTCAGTAGTGTGGTCTCGTACGTTCCCGCGCCAGATTGTGATCACAGCCAAAAAACGCCGGTTCGTCAGTTTCCGATTCAGTTTAACGTTACCCCCCCCTCCCTCCCCCATTGTTTTGTTCGAGTGCGTACGTCTCTACTGGAAAAAGATAGGTCTCCAGGGGCAGTTCATTCTCGTCCAAACTTCAGTGAATATTTCTGAATCAGGTTCATTGTACTTCACTGGAACTGTACGTGTCGTCGGTGCTTTTCGGCTGCCACAAAGCGACACATATTGCAAAATCACCACCATTGAGGAAAAACTGAATCTGCCAAATCGTGGGATGTTTCGTGCTGCTAGCATAAGGCATTTGCATTATTGCCGGATTGCATATGGGAAAGGGTTTATTCTTTATTCATCTTATTTTGCAGCAATCAAACGTCACGTGATGCATTCTCCGACTCCTGCTCATTACAAGTGCAGAGAGCACACGCTCTACTGAAACCGATTTGCACAGGGCCGCCGCCAGTGAGCGACCGGTCAGGTGCGAAAATAGCAACAATGGCGCCGCTGGTGCATATCACCTAGGCACCGGGGCCCGCGAGGTGATGCACAGCGTCAGTGATGCGGCTACCACCGCACCTACACGACTGACCGGCAGCTCACGACGTGACATCACGCGTTGCTATGGCACTCCGAACTGTCACGAAACTGAGACTGACATCGCCGCCGGGACACGCCGGAGCGCGCCCTGGTCGGCCATAAAGTCAGTGATAGTCGCAAACACATGACATACAACCCATTTACCCTCAAGACTGTATCAGTATATTTCCCGGCCAATGTAGTGAGGTGTCAGCTCACATCTATGTAACAGTATGAGGACTGACTGTGAGATGGGCTGATCATGACAATTCAAGGGTAGTACCAGATTTGCCTGGCGCCTGAGGGCGCCAAGCTAATCTGGCACTACCCTTGAATTGTCATGGTCGAACCATCCTGAATCCAGGCCGCTCCTGCTGTAGTGCGTCTGGGCTAAGTGGGAGAATAAGCCATTGTACGTGGGTGGATCAATTACCTGTAGTCGCGGACGCCGGCCCGGGCTCGGGCGGATGGATGTGTGTCTCAGTATCGGCATCAGATCGACCCGGCTGGCATGGTAACTTCAAGGGTACCACGAACCATGAACTCCTGCTGTAGTGCATCGGGGCTAAATAGGATAATAAGTATACTTGCCTAAAGCCGGGGCTCTGCCGGCGGGGATGGGTATGTGTCTGTGTGTGTAGCCGGTGTCAGTGACAGCCGGGTGTTTTCGGTTGGCCGACGCCGAGAGGAGATTCTGGATTCAGTTTCCACACTCCGCCTCAGCTGAACTATCCAAGACAAGACTGATTGATTAACGACTGAAAACATTACCAGTAATGTGTCCGACACCTCAGCGGAAGCAGTTCAGTACGTGAAATTCAAGTTCAGTTAGCCTTGTTCAGTTATTCTCACTGCCGGTCTCTGTCTCTCTGTCCCGGCCAGGGGCGGATCAGTTACCTCCGAGAGGGGTCAGTGGCCAACCGTTTTGGGCGGACCTTCAGTCTGACACAGTATGCCTCCCGACGACAGACTTTGTTTGCCAGTGCCCGAAAAATCAAAGTGCTCTCTCTCTCTCTCGCTCTCTCAGTCTCTCTCTCAGTCTCTCTCTCTCTCTCTCTCTCTCTCTCTCTCTCTCTCTCTCTCTCTCTCTCTCTCTCTCTCTCTCTCTCTCTGTGCCAAAAACATCAACGTGGTCCCCTGCCCTTAACATTATCATACCTGAACTCTGAGCCCCTTGATCAAGTCAGTTAAAAAAACAAACATCGTTTACTCGGAGTCACAGTAGATAACCAGCTCAGCTGGGAACCACATATCAAAAACACATGCAAAACAATATCCAAAAATCTATCCCTGCTATCAAAACTAAGTCAAATAGTCTAACACTGACACTAGAAGACTCTTTCTCCATGCCCATATTAAGACACAGTGTGATTACTGATCCACTATCTGGGATGGGTGCAGTGAAGTACATTTAAAGAAACTTAGTTCATTGTATCGTCGAGGGGTAAAGTTAACTGTGCCTGGTCCCGGCCTCTCCCGCCGACGAAAAGTTTAGAACCATCCGACTGCTAAACCTAAACAAACAGCTCACATTTAATCGATGCATAAAATTCTCCACCATAAAACCCCATCTTACCTTCGTATGTTATTTTTGGATAGTCAAAGACAAAACACGAGGAACAGTTTGTTACAGCTACCATGGGCCAGGCTCGATATATATAAAACCAGCCTTTTGTTCTCAGGTGCCAAAGCCTGGAACGAACTACCACCCCAAATTAAATCCATTTCTAACTCTAGAACATTCAAAACTCGTTTATATAACATCTTGTTACACAGTAACTTACTACCTGAATGGACTACAATTTTTAAAAATATTAAAAAAAATTATGTATATATTTATATATAATTATTATTCACTGTTATTGATATGTGTGCACATTATTTGCATTGTTTTTGTATTGTGTTGGGTTTTTCTTTCAGTTTATTTCTTCATGTTTCGATTTATTGTGTTATTGTGTTTCTCTTACTCTTTTTTCGCTTAAAACTTTATCCTGTCAATAAAACGGCGTTTCATCATCATCATCCTCATCATCTCTCTCTCTCTCTCTCTCAGTCTCTCTCTCTCTCTCTCTCTCTCTCTCTCTCTCTCTCTCTCTCTCTCTCTCTCTCTCTCTCTCTCGATCCCGTTTAGTTGTGTGTGTTGAAAAACTTGAGTTTTTATTATTTATTTAGTTTTTAGAACGAGACATTTTCAATGCATATTTGTATCGTGATTTACCTTTATTTTTATAATAATCAGCAGCAACAGTAATACAATGTTTTCTATATGGCAATTCCTCGGACACTGAAACGGGCTAAGATCGCTTTACGAAGAAGAACTTCTCATAGATGCAAGATGATACATCAATAAGGAATGTCGTCAGCCTATAAGTGAAATTAGCACACAATTAGACGTGCCGGACATTGGCAGATGCATTTCTTAACCATGCGATTACTTATTACCGCTACTGAGACATATTCAGTTACCGGCTGTGAAATGATACGGCGCTTTACTTGAACCTTGGCCGGCCAGACGCATGTCGAGTGAGCCGCTCAACTTGATCATAGTCCTGCGGCAGCCCTTACGCAGGGTGCTCCGCTATTAGCGGAGCATCTTGCGTAGGGGCTGGCGCATAATAAAAAACAAACAAACAACAGTTATGCCGCTGAAGCCTTGTTCGGCCGATTGAGACGCTCTCTGCAGCTGAACAGTCAGTGAGTGTCATGAAGTTGGCGGCGATCCAGAAACCGATCCAGCAAAGACCGCGCTATTGATGAGATAGCGGCATGTCAATTTAACCCGTTTAATGCGGACAAATTCTGAACATCACCCCACTGCAAGAGACATAGATCATAATGAGCCCCCGCAGTTGCGAGGGCTCATGATCCATGCCTCTTACTGAGAACAATTTGAATCCATGTTCCTGTGACAGCTAGGGCCATTTTGACTGAATTAACGAATATTCAGTACAGAAACAATCTGTCTCACGAGGCACTGAACGGGTTAACCCCTTGATTGCCGAGAAAAAGTGAACGCGATTCAACTGAAAGACGGCTCATACCCCTCCCCCCCCCCCCCCCCCCCCGCCGCGAATGCGGGGGCTCATGAGTTATAACTCTTGCTGAGGCTCGTCAATGAACCAAGATTTCAGAAACAGAAATGTACGTAGAGTGGCAGGGAAGGGGTGAAATAGTCGGGTTAACTGCCGGGAAAACGCAAACGCCAGACAGCTAACCGCTGCAGTAGGGGAAAAACTAACCAAAACAACAACAACACACACACACAACTTGAAACAAAACCGGCAACAACAACAATCATGATAAACCATCGCATATGTAAAGGTTCATAATGTCATGTGTCACTTGTTAGTGATGTTTTCTTTGGCGGAACGCCGGAACGACTACCCGGCGACAACACAGACGAGAGCGAAGAGGCGGTCGATAACCCGCTTGAACCGTAAGCCGCATAGAGTGATACTGAAACTGGGCAACACGGCCGCTCGAGATAAAACATCTCCAAGAGGCATAAATCCTCACGATCCCGGAGGGCCCGTGAGGATCTATGCCTCTTGGAGATGTTTCGAGCGTTGCCTATGCTTATAGTACGCAGCGCTTATCCGCTTTCATTGATTTCGCGGCTCTAGTCGTTCGTTTTTGGGAGTCAGTGGTTCGTTTCAAACCTCCTTGGACGGATGGAATTTTGTTGACCGCGTTGAATGTGCCGACTGTTTCAGCCCTCTTGACTGGCGCTGATGATATCCGGCGCTCGGTGGAAAGGACTGACTGCTAACTACGGCGGCTTCTTTTTTTAAGTTTTTATGCCGAAACTCAATGAGGTATCAGGGGCGGATCTGGCGTGGGGGTTGGTGGTTTAGGGGGATGGGTGAGGGTGGGGTGGAGGGGCAGGGGGTTGGGGTTGGGGTTGTTCCTATATCAAAGTCCCTATTTGTAAGTTTTGTGCCTCCCCTCCTCACATCCCACGCGCAATTCCTCCTGTAAATTTACATGGCAGGTGTGTGTTAAGCCCCCCCCCCCAGCACCCCCCCCCACAGCCACCCCTCCCCTCCCCTCCCTCCCCCCCCCCCCCTAGCCCCGCGCTTTTTGATTTTTCGGCCACTGGGGAAGGAAGGTCTGGCATCTGGGTGCCTTTCGTGTCAGCGGGTAACAGGTTCCACAAAAAAGTTAAAAATGCCCCCTTCCCCGGGAGGTGACTGATCCGCGTCTGGGTATCATTCAGTAGCAGTTAACTCATTCTACCCCAGACACACCACAGCAAGATCTGGATCGACCATGATAGTTCAAGGGTGATGCCAGAATAGCTTGGCGCCTATGGGCGCCAAGCTATTCTGGCATCACCCTTGAACTATCATGGTCGATCTGTGTCCTGCACTAGCGAGTGCAGTCTTCAGAGGACAACGGCAAAATTTGGGGATTTCGGTGTTGGGGTAGAATGAGTTAAGGGGTAAATGACAAAATGTGTATTCGCTGGTGCAGAAGGAGTTACGTGTCCGCCACATGTTGACAACGCACGCATAAGATGCACCACCATGGCAGCTGGCGGCACAGAGTCTGTCACCTATTCAAATCAGACCCAGTAAGCCAAAATCTTCGGGCCGACGTCGGCCCGAGGTTCCTTCGCTTATTGCCGATAGATGATGCTGTCATCAGCAAACAGATTACCGTGCTAAACGTTCAACGTGATTCAGTGACAATCGATACATCGATATCAGTTAGCAGCTGACTACTCGCCTTTTCATTACAAAGATATTGTTTCAAAATCAGTCCGCTGATTCAATGATTCAATGATGTCAGCAAATGATTGGTATTATAAAGGTCGCAGGTGGTTGTCACTTGGAATCACTCTCCATTGGGACACGGCCTTTCAAAGGTGAGATATTTTTTTTTTAGTCTTGTTTATACTCCACTGTTCTCAGTCCTTGGATTAAAAAAAACAACAGTAATAATCGTACCAACACAGTAAAGAAAGAACAGGTTTACAATAACTCAGCTGAACCTATTTATTATTTACTGTGCATTTAAAAATGTATGGTTGTTGCCGTTGTTTGTTTTGTATTGTTGATGTTTGTCTGTATGACTTGGTATGACTGAAAAAAGTTTTACACTTAAGAAGGACAAAAGAGGCGGAGATGTCATGGAATTGATAGGTTCGGATGGCTAACATCTTAACACTTTCGAGACGTGCCGCATCCGGATTCGCGACCTTAGGCCGCGAATCCGGATGCGGCACGTCTCGAAAGAGTTAAACACCACCCAGCTGCAAAAGGTATGGATCCTCATGAGCCCCCGCAGTCGCGGGGGCTCATGAGGATCTATGCTTCTTGCTGAAACCACTTTGTATCCACGTTGTGTGTGTGTGTGTGTGTGTGTGCGTGTGTGCGTGCGTATGTTGTGTGTGTGTGTGTGTGTGTATGTGTGCGTGCGAGCGTGTTAGTTGTTAGCTTTTTCATTGCATCAGTGCTTAGAGCTACTTTTAGAACAAGCGCTTAACAAATCTCCTTTATTATTATTATTATTATTATTATTATTATTATTATTATTATTATTATTATTATTATTATTATTCCAGCAAACATCTGCGTCGCCAATGGCGGTGTAGGGTGTTAACATCCGCCGTGACTTGTGAATGTTTTCTTTTCATCATCTCTGATTCAGTCTTGCCAGCTTTTCAAGTACAACGTCCTGATTATACTAACTCCTGCGTGGCCGGTCAGAACTTACAATGTACGATGTACCACACGTGAAAATCTGATATTTTCCCGACTAAATGCCTCAGAGGCATCACGAGAATCTCTTCGCCAAAGCATTACAATCAGAAACGATGAACTGTTGAAATCTATGGTTGAAATAAAATCGCTCTCTGTAGACCACCACACTAATTTTACTACATTTTCTCTGGAAAAAAAAATCATGATTTTCGTAGAGGAAGTGTATTAAAATTAGTTGTAAGAAACTCGTTTGAAATCAGTGCAATTTGTTTTGCTGTTCCGCTTGATAATTATTTTCTCCTGGAAACGCTGCAGTTCTAAGAAGAAGTATATGTGTGTATGATTAACCAGCACGTAAGTGATTATCTACTGACACGCGAATGACAGCCACATGATTTTTATTTGGTTATCAAATGCTGAAGTCAGTGTCTGAATATAGTAAGGTGCATTCATTTTCAGTGGTGAGGTTACGTTTACGCTGGACTACTCCAAACAACGAACAATCTAGGCGAATAAGTAGCGTGTACCATAAGCATAGACAACACTTCAAACATCTCCAAGAGGCATAGATCCTCGTGAGCCCGGAGGCTCATGAGGATCTATGCCTCTTGGAGATGTTTGGAGTGTAGTAGGTATTTCTTGTACACACTACTTCATTCACCGTAGTTATTCAATCAGTATTTGAACTCCTTGCCTGCCGAAACCCAAATGCAAGAGGCATAGATCCTCATGAGCCCCTGCAGTTGCGGGGGCTCATGAGGATATATGTCTCTTGCCGTGATTTCGCTCTCGTTAGTTGCTGGGGGTCGTTCGTTGCAAACGAAACCTCACTAGTATCATGATAGCCGGCTACAAAGGTTTGTGCACTTCATTGCCATAATTATTTCGTCAGGTATGTGATAACGTTTTTTTTTTTTTCCAGCTGGGTGGAGACATGCTTGCTATACACACTGCTGAGAAGTACAATAGTAATACCGTCTACACAATTTAACCAGAAGCAGTATGTAAATCAACTATACAATTGCATCTCTCGGCCCTATCTTCCCAAAAATAAATTTGTCTATGGTATCTTCCGACAGAGTCCAATGAGCTTAGTTGAAGCTGTCGTCGAACAGATATATTTCTACATTACATAACTGGTAAATCAATCGAGAAAGTACAGGACAGCAGGCAACCTAGCCGTACAGTATCAATCTGTACAGTGACCACAGCAGTACAGTGACAAATTGATCAGCGCCAGCCAACATTATTGAACATGTGCGAGATCGTGGCTCAATTAGAGTCCCGTATCGCATCAGCCGGTCATTGAGAAACAGTGATACAAAATATCAAGGCAGCAGTCTAGCCAAAAATCAAAAAGCAAGAACAGCTACCTCAGCTTCTGTGACGTCAGACGATCAAGTTCCGGTGACTGTTATGTTGGCATCACTAAGTGAAGCTGCCAACCTGCAGAATGTCCGAAACACCAACGGACAAAGCGTTCGCCAAGAGCCAACTGACACTGAGAAACGTCGATCGAACCTGCTTATCGATATCAAAGACACACCACCGTTAACCCCCTTAATCGTTAGCGGCAACTGGCGATTCAACTGCAGAAAAATTTCACAGCGAGCGGTGGAAATCTACAGGGAGACAACTCTGACGTCTGTTTGAACTTGACGTCCCAGAAGGTGCCGTGGACAAAGAGTTAGAGGTCATGGTGCGAGGAGCGATCTCCACCGACACAGAAAGAGCCCACCAAGTACTGAAGTTGTCTTTGGAGGAGGTTGTCGTGACACCTATTGTCGAATACTCCGCCGAGCCCGACCTCCTATTTCGGAGGCCTGTGCGCATTGAGTTGCCGCACTTCATACCAGCGGGATTTGATGAGAGGGATGTGCGGTGTGTACCAGTACCACGCAAACGAGGATGGTGAACTTGTTGTTAATCAACTTGAAAAACAGAAACCGCATATGCCCCCGGATAACGACGAAGACAATGATACGATGACCTTAAAAAGCAGAACTGCAAAACCTATGAAAAATAAAAATACAACATGGCTGAATAAAGACAATGCAAAGCGTTTGAAAACGGAAACACCAACGTGTGTGAAAAATAAAACTGCAGAAACGGTAAAAAGCAAAAGTGCAAAAACTTTGAAAACTGATACAAAAGCTATGGAAGTGGAAAGCATGGCCGATAGTCCTGTCACCACCGTTGCTGAGAATGTACCGACAGCGAAAGGCAGTGAAACTACCGGTAAAAACGGAGTCTTCTGCCTCAGCGCGAAAGGACGTAGGGCCTATGTCGGCCGTCGCAGTGACAACCCGAGTGGCACTAGACCCTCGGGTCGACGTCAGCCGCAGCGGGCCCGCGCACGGACGTGCGCGGGCCTACTGCGGCCGATGTCGGCCCAAGGACCTTTGCGTAACGCGAACTGCGAAGGAAGTCGATCCTATAACCTTAGTTTGCCTACGGGGAGTGTCTTCTACTTCGACGCCAAGAACAAGCGGGTCGTCGTCCTGACAGACCACTTCAGTGGCTACTTCTGCACCTACTGCCGGTCTAGGGAATTCAGCAATCCCAGCTTCCGCGTGGAAGTACATACGCCAGGGACGTGGAGAGACGTGACGGGGGCAGAAAAGTGGACGTACTCATGACAGCGTGGGACGGCCGCCTCTCCATCCGTGACTTCAGAGAGGTCTGTGTGTCTCTGTCTGTTTTGCTGTTTTTATCATGCTTTTCCTGCTTCAGATCTGATGTACTAAAACCCCTTCGCTGAACCCCAACCCAAATGCGCGAGGCCTGGACCTATACCTCTTTCTGAGACCACTTCGTATCTAAGTTCCCTGGGTGGCTGGGGCTATTCGGCGTTGAAATAGCAAACATTTTGGAAACACAATCTGCGTCCAGTAGCAAGAAAGGGGTTAATATCTCTGTAGATTTAGGAAGGACATGTATGTGGTAGAAAGATGGGCATGAGTGCCAGTATTACCTATTTTAGGGCCGGGTCTGGCGTAGGGGGGGGGGGGTGATCCCCACCTCCCCCCCCCCTACCCCCTAAACCCAAAATTGTTTAAAATGCTATAACAAAGTCCCTTTCTGGGGGTGTTTGGACTCCCCCTCCACGTCAGTAATTTCACCGCTCTCGTTCGTTGTTGGGAGCCTTTTGGCGTAAACGTAACCTATAGTCTGAATCTGTGTTTTCACATACAGGAACGTCCACACGCAGCGATGGCAGGCGTTAGAGGTATGACGCTCGTGGACTCCGTGTTCTTAGACGCCCTTCCGGAGAACATCAATGTTCGACAGTTGTTTCTGTGCGCTAGACTGGAGCCCCAGCGGCCTTGGAGGCACAGGCTCGGGTTGGATGGACAACCGGTCTCATTCCAGTGCAGGAAGTAGGTCCATCTATAGGTGAAAGAGTCCTAAATACAAATAAATAAGTAAATAAATAAATAATAAAAATGAATAAATAAACAAATAATTAACAATAATAATAATAAATAAACAAACAAATAAATAATCAATAAAATAAAAAATAAAATAAAATAAAATAAATAATCAAATCAGTGAATGGATGAACGAACGAAAGAACCAACGCACCAACGAACGAACGAACAAATAAATTAATATATATATATATATATATAATAAGTCAGGCATTTAAAAAATTTGTACGTTCAAGTCAGGAAACGTACCTGATTAACCCCTTCTCTGCCAGTGATAACGAATTTCGCCTCTGAAACGACGACACACAGACTGACATTCGCCTTTAAGAACACCAATTAAACTAGGACCAAAAATAGGCAGGAAGAACATAGGACTAACAAGAGACATAACTCAAGTGCATGGCAATGGGGTATTGTGAATAAGGAAGTGAGGTTGCGAGAACTGCAGTGGAAAATTCTACACAATATTTACCCAACCAATATTTTATTGTCTAAAATGGGAGTCGTTAATAATAGATACTGATGTTTGTTTTTGTCCTCATGAAGTTGACTTTATTGAGCATTTCTTCTACTTTTGTAATTCAAAATCTCGAAACTGGAAAAGAGTTGAACAACTTTGTTTAGGAAAATGCAATGTACAGATACGCCCAAGCCTTATTAGGATACCGTGATAACGTGTTAGGAGCAGCAGAAATTGCTGAAGTACATAGTCCTTAGGTGACACGTCCAATAATTTTTGCGGGAAACATGCTCTGTTTAATCGTCGTCATCACAACCACCAACACCAACAACGAGAACAATAACAGCACAACAATAACAAGATAACCACCTCTGGCAACAATTAGTAACTATGCTGTCTATTAGCAAGTAAAGTATGGTACACAAATAGATGTCATAATTTTGTTTGAATTAGAATCAGGAAGCATCTGTGGTAGAGCCGGACAATAAGGTTTCCCTCCGACTCACGTAACAGTTCAGTGCCACACGGCACATGTTGCACGCGACTCACAGTCACGCGTTAGGGCAGTAACTGCGAAACTGATGCTATGCTCTCTCTCTCTCTCTCTCTCTCTCTCTCTCTCTCTCTCTCTCTCTCTCTCTCTCTCTCTCTCTCTCAGTGTCTCTCTCTCTCTCTCTCTCTCTCTCTCTCTCTCTCTCTCTCTCTCCCCCCCCTCTCTCTCTCTCTCTCTCACACACACACACAAACTCACACGCATACAAGAGCGCACTCTCAGCCTGCGCTTTTGCCGTGCCGCTCGGTTTATGTGCTCTGGCGCATGCTTACACACATCCACATACTTGATCTATGTTAATGACTTGTGGCTGCACTTTGTACTATACCGATGTTGGGAATGGAATGCGTTTCATTATAACGAACTAAACAAACTGTCCATCAAATCACCTTATTCACAGTATAATGTAAACTGTTGTCTAATCTATTGTGTTAATGACCTCAACTGAGATCGAGTGTGTATGGCTAGAAGTAAAAATTAATAACTCATCGCCAATTATAATGGGTTATGTATATATAGAAATCCATCGTCCACTGTCGAGTGGTATGATGACTTTGTGCAGATGATGGATAAAGTGAATGACACTGACAAAGATGTACTGCTGTTAGGTGATTTTAACATTGACTTACTGAAAACAAATCCCATGTGGCAATCGACAACAACTCTTTTTGGGTTGAAGCAACTAGTCCAAGCTCCTACTAGAATAACCCAATCATCTGCTACACTCATTGATAAGATCTATACCAACAACTGTAAGTCAGTACTAAAGACCAGCGTCCCCCCATTTGCTGTCAGTGATCATTTTCCCATCACCTGTACATGGTCGTGCAAGCTGCCCAAACAAAAGAGGGATCAACATGTGTATATTACCTAAAGGTCTTTAAGAAAACTAAACAAAGATGCTTTTCTACACGATCTTAGCCTTACAGCCTTTCAGGATGTGTACAATTGTACTGACCCAGATAGGGCTGTCTCTGTCTTACTTGATCTGTTCCTCGGGGTGCTAAACAAACATGCGCCAGAAAGAAGAAAGCGAGTCCGATCCCGCCAGGCTCCCTCATGGATAACCGACGAAATCAAACAAGCAATGGCGGACAGAAATAACGCTAAAAAAGAAAAGAAATTTCAAGAATTTAAAAGATTGCGAAATAAAGTTAAGTACTTAGTTAGAGAGGCTCAGAGATCGTTTGTAACCAAAACAGTAGAAGAAGACAGAAACCCTTCCTCTATCTGGACAGCACTTAATACGCTTACCAACAACAAGCGTAAACAGTGCAATACCATTCCAGAAAACCTGTCCGCTGAGGAGTTTAATAACCACTTTCTATCAGCCCCCACTAAAGACTTACTCAGTTTTCACAATCGCGATCAGTCGATATATTCTACTCCAGAGAAGCTAACAAAGTTCTGTAAGCAAAGACTGTCCTCAGATGATGTCTTCGTCATCCCTGATATTGCTGTACACGAGGTAGGCAAATACATTTCCATTATAAAAAAGAAAACATCTTCGGGCAGTGATGGTATCAATGGATATATCCTTGACCTGTCGCAACCATACATAGTGGAACCTCTTACATACATTTATAACCTATGTATACAAAAAATGTCTTCCCAGTAGCTTTCAAAAAATCAAAAATAGTGCCTGATCCTAAAGCAAAAGATTCCTCTGAAATAAATAACTTTCGCCCCATTTCCCTTCTATCAGTTCTCTCGAAGCCTCTGGAAAAGCATGTTCACAAACATCTTCTGGAATTTCTTGAAGAAAGGTCCCTATTATGTCATTACCAGTCAGGATTTCCTCGCGCTGGGACCATATGGCGTTGAGGCGCGTCCCCTGGGTGGTGGATAGGGGGTCCCTCGCGAGAGGGGTGCACCGAATGAAATAAGGTGCCGTGAACCAACATGGTCTAAGGGAAGGTGACCCCTACAGAAAACCCCTGGTCCTCCTAGTAAGGGGGTTGGGCGTGGGGGTAGCTTCCCCACCCTGCAAAAAAGGAAATAGCTACAAAATCGCCGACGAAAAGACAAACAGAAATTCCTTTCCTGGAGGAGGAAGGTTCTTCTACCAGAAGATTTATGACGTCCTGTGGTGAAAGCTGGAAGTCTTCGGAAGCCACAGGACCGAGCTGCCTCTCTCTATCCAGGGACACAACCATAGGCACATGGAACGTCAAGACCATGTACCAGAGCGGCAAGGCCGCCCAGATAGCAGCGGAAATGCAAAAGTACAACCTTTTCCTGCTAGGTATCAGTGAAGCCAGATGGACGCAGTCTGGCCAGAAAAGGTTGTTAAGTGGGGAGATGATTCTGTATTCAGGTCATGAAGAGGAGAATGCCCCCCCCCCCCCCCCATACAGAAGGAGTAGCATTCATGCTGTCACCAGTGGCACAGAGAGCACTGATGGGCTGGGAACCTCTTGGGCCAAGAATTATCACAGCAGCCTTTAGAACCAAGAAAAAGCTCAAGCTGAACGTCATCTAGTGTTATGCGCCTACTAATGACAGTGACGAGGAAGAGAAACAAGAGTTCTACGACCGACTCCAGAGTGCCGTGGACAAATGTGCGGAGCGAGACATCACCATCGTCATGGGTGATTTTAATGCCAAAATAGGGGAGGACAACACCGGATACGAAGAGGTGATGGGAAGACAGGGACTAGGGGAGATGAGTGAGAACGGGGAGAGGTTTGTAGACTTTTGTGCTCTAAACAAACTTGTCATTGGAGGCAGCATCTTCCCACACAGAAGAATACACAAAGCAACTTGGGTCAGTCCCACCTGACCATACTACAGAGAACCAAATAGACCATATCTGCTTTAGCAAGAAATTTAGAAGATCCCTTCAAGATGTCCGAGTGAGGAGGGGAGCAGATGTCGCCTCAGACCACCATCTGCTTACCTTAACAATAAAGCTCAAGTTAAAGAAAAGCCGCACAGAGACAAAAAAAAGACAGCGCTATAATGTAGGCCTCCTGAGAGAGGCTGGAGTGAGAGAAGAGTTCAAACTGGTGCTGTTCAACCGGTTTCAAGCGCTACAGGAGCTAGTAAATGAAGAGGAGGCGGTCACCACAGAGCAGCAGTGGAAGGCAGTTAGAGAGGCGCTGAACTCAACCTGCAAAGACACTGTAGGGTTCAGGAAACACCATCACAAGGACTGGCTGTCGGCACAGACCTTGAAGAAGAAGTGAGGAAGCAGAAGAAAGCAGTTGTCAACAACAGTCGCACGAGAGCAGTCAAAGCAAGGGCCCAGGAGGAATACTCGGAAGCCAACCGCGAGGTGAAGAGGAGTATCAGGGCAGACAAGAGGGCCTACACAGACAGCCTGGCAGCAGAGGCAGAAAAGGCAGCAGGCAGCGGCAATATGAAACAGCTCTACGACATTACCAGAAGATTGTCTGGCAAGTATGGCCATACAGAAAGACCAGTAAAAGACAAAGAAGGCAAACCTATTGCAGACAGAGCAGACCAACTTGACAGATGGGCCGAGTATTTTGAAGAGTTACTGAACAGACCCAGCCCACCCGACCCCCCAGACATCCAGCCAGCAGAGACCGACCTACCCATCAGCTGTGACAGACCCAGCCGGGAAGAGATCAGAAGAGCAGTGGCATTTTTGAAGAACGGCAAAGCAGCAGGGCCAGATGGCATCCCAGCGGAGTCTCTGAAAGAAGACCTAGAGACAACAGTGGAGATGCTGTACCCACTGTTTGGAAAGATCTGGGAAGAGGAGGTGATGCCGGCTGACTGGAAGGAGGGGTACCTAATCAAGCTTCCCAAGAAAGGCGACCTCAGCAAGTGTTCCAACTACAGAGGAATCACCTTGCTGTCAGTACCAGGAAAGGTCTTGAGTCAGTTGTTGAGTATGGAGTGCCCCAGGGGTCTATTTTAGGCCCACTACTGTTCTGTATCTTCATTAACGATCTACCGTTACATGTAACGTGTACTGAGGCTGAGTGTGACATGTTTGCCGACGACTCAACATTACATTCCGCTGGTAAAACTGTGCCTGAAATTGCAAATAATCTTCAAGAGAGTCTTCATGAAGTCTCTCGGTGGTGTAATGAAAATCGCATGCTTGTAAATCCCACAAAAACAAAAGGCATGCTTATCACAACCCGCCAGAAACATCAGCTCCAACCTCCATCACTTAACATTTCTTTAGACTCCATCCCAGTTGAGCAGGTCAGTCAACACCGCCTGCTTGGAGTAATAATTGATGATGATCTAAGCTGGCAAAACCACCTAATCTATATGCGAAAACATTTGTCCAAAAAGTTGTTTCTACTTTCCAAACTTACAAAGATCATTGACCTTAAGACGCGCAAACTATTTTTTAATGCCTACATTAAACCACACATTGATTATGCCTCAACAATATGGGATGGCTGCAGTGAAAATCACTTCAAGAAGATAAACTCACTATACAAGCGTGCTGCTAAGCTTATCCTCCCTGATCCGTCTTTATCCACTGATGCCAAGCTGCAGGCCATCGGACTTCTCCCTCTGGCTAAGCACCTCGCACTAAACAAATGTGTACTGATGCACAAAATTCTTAACGACAAAGCTCCACGTTACTTATCTAGACTTTTTTCGCCAACCGAAAAGAAATACAGCACCTTCAGAAACAGTCTTTCTATATAGACCTGTACAAATCTAGTCTTTCTTATTCAGGTGCTCTTTTATGGAACTCACTTCCTCCCACTATTCAACAAACCACGTCCCTCTCTCTGTTTAAAAGTAGAGTACATGATTACCTTTCTAAGACAACGAAATGCTGATCCTTTCTTCTTCTTTTTTTCTAGAGATGATACGCTTTATGTTCTCACTTTTCGGTAGTTTTTTTTTCTGCTTCCAATCTAGCCTTCAAATCGTTTTTTTTTTTTTTTTTTTTTTTGCTTTTGTTTTGTTTTTCCCAGCTTGTTTTGTATAGTACGCAAAATATCCTACCTACCTAAATGTTAGATATGTGTCCACGTACGTGTGCATGTGTATGTACAAAAGTGCGCATGTGCACGAGGTGTGTGTGTGTGTGTGTGTGTGTGTGTGTGTGTGTGTGTGTGTGTGTGTGTGTGTGTGTGTGTGTGTGTGTGTCGTTATTATTTAGTTAGTTTTTGTTGTTTGGTTGATGCTCTTTTTTTCTTTTTTTAAAAGAGTAGCTTAGCAAGGACAGATTGTAAGAAAGGCCTGCGCGCCTAATATCTCAATCCTTAGAAAATAAAGTTTCGTTCGTTCGTTCGTTCGTTCTCTCTCTCTCTCTCTCTCTCTCTCTCTCTCTCTCTCTCTCTCTCTCTCTCTCTCTCTCTCTCTGTTTATTTTTCAGTCCACATATTTTTTTTTCTTGATTTTGTCTATATTTGTATTTGTTGTTATTATTGTTTCTACTTTTTCTGCTTGATTATCTATACGTTCCCTTTTAATATGTAAACAGGTGGCAACAACATTCATCTTTTAAATATCAGTCATCTTAATGTGTATCACCTTTGTCACAAAATACCAGATATAACTATTGTCTTAAACCAGTCTTCACCATTTTACATCACATTTTTGGATTTACGGAATCACGTCTAACAGCTAACATTAGTGAGCTTGCCATAGCTATATACAATTACTCCATTCTCAGGCGAGATACACATGCCGGCCCCGGCCATACTGGCCAAGCAGTGTACGTGCACAATTCCATCAACAAGTATGTAAAGAGGCGCTGTGATTTAGAATCCCCTAATATAGAGTGCATGTGGTTAGACGTTAAAACGACCAAGTCTTCGTCTGTTCTGATAGATTTTGTATAGAAATCCAGCGGCCGCAGCCTCCTGGCAGGAGGAGCTTGTATTAATGATGGATGTGGTTCAGGAGTCCAAAGGTGATGTACATATCTTAGGAGACTTCAACATAGACTTGCAAAAGCAAGGACACACTTCGTGGAGATCCATGTTGAATTTTTTTAGGGTTAAAACAGCTTGTCCAGTCACCTACTAGAGTTGCTTCCTCATCTTAAACGCTGATAGACCATGTATATACCACAAATGTCAGCGTTGTAAAATATGTTATCGTACCTAATGCTTCCGCCATTAGTGATCACTTTCCTGTTTGTTTTACGTTGTCTGTTAGGTTAGCTTAATAGTCAATCAAAGGACACACTACCATAACGTATAGATGTTTAAAAAAATTCGACCAAACTGCTTTTCTATATGATCTATCTTTAGTACCATTTTATGATATACAAAACTGCAACACTGACCCAAACGATGCCCTGTCACGCTGGTACGAGCTGTTTCTCGCCGTTCTGGATAGACACGCGCCTAAGCGCACCAAACGCGTCAATATCCTATTATGCCAAAATGGCTCTCTGGTGAAATAAAACAATCAATGGAAGTAAGAGATGAATTAAAACGAGACAAGAAATTTGCTAAATACAAGAAGCAGCGAACCATGTCAAATCTCTAGTTCGTAAAGCACAGAGGCAAAATGCAGAACAAGTTATTGCCGACGGCAAAGACATCCGCTGAATCTGGCAAGTAATAAACTATTTCACCAAAGGTAACAGTAAACGATCGCCTAATATTCCACCCGATCTTACTGCAGATGCGTTCAACGCTCACTTCATAACTGTTGCGCAAACTCTGGCGAAGTCAAATACACCTAACCCTGTAAACTACACTTGCTCTCATCAACTACGTCACCATAGTCAACAGAGAGCCTGCGGCCCATTTTTAGTACCGCTTATGATTGTCCTAGATGGAGGCATATCTATCTCCAGTTTAAAGAGCAAATCGTCATGCGGTCCAGATGGCATTAGTAGTCAGATTGATTTTAAAACTATCTCTGCCACACGTCGTCGAATCTCCAACCTTTATTTACAATCTATCGATCGGACATAACGTTTTTCCCGACGAGTTAAAAAAAAGCGAAGGTAATCCCTCTTCCTAAAAGCAACGATTTATGCAACCTAAACGATTACAGACCTATTTCCATATTATCTTCTATTTCAAAACCGCTCGAGAAACATATCCATACTCATCTTCTAAACTTTCTGGAGCAAAACCATCTGATAACTGCAGCACAATCAGGATTTCGACCTCTACATTCGTGCCAAACTGCCCTCAATCAATTAATTGATAAATGGCTATCTGCCGTAAATGACAGTAAAGTATCAGGTAAATCTTTCTTGACCTGAAAAAAAGCTTTTGATCTTGTCAACCACTTTATCCTACTAAAAAAAAAACTACCATTCTATCACATTGACTCAAATACTGTCTCCTTTATATCTTCCTATCTCAGGGACAAAACGCAGAAAGTACTGCTAAATGGCAAATATTCCTCTAACGGGTTAGTAACTTGCAGTGTTCCACAGGGGTCTATTCTAGGGCCCTTATTATTTAATTTATTTATTAATGATCTGCCACTGTGCATATCTCATTTAGACGCAAACTGTGATCTGTTCGCAGACGACACGACCATACACACATCTGATAAAGTTATCGTAACCATTAATAAGGTACTCCAAAAAGTTTTGATGAAGTAGCAGGCTGTTGCAGCGATAATCACATGATTATTAGTATTCCAAAGTGGACAAAGAGCATGTTAGTTACCACACGTCAGAAATACGTGACCAGCGTGTCCTACAACCTTTAACACTCTCCTTAGATAGCCAGCCTATAGAACAAGTAACTAGGCATCGCTTATTAGGCCTTATAGTAGACAACCACTTAAGCTAAGAACAGCATACTGACTCTATATGCAAAACCATCTCCAAAAATATGTTTCTGTTATCAAGACTACGCCATACTGTTAATACTGATATCCGTAAACTCTTTTTCCATGCGCAAATAAAAACGCATTGTGATTACAGTTCTACCGTCTGGGATGAATGCAGGGAACTGAGTTCACATGAAAAAAAAAGTTAATTCCTTGTATCGTCTGGGAATTAAATTAATACTTCCCGGTCCTACTGCGACTGACGAAAAATTAAAATCCATCAAGTTACTGATATTGAATATACATTTTGAATGTAATCGCTGTGTTCTACTGCACAAGATCATGCACGGAAAAACTCCACCCTATCTAATAACTCTATTTTCAGACAATAATAGACAAAACACGAGAAACAGTTCGATCCACCATCCAAAAATTAGATTAGACATATGTAAAACCAGCCTGTCATTTTCAGGCGCTAAAGCGTGGAATATTTTACCTCCGTCCACACCTGGTATCAATTTGTAGATTATCGTCTTCAAAGATAGCCTCTATGAATATTTACTTCAGAAGTAATAGTATGTTTGGCTCCCATATACTACTATTTGTATAGTTAGTGACAAGTTTCCTATTACCTAACGATCTTCTACTGTTGCTGCAGATTATGTTATAGTTCGACTGTCTGCATTTACATGTCAGGTTCATACCAGTGTATACATATATATATATATATACCAGCCTGGAATTCCATGGCATTAGCACAGCATTCTCAGAATTGAATGAAAAATTACGTCCCTTGGAGCTAATCTGATTGAGTGCATTTTTGGGGCTTTGTCGAAGCCTTTGTTAAAAGTAAAGAATAATTGCACCACAAAATTGCCTTTTCAAAATTAGTCTGTCTTCTTCCGCTGCAACACCCCATAAAGCCTTAGGGATGCAATCCGCGCTGTACTGGCGGTGCTACCAGTAGTCTGGGGGCGGCTTCTAGTACATGCGTTGTGTTGGCAATTTCAGGTTACGCCAGGAGTCCGAAATAGCTCAGGCGGTTAAGCGTCGGAGCAGGAGAGCGAAGGGAATCGCCGGGTCGTGGGTTCGAATCCCCGTCCCGGCCCCGTTAGCTGGATTCGCAATCCAGGGGGAAAGGACGGGCTTGTTCAATAGCATGTCCGTTGAAAGGTCCTGGTAAATCAAAGTGGCACAGTTGGAGTGCGCCTGAGTTGATCAGTGTTCAGATCGTACTCCATAGGCAATAGATTTCCCTGTCCCCCATAACCCGCCCGTCAGGGCCGTCCGTGATCACCTCGGTGCTGTGGACGTTAAACCCCGAACTAACCAACCAACCATCAGGTTACGCCGTATGCCTACCTGAAGAGCCCCCTCCCCTTGGGGTGAAACCGGTCGTAAGGCGGCAAAAACTTAAAATCTACTCAGCAGGTCCAATATCTGTTTGGGAATATTTTCTAGCATCCCCCCTCGGGGTGAGGTCTGATATTCTCCAGCGGATGGCGGGGCGCCTGGGGGTAGTCCCTACTGCTATATGTAGTAGGTGTTCAGTGGAAGGCTCAAAATGATAGGTCTGTCATTCCTTCTCTCCCACTACCCTCTCTTTTTAGAACTAGTGAGCGATGCAGTCATAAAAAGGGCAGCTGATGTCCTGATGACACAATGCAAGCTTACCAGCCTGGAATTTCATGGCATTAGCACAGCATTCTCAGAATTGAATGAAAAATTACGTCCCTTGCAGCTAATCTGATTGAGTCCATTTTTTTTCCGCTTTGGGCGACGCCTTTGTTAAAAGTATATATATATATATATATATATATATATATATATATATATATATATATATATATATATATATATATATATATATATATATATATATATATATATATATATATATATATATATATATATATATATATATTCTTTACTTTCAACAAAGGCGTCGCCCAAAGCCAAAAAATGCACTCAATCAGAGTAGCTCCAAGGGACGTAATTTTTCATTCAATTCTGAGAATGCTGTGCTAATGCCATGGGATTCCAGGCTGGTAAGCTTGCATTGTGTCATCAGAACATCAGCTGCCCTTTTGTGACTGCATCGCTTATTAGATCTTTTGAGCTTTCCACTGAACACCTATTACATAAAGCAATAGGGACTACCCCCAGGCGCCCCGCCATCCGCTGGAGAATATCCAGTCTTCCCCCCTAAAAAGGTAATTTGTTACAACATTTAAAAAAATTGGGTGCAGGGGAGGGTGTGTTTCCGAAACCCCTGGACCCCCCCCCCCCCGATCCGCCCCTGGATCAGTACGAACAAAATGTATCGAAGTCACAATACCATAGCATATTGATGCTTTTTCTTTACAATACCATAGAATATGACACTGAATATGACGCCCCAGTACGCAAACGTCGTCGGGCGGAAGTCGTGGGCCCACCGCTGCGGCAGACTTCGGCCCGATAGCCTTGTGTATACTGGGGCGGTACTGAGCAATCTGTTATAGTTTCAAAACAATATTTCTACCAGCGGCGTGTGTATTTGTGCAGGTCGTACGCTCCAGATCTTCGTCAAGTGCCCGCGAGTAGTGACCAAGATGAGGACCGTCATTTGCGCCGGCCTCCTAACCCAGACAATGGTGGGCAGCAGTGACACTTAGTTGGGGGTACCGGCCAGGGCCGGATCACTTACAAGTGTGGGGGAGGGTAAAAAAAAAAAAAATGGGGAGAAATTAACCACCTGAAGCAGAGTTTTTGTGTGCGGTTGTGCAAGCATCAACAAAATATGCCTGTCAAGGACAATAGCATTTTTTTTATGGGGGAAGAGGGGGGTCCATGGATCCCCCTTCCACCCCCTGGATCCGGGCGTGTACCCGGTGGGGGGGGGGATGTGGGGGGGGGAGGGAGTGGGGGCGAGGTGGGATGTGTGTGTGTGGGGGGGTCCTTTTGGGAGGGGGAAGGCACATGTAAATCAGCCTTTAAAGTCGTGGACGTAAACCTGAATAACACTCCTAACCCATTACATCCTGAGGCTGATTTAAAAAAAAAAATTACTTATTGTCCTATGAAGGCTACATTACAGTTTAGGACATAGATCAACAATTTAGTTCAAGGGTGGTGCCAGAATAGCTTGGCGCCTGAGGCGCCAAGCTATTCTGGCACCACCCTTGAACTATCATATTCAATCTTATTCCAAGCAATGGGTCTATCAGGATGAAAAGGGTTAATTTGAAGAACGCAGCGCAGTCGTGGCTGCTACAGTGGCCAGTTGCATGAGAGCCGGTTTATATTAAGTCACCCTGCGCAAGCCACAAAACTCTTGAATCTTGTTAAAAGTGTGTTAAAAGTGGTATAGTTGTATAAGCTACTCCATAATATGACAGCTAAGATTAAATTGTACTTAGCATATTATTCTAAGTACTGTTTAGGTCTTCTCATGTTTACTGCTAACCCTTTGACTGTCGGTAGCGCATTTTGTCGCGTTGATTCCCGCTTAGGAATCAACGCGACAAAACGCGCTACCGACAGCCAAAAAGTTAACAGTAAACTGATTTTACTGATTAATAACTAAGTTTGACAAACAGTGTTTGTGGCCTTATGTATCAGCGAATATACGTCAGACTTGTATTTGATATCTTTCCTCCACACCCCGATAGGGGATAAAGGCGGCATACAACCGTTGAATCTTGAATCTTTAAATCTAAAATATGTTCATTCTGAAAAGAAACCACATGCTGTGATTATCAGTTAGATGCAAATTCGAATTCGCGATAATAATAATGATAATAATGATAATAATAATAATAATAATAACCAAAATGATAATAATAATGATGATGATGCAAATAATATAGTGATAATAATATGATGATGATAATGATGATGATACTACTACTACTAATAATAATAATAAAATAATAATAATAATAATAAATCACTCATATAATGCGTAGTATCTCTGATAAAAGGGTATACAAGTAGTTGTATATGACCAGTTGTTCGTCAGTTGTTGGGTGTCGGTAGCGGTTTTAGTGGCGATTATTCAGTCCTGCAGGAATCATCGCGACTGAAACCGCTACCGACACCTAATCGCTGGGTTTGGTGAAAAATGGACAATTATTTGTTGAATTTGAAAAGAAAAGGGGAGACTGCCAGTGCTAGTATGCCCCTGCAGACACCACAGTAAAATGTCGCTGTCATTGCAGGTAGGCATAAATTCCTGCTTTCCTCCAGTATTGCCGGCCATTGGTGCGCTGAAGAGGTCGCCAAGACCGAAACAGCTGTCCATACCGTCTAAATATCTGGAACCCCCCCCCCCCCCCCCTTGGGGGACCTAGATTTAAATTTCCATGCACCGCCGAGTGGGTGGAACAGTGGGATATGTGATACGCTCCACTTCGGGGAGGCTTCCATATGCATTGCTTCCAGTCACTTGTCACTTTCTTAGCGCACCCCGCTTTCCTATCTCTTTTTTTTTTTTTTTTTTTTTTTTTTTTTTTTTGTGCTTTGGCCACCGTAGATCTATGATCACTGGTCAATCATGCACACTTCTCTCCCCTGACAGTGTTTTTACCTACTTTACTTTGTAACCTTCCTTAAAAATTTGTTGAATTTGTTTTGAACAGGCTTGTGGATTTTACTTTGTTTTTGAACTTTAATAATAAAAAATAAATAAATAAAAAATAAAAAAAATGTCGTGGTCGTGTGTGGTTTTTTTCGTTTGGTTTTTGTTTGTTTACATGTTTGTTCGGTTGCATTTGTGTTTTAATCAGAACATACACACACCGGCATTCGCGCACACATTTGAGCGTCTACAGACACACACACACACACACACACACACACACACACACACACACACACACACACACACACACACACACACACACACACAGTGACACACACGCACGCACGCACACACGCACGCATTCAAGCGGCACACACACAGACACATACACACACATACCGGTACACCATCGCACTCAAGCACACACACACGCACGAACAGACACACAAACCGCCACGATCTTCTACGAACAAAATAAACAACAAGAACAACAAACAACAACTGTACGCAACAAATTTCTACTTTCGTGTTTTAGGCGAAAACACTGCAGTTAAACGTGAATGTCATTTTTGGTGCAGTTCCCAGTCTAACTGAAGCCGGACTGACTGGTTTCTTCCCTTTGTCCGCTACGCACGGTCATGCGCAGCGAATGGAGGGAAGTAACCAGTGTAAAGGCCCCGCCACACATGCCCGATTTTGAGGTCGATTCCCAATCAGTTTTGAATCGGTAGGTGATCGGGCCGGACTATAAAAACGTGTGTACTGCCACACATTTCCCGACTTTTTTAGCCGACCGGTTTGAACCGAAGATCATAGTCGTACCTGTTCTGCAAAATGGCTGCTAGTTTTGACAGTGATGATGATGTGCTTGCATTATCAGCAGTTTTGCATCATATTCGGGAAGAGGCGTGCGAAACATCAGCAACGAAGCTGGTACTGATCTTCCGCCATTTGCAAACTGAAACGACGTCAGCGAGACGCGCTCTGATTGGTTGAAGCTTACAATCGGGGCCGCCGGGATTCGGATCGGAAAAATAGAGCAGTTTCTAAACACCCGATTCCCAGCCGATTGCGATCGGATCGGATATATGACGTCATCCGATCGCAATCGGATCGGAATCGGCTTCAAAATCGGGGCACAACCGGCAAGTGTGGCGGGGCCTTAACGGAGTCTAAACAACAGTTCGGCTGCCTTTAGCAAAAGCCAGCGTATCATTTTTTTTGGGGGAAAAAAACTAGATTTTCATGGTAAACAATGAAATCTCGTATTAAAAAAAACAAAACAAAAAAAAAAAAAAAACCACTTACGTACACTGGCTTTTGACATATAACGGCGGAGTTATTAACCCCATCGCTGCCAGTGGGCATAGAGTGTGTTTCTGATATATTTGTTAATTCAACGCTAAGGAGCCCAAGACGTCCAAGACGTGAGCAAAAGGCACAGATCCTCATGAGCCCCCGCAAATGCGGGGGCTCATGAGGATCTATGTCTTATGCGGTTGGAGCGTGTTCAGTTTTCCGTGGGCAGTGCAAGGGTTATGGTTCCCACTGCACGTGCCTTTCCTTTCTCTGCTAAAATGATTGTACTATGCAATCCAAAAAACGAAATGTTCAAGAAAGGAAGCATAGATTGCGCGCGTCGCTTTGAGACAGGATATGTGCGTGTGTGTGTGCGTGTGTTTGTTTGTGTGCGTGTGTGTTTGTTTGTTTGTTTGTTTGTGTGTGTGTGTGTGTGTGTGTGTGTGTGTGTGTGTGTGTGTGTGTGTGTGTGTGTGTGTGTGTGTTTGGGGGATGGTGGTGTAGACATAATCGCAGACTTAGCCCTTTGGCTGTAGGTAGCTTTTTTTTGTCGAAGTCAGTTTTTCTGTCTGAGAAATCACCTCGACAAAAAAGCGCTACAGACGGCAACCAAAGGGTTAACATAATTTATAATGACACTGTCCGGCATGACTGCTACATGCATACATGCTCAGCCTCAAACCGTTATCGACCATGATAGTTCACGTGTGGTACCGCCAGAAGCCGTTCTGGAATCTAGACTGAGCCGCCATGCTTTTCGTATGCTATAAGTATCAGGGTTCAGTTGCATGAGTGACTGAGCTTAGTCCTGCGCCAGCCACTCAGCAAGATGTTTCGCAGATGCGGGGGCGCATGAGGATCTATGCCTCTTGCTGACGTCATTTCGTATCCCGCATATTTTCTTGGAGGGCCGAGCTGGGGCTCGGCTTCGGCCATTGGAACAACACAGATTTAAAAAAAAAAAAAAAAAAAAAAATTGCGTCCGTTGGCGGGGAAGGGGTTAAGTCTGTGCCAGCTCACAGTGTCGTCACTAACCTGGTATGCGTCGATAGTGTGCAAGAGGCGATCCATATTGGTGACGTCAATATCATGAGTCTGGTCCTGGTTGGAGTCCTGTAGGGCCTTCACTGAACAGCGCCGCCGCGCAGTTGGCCGACTTTGAGCGAGAAAACCCGCAAGATCTTGCATGCTACACGCGGGCTGCAAGACTAACCACGAAAAATGAGAGAATCGGCATCATCTTGAACTAAAGCGATTTTTGCGCCTATTCGTGTTCTCCGCTACAGAGTAATAATGAGAGGTTTCGTTTTCAACGAACGACTGACTCCCAGCAACGGAGGTGAGCGATGTCGGCGTCACTGCGGATAAGCAGCTTGTATCGTAAGCATAGTGAATACGCGAAACGTCTCCAAGAGGCATAGATCTTTATCTTCCGGGCTCATGAGGATATATGCCTCTTGGAGATGTTTGGTGTGTTGTCAGTCTATGCTTCGGTACAAGCTAGTTATCAACCGCGATTTCGAAATCGTTCGTTGCAAATGAAACTTCACTAACAGTTCAGGAAACACTACTGAGATGGACCACGAGTCATTATTTCAAGGGTAGTGCCGGAATAGCTTGGCGCCTGAAAGCGCCAAGCTATCCCAGCACTACCCTTGAAATATAATGTCCCTAGATCTTCGGTTTGTGTCGTCAGAGTGAGCTGTACTGGATAATACTGACTAATAACTTACAGTGAGGTTACGTTTATGCCGAAGGACTCCCAACAACGAAAGAGCGAAGTCATGGCGAATGGCCAGTGTGTACCAGAAGCATAGACAACATTTCGAACATCCCGCAAGGCGCAGCAGACAATGAGGATCTATGCCTCTTGGAGCTGTTTGGAGTGTTGTTTATGCTTATGGTAGAAGCTTGTCAAGTTATCCTCCGCGGCTTCGCTCTCTTTCGTTTCTCGGATTCCCCCCCCCCCCCCCCCCCTCCCTGCTTAAAACCTTGGACCAAGAATTGTTGGTCCGTGGTAAAACGTAGTGTCAGTCACTGATTTTATTGTGACACACCGCAGAATGTGTTTCAGTAATCGTGTCAGTATAATGCATCGATATGATCCGTTAACCCTTATCATTCAGAATACAGCAGTGTGTGAAATAAGTTTGACTAAAATAGTTCAAGGGTAGTGCCAGAATAGCTTGGCGCCTCTAGGCGCCAAGCTATTCTGGCACTACCCTTGAAATAAAGCAATTGGTCTATATCCTTATCTGTAAGTACTATAATGCAGCTTGCATATAGCAGTGTACAAATTTGAAGCTTTTAGTCTCAGTATGATATGGGTTAAGTATTGCCCCACCCACCCCAGACTCCTTAAACTATCAGGGTAGTGTCGGATTAGCTTGGCGCCTACAGGCGCTAACTATTCTGGGACCACCCTTGAACTATCATGATAGATCGACAAATTATTACAAACCTCAAAATGCTTTATGCCTGTAATAAGACATTTTAATATTCAGAACTATGTTAAATATACACGATTTTGAAAAAAAACCGGCATTAATCTAGCCTGAAATCGGACACGATGGAGATAGTATTTCGGGATCATAAATAGTAGACCAGCTCTGGGACACACAGTTTTTAAATAATTTTATTTATTTATTTATTTATTTATTTATTTATTTATTTATTTATTTATTTATTTATTTATTTATTTATTTATTTATTTATTTATTATTAATTATTATTTAATGTATTATTTATTATTGTTAAGTCCCTTCTATTTATATAAGGGACTTTTTAGGACGGGTCGCGGTGGGGCGAACTTAATAGCATGTCCATGATGTCAAAGGCGGGCAGGCTAAATCTCTAACAATTGAAGTAACAAGATAAAAATTACGTTATATCTAGTTACGCTAACCTCGCTGCTGAACGTACATCAGTTTGGCGCCAAGCGCCGTATGTGCGTACGTATGTATGTATGTGCGTATGTATGTAAACAAGAGAATCTCCGATATTTCTGTACACACAAGCTTGGAACTTGGTGACATACTTTCTTAAGTGGGTGGCTAAGACAGCCTCCGAGCATATTGTAATTAAATGTCTCAATGAAGACATAAACAACCGTTTATAGGAAGTCTGCTGACCCAGATTAGACTCCGTAATTTTTGTCATATTTACTTGAACTTTTGCATATAGCTAGTTTGGAGAAAGACATTGGATGAGTTCGTTAGCCAGTTTTGTATCCTTTCAATTTCTTTAGTAAAAATTAATTCTTTCAGAAATAAATAAAACAGTAAAAAAAAAAAAAAAAAAACCAAAACCTTTACTTCTAGAGATAGTCAGACAGTGCCGGTGACGTAAAAGAAGCAACTCCGTCACCACGCAGACATACTGTAAATATGACATAAATATGACATCTCTCTCTCTCTCTCGCTCGCTCTTTCTCACACATATGCGCGCATCTCCAAGAGGCATAAGTCCTCATGTGCCCGGAGGGCGCATGAACATATATGCCTCTTGAGGAGTTTGGAGCGTGCGCATGCACTCATGCAAACGCACACGCATACACACACATCGAGGCGCTTTCAGAACTGAGAGCATGCAGGTGTACTTAGTATAGCATGTAGCTAGGTAAAGTCAACCTGATTTCATACAAATCCTATAGCAAGACTGAAATTGTACCTTGAAATTCTAGGTTTGTCACCATTTTCGCAAGTCTTGAAGCGAAAGCGAAACTCATATCACGTCTAAATATAAAATTACGTAAAAACAACAACAACAAAAAAAAAACCGTCATGACAAATGACGTTTGACAAACCAATGACGCGTGTGCACTGCCCGCCCCTTTTAGAGTTCACTATATTTTACAGTTAAATTTAAAATTATGTAAAAACAAAAAAATACGTCATGACAAATTACGTTTGACAAACCAATGACACATATGCGCGCTTCTCCAAGAGGCATAAATCCTCAAGTGCCCAGAGGGCTCATGAACATCTATGCCTCTTGAGGATGTTTGCAGCGCGCGCATGCACGCACGCACGCACACACACATCGAAGCGCTTTCAGAAAAAAATGCAGGTGTACCTAGCATTTAGCTAGGTAAAGTCAACCTGATTTCACACAAATTATAGCAAGACTGAAATTGTACCGTGAAATTTTAGTTTTGTCACCATTTTCCCAAGTTTTGAAGCGAAAGCGAATCTCATATCACGTTAAATATAAAATTACGTAAAAACAGAAAAATACGTCATGACAAATGACGATTGACAAACAATGACGCGTGTGCACTGCGCGCGCCCCTTTTAGAGTTCACTATGATGCATTGGCACATCTGCGATACTTTTTAAAAAGGAGACATTTCAACATCAGAATCAAGTCAAAGACAAAAGGTAGAGACCCATGACAGCGAAGACAGCTCCAATCTTGTTTTTATTTATTTATGTATTGACTCATTCATTTATATTTATTTATTATTTTATTTTATTTTATTATTTTTTTGGGGAGGGAGGGGGTTGGGGGGGGGAGGGGGGTGAGGGGGGGGGGGGGGTGGGGGTGGGAGGGTGAGGGTGGGGGCAGTGGAGGGGGGTGGTGGTGGTGGTGGTGGTATTGCGTTTGGCGCAAGTTGTTAGGAGAGGCACGGCCTATTTTCCTGTATGTGTGTATGATCCCTGGCCGTCACACGGACAATATTTTACCCCGTCCCTGCCACTGTAAGTGCATTTTTGTTTCTGAACTCTTTGTTCATTCAACAACCAAAAGCCACAACCGTCCAAGAAACCGGTATACACATTAGTCTCAGCATGCGGGATAGATCCCCATGAGTCCCCGCAGTCGCGGGGACTCATAAGGATCTATGTCTCTTGCAGTTGGATCGTGTTCACTTTTTCTCGGCAGTGAACGGGTTAAAAGATTTTCATGAAAGGCTTCTGTTACCCACCGATGTAAAATCCGCCTGGTGGCTAGCACGAAATCCTCTGGGTCATTCTTGACATAGGCTGCAGTCTCTTGCTGACGTCACGCCGGGTTTGGGACTGTCTGCATGGTCGGCTTTTTCTGGGAGGTGAACACCCAGCGGAGCTGCTGCTGCTTCTGACGTCTGGTGGCGCTGCCGCGCAACTCGCTGAAAGTTTCCCGGATGTAGCCTCCATATCCGTTTTTCTGTTAACAGGAATTAAAGTTGATTTTAGTAAAACTAACAGATGGATGGTTGGTTGGATGGATGGATGGATGGATGGATGGATGGGTGGATGGATGGATGGATGGATGGATGGGCAAACTACCGTCAGCACAACTGAAACATGAACAAAAAACAACAACAACAACAACAAAACTAGCAGTGCATGGAAATAGTGAACAGTTGGATAACAGTTTATATGTTAACCTTGGCACATAGCTGTTTCAGTAGGAGTACATATTGTAAACTTGACAACGTCACATATACACTTTCACAAAGACAAAAAAACACCAAACAAACAAACACTGATCAACCCACTAAAATTGGTTTACCACATGAAACACACTAACAATGACTGACGTTCCGACGTCTTTGGAATAAACCCTTAACTGTTTCACTGTGGAAAACCGCGAACAAAACCTAAACGCAAGAGGCAAAGAACCTCATAAGTCCCCGCAATGCGGGGACTCATGAGGTTCTTTGCCTCAGTCTTGCTGTCCCTATCCCACTGTGTATCTGTGTTCCTTGGATTGATGAGATCATTCGTTACTGAATTTGCTCTGCTTTCAAAGAATAATTTTGCGTCGTCCGTTGGCTGTCAAACGAAGGCGGTGTACCAGCCGAAGGAGAATGATCAGTCATTATGGTTCAATGACCAATACGACGGTGATGCTCTAGCACTAACCTTGAACTGACACAGCCAATCCATGCTCAGCTGTGGTGCGTGTCTAATGGGTGAATACGTGGAACCACAAGACTGCTAACCAAAGCAAAAGTGGAGCTAAACATCTAAAGACTAGTTTATTCATCAGACATAGAATAAACTGAAGTGTTTTTCTGCTTTTACCGACGAGCAAAAGAAAAGCGACATTTTTGGAGTCATCGGAAACACTTAAGTGTTTTCGATGATTCTAAAAATGTCGCATTATTTTTGCTCGTTAGTATATATGTTTCTGATTCATCGTGTACACCGGAGTGACAATTTTGACCAGCGACACGTACCTTGGCGATGTCGTTGTACGTGATCGTGGTTTTGACGCGGAGTCTTCGTCGGCTGCTGCTTGTAGTTTAGTACTCTCCTCCCAAGCAGACGACATTTTCAATCACAGATTTTGTCTAAATGTTCCTTATTCCACAGTACCTGACTTCGGTATCCTGTCCGATGTACACAGGACGAGAAAGGCCTTAACACTGTGCTAAGTTGGCTTGCTATTTCCATTCGGAGCGACATTCGTGTAAACAGCACAAAGACGAATGCATTTCTGTCATTCTGTGGTAAGATTACCGGCGCTGAGTTACTATGTGCGATGGAAATTGATTCGATCGTATGGTTAGCTGCTATTTTAATTAATTAATTAAATAAATAAAATTAATTAAATTAATTAATTATGTCATTATTTTTTTGGAGTTTCAGTAGCCTCTTAATTAACAGTGGACGCGGATGGTGCTGTGACGCTCTTTGCTAATTTAACCCATATCATACTGAGGCTAACAGCTTCAAATGTGTACACCGCCATATGCAAGCTACATTATAGTACTTACAGATAAAGATATAGACCAATGGCTTTAGTTCAAGGGTGGCGCCAGAATAGCTTGGCGCCTAGAGGCGCCAAGCTATTCTGGCACCACCCTTGAACTATTTTAGTCAAACTTTTTTTTCACATACTGGTGTATTCCGAATGCTAAGGGGTCACTCCAAAGAGCCCCAGCCGCCCCATGAACATGGATACAAATACTCACAAACCAGATAGGTAAGGCTAGCGCTGGCAGAATTGTACACAAACCAAGGGGAATCAGTCACTCAGCGCTGGACAAACAGTTAGATCCCCTGCCCCCGCCTATCAGGCAGCCAATCGCCAGCCCACAGAGAAATACGCAGGTATAGAATAAGACGATCATTTGCATCTTAAATAAGATCTTTTTGAAGATCGTCGTATTCTATACCTGCGTATTTCTCTGTGGGCCTGGCGATTGGGTGCCTGATAGGCGGGGGCAGGGGATCTAACTGTTTGTCTGTCCAGCGCTGAGTGATTCCCCTTGGTTTGTATGGCCGATACAAATAGGTGTCAACGAGAGACACGGATTCTCACGAGCTCCTGCAGCCGCGGAGGCTCTTGAGGATCCGTGTCATTTGCAGTGGGATCGTGTTCGTTTTTTTCTTAGCAGTGAAAGGGTTAACACATCTGGCAAGTGTTCTCATACCTGTGCCAAAAAAAACCCAAAACAACCTAAATCACCCATTAATTCATTGAAAATCTCACTTCTCACAAAAAAAAAGAAGGGAGCTAGGTGGCTCGGTGGCACAACGTTGTACTATCGTCTGAAAGGTCCCGAGTTTGAATCCAGCTGGGATCAAAATTTGTTCGGACACTATGCGGTGGCCCGTCTTTGAAAGTTACCTTCGTGGTGGACAAACGACGTTAAACCCTAAACTTTTAACGCATTTCTCACAAACAGAGGATATACAATACTGCCGTTACATATGACAAAAGCTGTTTTGTCCATTTTTTGAGAAAAGCTATATTTTCATTGTTATGCAATGAAAATCTCGCTTTTCTCCAAAAACGGACATACTGGCTTTTGCAGAAGCTTTTGGGCAATAAGAGCAGAATTAATTACTCGCCTTTCCGTGTGACATTCGTCCTTTGACTAAGCGATTTCGGTTCGGGGTGGACGCCCCAAGCTTAATCCACTTAGCCGGGGCAGATTAAGAGATTTGCGTAAACGGCCGATTAGGATTAACTTAAAGATGTAGGGATGTAGATGCTGGCCTTGTTCTATACCTGCCCTACATCCCAGGGTGTAGGGGGCTCTGGATAGAGGTAGCACCTTTGCTGTTCGGCAGCTGCGTCCTACATAGGACAGACGGGCATCAGTGGTCCTCATCCATCTCCTTAATCTCTCACGTGCTGGCTCCAAGCGCCCGCCACACCCTGGCAAACCACCTCAGCTGGTGGGCTAAACCACGTGAGGGGGTGGTGTTCACACTGCACCACTAGGCGGATGAGCTGTTTCTGACAGCCAACGGCTAGAGGGCGGAGGAGATCAGGTTGGATCCAACGGCCAAATGTGGGGGAGTAAACCCTTCAAATCAGGAGTGGAGCCCCGAAGGCAGACAGCTGCCTGTATTCACGCACTGTTCTGGCAGCTCCTGCAGCCAAACTGGTGCCAAACGTACTGCTTTGCATTCCTTTGGATACATCAGCGAGGCGGCCGAGAGGGGGATCTTGACGACTGGGCACCCCAGGATCTCCATACACTTCGCCCAGGCTTGCGCCCTGGAGAGGCCACTCCAGTGACTGACCCAGCAAGCGCATATACTCCATTGTCTTTTTTCTGTGGGCTGGCGCCGGATTTGGTGCCTGATAGCGGGGGCAGGGGATCTAACTGTTTGTCTGTCCAGCGCTGAGTAATTCCCCTTGGTATGTGTACAGTTAACTTAAAGAGGCTCGCGTTGACATGGCAGGTTACGACTGCTTAGGGATTAACACTTTCGAGACGTGTCGCATCCGGATTCGCGGCTTTAAGCCGAGAATCCGGTTGCGGCACGTCTCGAAAGAGTTAACGCCTCTTTGTTGAGGGCTTGCGAGAAAACTCAGGACTGACAGGGTGGGTTTTAACGGCGTCAGTGAGAATTGTGTCACTTTGACTAACACTGACGCCTCCACAGCCAAGGAAACTGGTTGCAGGTTAACCCCGTGACTGCCAGGCGTTAACCCCTTCCCTGGCCCGCCTTGAGGTGGCCTTAGCCGCCTGCTCGGCGTGAACTACTAATAACTAACTGACTGTCCCTGCCCGCAACGGCCCAGTCGCAGATCGTCTTTCTGTGAAATTTCAGTTAGCTCATTACATCCTGAGGCTGATTTTGTAAAATTTGCTTTTTATCCTGTGAAGGCTACGTTACAGATTAGGAGATAGATCAACTGTTTTAGTTCAAGGGTGGTGCCAGAATAGCTTGGCGCCTCAGGCGCCAAGCTATTCTGAGACCACACTTGAACTATCAAATTTATTTCAAGCAATGGGTGTATCAGGATGAAAAGGGCTCATTCAGCGCCAAAGAGTCTGATCTGCTCAAGGGACATGGATAGTACAAAGTGAGGTCAACAATAGGCATAGATCCGCATGAGCCCCACAACTGCGGGGGCTCATGAGGATCTATACCTCTTGCGGGTTAGTTTGGTGGTGTTATTTTTTTTTTTTTTTTCTAGGCAGGGAAGGGATTAAAATGATCGGTATCTCCGAAAACATCACAGATCAGTACCGGATAACCTCTCCTGTCAAGAACTCTGTCCGCGTTATTAATTGGAATCCGCGATAATCGCTTGACTGACTAATTGAAGTTTATTGTCCCGCTGGCACTAAAATGATCGGGCATTTATAATCGCATGGTGTGCGAAAGTTTTTTTTTTTAAATTATTATTTATTATTATTATTATTATTTTAAAAACCCGTATCATACTGAGGCTAAAAGCCAAAATTTGTACACTGCCATATGCGAGCTACATTATAGTACTTACAGATAAGGATATAGACCAATGGGTTTAGATCAAGGGTAGTGCCAGAATAGCTTGGCGAGGCGCCAATCTATTCTGGCACTACCCTTGAACTATTTTAGTCAAACTTATTTCCACACACTGGTGTATTCCGAATTGATAAGAGTTAATCCGACACTGCCAAATTACGCCGGGTACTGCGTGGTATCGAACAAGAGTAATGATAGTTGTGCCGTAAAGCCGAAACCGTTTGCCAAATTTACTTGATATTTTCACTTTGTGTAATAGCACTATCCTGCGCTATTTATGCAAAATTACAGCTACTTCAGGCATGTTTCACAGGTGATGTGGTATTCCGATGAAGGTCAGGGTCGGACGTGAATTTACGCCTTTTGCTATGTCCTGGATGCAGGAAAACTCCGTCCCGCCAGCCTCTTTTTCAGTTTAGGGAAGAACCAAAAGTCGCATTGGTCAAGGCACGGACTGTACGATGGCCGAGAAAGAACATTGCTTCTCTGTGTAGGACACGGTGACCTTGGCTTTGTGGTCACTGGCATTTTCAAGAAGAAAAAAAGACAACAAAACAACCCAAGATGTTCTGATCACTGAGAGTTGGCCGCTGCTCATAAACAGACTTCAACACTTTTGGAAAAATAATTTTTTACATGATATTTTGCTTTGCCGACGCGCTCCACTGCGGCAAAATATGAACAAGGACATGGCCGACCTCTCAGTTTTAAACATTAGAAAAAATGTTGCCGTCAATTCTGAAAATCTGACAAAAGTGCCCGTAGTCTCTTCTCATCAGAGGCCAGCCACTCCTGATTAGATTGTTTGCTGGGGATACCGTTACAGGACAAGCGAGTATCGCCTTCAGCGATGACACCACACGGTCGTTAGAGGTTATTTATGCACAACGTTTTCAGTAGTTAATCTAAGCGATCAACTTTCTGTTACGTCTGAGCCTGTCAAGAAATGGGGTATCTTTATTACAGATAGATTTTGGAGGTCGTGGTCATCGCGCACTATCCCCTGAACTCTTCAAACAAACAAATAAATAAATAAATAAAATCGAAAGTTCAATATATTTCTCAAGATAAAATATATGCGCATTTTCCTATCAATATGTAAATAAAGAGCAAGTTCGCTCGTTACTGGTTGAAAATTGACAGTCAGACCAGTACGTGCCTTCAGAGTCCTCTCTTTCAGAGTTGAATAGCACAATCCACTTGCAGTCAGTGCCAGACAAGACGCAAGTACCATATAAAACAACGTTCAATATTTTGTTTTGAGTTTGACAGGGCTGTCTTAAAGTTTCACTCTTTCAAAAATGTAGAAATACATTTATCTTAGAGAGTCTACTGTTTTCAGCCACACGGCTGTTTACATCCTTTTTCAATGATTACGTCACACAGCGGCATGGCTTGATACTAGCTCCATATTGTGCACGAATAAAGGGCAAAGGCTGAAATTTGTTTTGATGCTATTTGTGACTTAAGTGGTTTACAAATGGCGGCTAAACTATCATTACTCTCTGATCATACCTCGTACACATTGTACGTCTGAAATCTGTGTGAATTCACCACTACTGAAGAGCTCCAGACGTTCCATGAATAATGGACACAACGTGGTTCCAGCAAGAGGCATAGATCCTCATGAGCCCCCGCAATTGCGGGGGCTCAGGAGGATCTATACCAATGCGTTACCTCAACACACACACATACACCTTGGACGACTCACAACTAAGTGGGTAAACGACAAACACGTAACATATTTTTGATTTGGATGAAGCTTTCATTTATTGCAAACTGTCTAGTCCGCACATTCTCAGAGATTTCATAAGACAAAACAACATCTGAAATACACTGTAAAATAAAAGAAATGTTTCCAGACATTTGCAATGAAATATTCTTACATATAATGCGTTCATGTCCTCAGATCATTTCTTTAAAACAAAAGCAGCATGACAGTTTAATTTTGATTAAAAAAAAAACAAAACAACTAACAACAGTTAAACATGAAAATTCTGATGATTTTTAAAGCAGATTACACAACATATTTTAACGGTGATATCATATAAGCCAGACCAACAAAGCGAGCACCATCCTCCCCTCTCCATTACTCACCCAGACTAGCTTTAAAAAGCGATATAAGAAATGATATACAGTAGTACCGGGAAGCATAATTACACACGACTGCTCATCTAGTGTAATCTTCACTGAATCTGGGACTAGGAAAAAAACACAGCGATAAAACTAAATATTATAAAATTAAGAGAGAAACGTGTATGGTCCTTATGCATGAAGCTACCGACACTGTATATACAGTATACTGGCAGCTGCATGCACAATGGGCTTAAAATTAAGATCTGGATATGAAATGTGTGTACTTAACGTATATGTATGAGTAATTTCATAGCCAGATATTTCTGTTAACCCTTTCACCATCAGCAGAAAAAAGATTGTGTTGATGAAAATCTTCTTAACACCAAAGAACTCCAACTTTCCAAGGAACATGGCAACAAAGTGGTACCAGCCAGAGACATAGATCCTCATGAATCCCCACAACTGTGGGGATCATGAGGATCTATGTCTCTTGCAGTTGGATTGTTTTTACGTTTCCTGTAAGTGAAGGGGTTAAACTCTGTCATCACGTTACTCTCCTGAAGAAGTTACAAGAGGAAGAAACTTTCTCTCTTTATTTATAATATTTGTTTTTATTGTTTGCTTTTGTTTGACCATGACTGCACATCACTGTAATAATAACAACAATTACAAGTACAGAACTGCTAGAAATATATTTCTATGATCTGGCAGTTCAGTTTCAAGGCACTCTCTGTTGATTTAAAAAATAAATCAAAACAACTGAGAAAATCTTTGGTAAAAGAGCAAGACCGGTCCCACCCAGGTATGCATCCGGTCACTCTGGTCCCCAAAGGTGGATGGAACGAAAACCACCAAGTAACACGTCCCCCACAAGGCTGGAAATCCAGGTGGAAAATTTAACACCACACGATCGACAAGCTAGAACAAGCGACAAACTACACCGCGATCCTATTTTTCTGCTGCTTTAACAAGACACGTGTGAGCCAGCTACTCAACTGAGGCCAACAATCGGCCCTGCAGCCCCCCACGGCATAACCCTCTACTGAAGAGACATCTGTCATGAATCGCTACACGCTATGACGTCATACTGTTTGCTAAAAGACTTACCTCCCGCCAACGAGAAAGGCAAGCCACTTTGTCTACAACACGGACTAAGGAATAGAGGAAACGGACATTGTCTACTTCACACCGACCACAAAACTACGCAGCACCAACTTTAATCTACAACACCAGGCAACACTGGTCACAAAGAACCCGTTCTAAAGCGCACAAAAGTGAAAGGAGGACTGGAACGCTCGCAACAAGCGAGGCCAACTATTTTGTGAAGCACTCGAAGAATTGAAGGCCCTTCTACAACGACAAAACCCGGCACCTACCACCAAAACGGTATACAATTCAGGCGGCCCAACAAGCCAACGGCAACAACAGCAATCAACGAAACGACAGCCACACCAAAACAGCAGCAACAGCTATGATTAAGCTGATTTTAAAGCATCAACTGTGAGATATGCACCACGGCAACACTGCATACCACCTACGCAGAGGACAATACTAGAAACACTAGTCTGTCGCATGGAAGGCAACACAGCCACACGAACAACCGGCATCGTCTACAAACACGAATACACGGAGAATCAACAACAACAACGACACTAAGTCTTGGATTGATCCGTCAAAACGGACGGATTAATAAACAAAGAACATGACTCCCACGTCTATACACGCAAACTCCGCCCAACGGTTCCTTGCGTCTCATTATCGCGGCTAAGCCCCGCTGAGCAGGAAATGACCTTGGAACTGACAGGCACAAGCGCCGAGGGAACAAAAGACGCGGCGATACAATCGGATCCCGACACAAGACTGGACCCTGCAAGGATTTGAAGCGATCATACTTGACATCAATAACACCGCATCGCGAATACTGCAAGGATTTGAAAGCGTTCATACTAGACATCAATAACACCGCGTCAGGAATACTGCAAGGGTTTGAAAGCGACCATACTGGACATCAATAATGCCGCGTCAGGACTACAGTTACATGCAAGGACTACACGGATAACATGTCCTTATGTAAGGAATTAAATGCGACACACTTAGAGGAAGACACCAAGAAATGGACTGCGAATTGTAGGCCGGTTCCCTGATGAGTAAATCGGAGCCTGTAGTTACTAACTACGAATACCGATCGAAACGCCCCCGAGTGCTTCACATTCTTCTGCTCGGATATTTTGAGGCGTCGGGACCAGAGTGACCGGATGCATACCTGGGTGGGACCGGTCTTGCTCTTTTACCACAAGACTGGAGGAACACAGATCTAAACTGTAACAATAAGTCTGTCATTGATCTCTATACGTGTATAATCCGAATAACAGTAAGCCAAGGTTCCCAAGGGTGCAAGTGTGCTTAAAAAAAAAGAGGAAATACATGTATCAGATTATCACAAAAAATACATCCACTTTCCAATGTATCAGAGAATACATGGCGACAATCCTGCATAAAATTAAGCATACTAAGACTAAACAAGTTTATCAAGCTGCGAGCGTGAAAGCTGACCACTGTAAAATTACAGAAAGGCTAGAAGGGAGTAAGAGGGCCACCTAAACGTTGGCGCCATCTCAGTAAGCAAAGGTCTGCGGGCCCACTTCTACAGTCGTGGGCCTGAAGATGTTTTGCTACTGGGGATGGGGTGCCTAGAATGATTATGTTGGGTTACATTTTCTGATCTTTTTTTGGCTTTCCTGTAGACATAAAATTAGTATACATTTTTATACATATAATTATTAGAGGGACTGATTCACATGGAATCTTCAAATGCAAAAATTTATAGATTTGTTATTAAGTCTGTCAACTTTCACTCATGCAGCTGCAAAAGGGTAAAAACAAAAGTACAGCTGACATGTATCAGGGGTGGTTCATTTAATCAATAAAGGAAAAAATAACAACTGTACTACTGGTACGTTCAGGCATATTTACATACAACAGTTTACCCCATGAAAGGGCCTGACGAGCGATGTGTGCTGGTTAAGTGAGGCAGTCTCCATGAAAACACTCACACCATAGAGAAACCTGGAGTGAGTGTCACCGAGTATGTCTATGTGCGTGAGGATTGCCTCGCATACTAGTGGTCATCGCTTGTCCGGCCCCTATGATTTAACCCCTGGAGTATGCAGCCACTAGTAATGTTAAACCCAGTAAGCAAAAGGCTCTTGGGCCAATATCGGCCGCAGTGTTGATCCAAGTATCTTTGTTTACTGGGACAGCACCAGTGGCTGCTTGCATAATGAGGTTAATGGGCATGACACAAAATGGAAGCAAAAAGACACAGCCCATGAAAAACAAATGATCTGCAGATGTACCCTTTCCATGTTTCTGAAAAATACAAGAGCAAATTATCTTTGTGATGGAATTTCACTTCTGCCAGAGAAAAAAAGCACTCTGCATCACTCCAGAATGCTGAAAACATTGACGTCTTTAAGACCCAACTTAAAACCTACTTCTTTCAGCTTGCGTACCATTAATCCACAGATTGTGTGTGCGTGTGTGTGATGTTGGTTTGGTCTGCATACATATGGTTTTGTTATGTGTGTTTTAGTTGTATGTGCGTGCGTAGATTAGAAGTGCATAGATTAGACTTTTTTAAAGGTAGTGAGATTCTGCATATATACATTTTTTGTAACGCGCTTAGAGCCCACTGCTCCTGGGGATTCAGCGCGATATAAATGCTCTTTATTATTATTTATTATAGCAGTTGCTAAAACAATTTACTAATTTGAAAAGAGCAAGGTCTGATACCTGGCATACAGCTAAGTATCTGCAAGCAGTATGTCTCAAATGTGTCAAAATAAGCGCTGGTCCGTGATTTGGAAATCGGCTTCGATACCTGCAGGTGCGCCCTGGCAAGACAGGCAAACAATGTACATAGCACATTATGTACACGCAATTTGTGAAACCAAGCACCTGTAATAGACTTGTCGATCACTTCAGTACTAACAATTTCCAACTATTAAAATTCAGTACTAACAATTTTAGTTGGAATTCCCAACTAGTAAAATTCAGTACTAACAATTTGGTTGGAATTTTTAACTATTAAAACACAGTACTAACAATTTTGGTTGGAATTCCCAACTATTAAAATTCTCCCATGTTCTTCTGTTACTAAGAAAGTTAGCCAAAGAACACACACACACTTCCAATGAAACAAATAAAAGTTTGATTTCAATACTAGATAACCTGTTCAGGGACATCGTTAACAACACACAACTGCAAGAGGCATAGATCTTCATGAGCCCCTGCATATGCAGGGGCTCATGTAGATCAATGCCTCTTGCTGGCCAATTTCTATAATGCACCCCCCACTACAAGAGTAACATCCCCCTGTGTGCTGGTCTTTTGTTTTTTAGAAACGTATAGCTAGAGTCAGTATCGTCCAAAATCACAAACCAGCACACATGACCCCCGACCCCCTCAAACAGCAAATAAAAATAAAACGATAACAAAACCTGGCACTATTACTATCCCATTCAGCCCTGACCCCCTACAGCAGATGGGTCAACCATGATAATTCAAGGGTAGAACCAGAATAGATGGGCGCCTGTCGGCGCCAAGCTAATCTGGCACTACCCTTGAATTATTATGGTCGATCCATCTCCTGCAACTGGTGCATAGTCGTTAGATGACACCTCCAAAATTTGGGAAATACTGCCGTAGGGCTGCATGAGTTATAAACGTGCAACTGTTCTTCACAAGGAACGTTCAGAACAGTGATTTTTAGTGATTCCATCTAAAAACAACAACTCGTAATACTCTAGCACATCAACATAAAACACCTTTTACATCACGCACTGCAAAAGGCACCATGACAAAAATAACACTTCCTTTCAGTGTTCAGCTACGGTAAGTAACATGAGACAAGTCTCGAATAACAAAAAGGTTTAACCCTCTTAACTACTAAAAATAACTCTACATGAAGTAAATCTACAAAACACAGCTGTCTAAAAAAAGTAAAATAGATTCCGATACAACTTTGCTATTGAGCACACACACATATGCCAAGCTATCTGTTTTCATGTACTAGGTTCATTTTCAATGTTTGACCCCTGTGGAAAAAAAGCCCCCTGAAATGTGTTAACCGTTCTGCACATGCAGACACAAATACTGGAAAATACAGTACCAGTAAATGCATATACAGGTGTTTAACCCTTTTCATCCTGATACACCCACTGCTTGAAATAAATTTGACTGATAGTTCAAGGGTGGTGTCAGCATAGCTTGGCGCCTTAGGCGCCAAGCTATGCCAAGCTATGCTGGCACCACCCTTGAACTAAAACAGTTGATCTATCTCTTAATCAGTAATGCAGCCTTCGCAGGACAATAAGCAAATTTTACAAAATCATCCTCAGGATGAAATGGGGTAACTAATTCGAGATGTGCCGCCTCCGGACATGCAGCGTAAGCTGCGCATTCGGAGGTGGCACATCTTGAACAAGTTAAACAAATCATCACAATGTCTCCTTTCCGATAAGTTTTGAAAATGCATCAACACCAATCAGGTTTAACTCATTCACTGGCAAAATAAAAGTAAACACAAACCAACTGCAAGAGACACAAATATTCATGAGCCCCCAAAGTTGCTGCGGCTCATGAGTATCTATGCATCTTGCTGACACCATTGCCTATCTGTGTTCCTTGGACGGCTGAGAAACTTTGGCTTTGAATTAACCAAGATTTCACACAGTCTGCGTCTTCTGGCAGTGAAGGGATCCAGCACGCACAATTAATGTCGATGTGAAGTTTGGTCTAAACATTAAATATATAATACAGGAGGTAAAAGAACTGCCTGCCCCTACTAGCGCATCAATACATTCAATTCGATTCGAGTGCTAACATTCATTCATTTCCCCGCGACACCGTTCAGTGTGTCAATCTTTTGGCTGTCGGAAGTGGATTTTGTTGTGAGGATTCCTGCTGGAACCATTGTGACAAAAACCGCTGCTGACAGTCAAAGAGTGAATGGTATGTTTACGTGTGAATCAAACACAAAAACAAAGTTTGCTGTTAATCTTAAATCTGAATTTGTTGCAAACATATTATTTTTTTTTTTCCAAAATTGAAAATTAAATCTTGTAAATGCTGGTCTGACCATGAAAAACAAGCACAATGTACATCAGACTTATAACAGTGACACACTTGAGACAAGTAAAACGCTTTTGTAATTTTCAAACATAAATTTTTTCCAGCATTTGCTCAACAACTTGCACCTGTATAAAGATAACGTACACTGTGTGCACAACAAATAAAATGGAAGACAGTAAAAATTACTGAAACTAACCTTTCGTCATTCCTGTTTTAATTTTTTCCCTTCTCACTCTTTCACTCAGTACTGATGAAGGGGTCCACCGTGCTATCCAAAGTTTATCAACTTCAGCCTCAGTATTCAGTAACATAGCTATTAGATCATAATTATGAAAACGGATGTGTTTAGTTTGTGTATTGTACAAACACATTTTCATTGGGCATTGCAGCCTTTCTTTTAAAAACTGACCAGTCAATTTGAAGAAAGATTCTGCATTCTTTCTACAACTTCAACAGATTGAACGGGCACTACAGGAATAATGCCTGCAGTATTTACTTGCAAATCTGGTCATGAAGATCTTTAACTCACGTAAGATCTGCTGTATCTGATATGCGGCATGAAGTCGCGCATCCGAATACAGCACATCTCAAATGTGTTAACACACGGAAGCCCAAGTTCAAAATGCACAATTCTGGGAGTTGTATGAAGAACTCAGCACAGACTCAAGAGGCCTGTTTACCATGAAATGTTCAAAGGTGGTGTAAAAATAGCTTGCCACCCACAGGCTTCGCTAGCACACCCTTAAATCGTCAGTATAAATACGTATCTTGCTGTAGTGTGTTAGGGCTGACGAGATTATAACCTTGACTGCTACTGACAACACTGTTGACACAGTATTGTCAGCAGGAGTCAAGGGGTTGGCCAAAGCTTTGGTCTGCAAAAGTTTTTTCCTAGCCTCGACTCCTTCAATGCCAGCTCAAGCAGATGTCCATCCTAGTCATAGATAGTCACTGCTGAGGGCTCTGAAGTTGGGGTAATTTACTTCAACTCCCTTGAGCACGCACTTATCCAAACTGTTTACAGTGTTGACAGATGCATACATGCAACCGTCAGCACTGTAACCAATTTGGGTAAGTGGTGCATGTGCATGACACTGATCAGGGAAGGCGGGGTGGGGAACAGTGGATAATGGGGGTAGGGAAGTGAATAATGCTTCAGAGGTCACTTGAGTTTCAGGCTGCTAGCTTTACTTTCTTCCACATATAAATATCCTAGTACTCTCAGCAATACCAGTCTTATTCAACCCCTTGGCCACCAGTGGATGAGGATTTCGTGTCTGAAATCACTGCACACTCAGCAGCATTCACGTGAAGAACACAAATGAAATGGGACCGAACATGAGCACAAAGAACATAGGACAAACAAGAGACATAAATCCTCATGAGCCCCCGCAACTGCGGGGGCTCATGAGGATTCATGTCTCTTGCAGATGGTCAATGTTCACCCTGCCTACGCAGTTAAGGGGTTAACTCAGACAGCCCTGACAAAAGATATGGGACATGACAGTTCAAGGGTGGAGTCAGTATATTTTGGCACCACTTTTGATCTACCATGGTTGGTGTCTCTCCAAAACTAATACAGCCTGCAGATGACTACTCTCAAAGTATGGAATTTTTACCTGATGGCCAAACGTGTTAACCGCAGGAGGCCCAAATCCAGAAGTTTTGCTGAGCTCTTCAGACTTCTTAACCCCAACATTTGTGCACTCATCACACCAAATGAATGTTTCAATGTTCTCCACTTTGGTCCAGTGCCTTGCCAACTTGAACATGCAGCCATCAGTGCTGAAAACAGTACTGATGGCTGCATACACAAGAGGGTTCATTTCTGACTAGTTGCACACATGTTCACTGCTCTTGATCGATGAAGAGAGTGTATGGTGTGTTCCAGGCTGTCGTCAGACGGTGCTCTATATTTTGGAAAACACTTGTGGTCCGGAACTGGCCCAAAATGTGAGTGACGAGGCAGGCAAACACAAACCCAGTGCCCACGATGGCCATGTAGTAAGAAAAGCCGAGAGCAGTCTCTGGTTCTGCGTCGAGGGCGAAAATGTCTCTGTAGTACAGGCCAAACAGCAAGATGGTGACAAATTCAAAGGAAACTGAAACCAAATAAGAGGAAATAACAGATCAATCCATAGGTCAGCACTCACTTAGCCCCTCTTGTCCATGCAGCCACTGATACTACTGTAAAGAGCTATATGCTGGTCACAATTTTGTCATGATAATCCCGCAGGATACTTTCAACAAAAAAGTGCTACCAACAGCCAACTGGTTAACTCTTAAATTCCCAGAACTAAATGACTTCCATTCAATAGAATGGAAGTCATTTAGTTCTGGGAGTTTAAGAGTTAAAGTAAACCATTACATCCTGAGGCTGAATTTTTTTAAAATGTGCTTATTGTCCTATAAATTAGTATAAAGGCTACTTTGCAGATTAGGAGCTAGATCACCCATTATTTTTAGTCCAAGGGCTGTGCCAGAATAGCTTGGCGCCTCAAGCACCAAGTTATTCTGGCACAGCCCTTGAACTATCACAGTCACAATTATTTCAAGCACTAGTGTATCAGGATGAAAAGGGTTACCGGATAAACACAGTCTTCTATGGGCTGAAAATTGCTTTATGTGTAGTATGAAGCCGTCTTAACACTGCTGACTGATCATGTCTTGGATTTTTGCAATGAATATTATAAAAGGTGTTATGCCCCAAGCATTACATGTAGTTTATAACTATAAAGGGAAACAACCTTTGGCAATTTTGGGGGACCGTTTTGTGCAAGCTTGCCAGGAGTTGCATTTCTTTGAGCAACAGAGAAGGGTCAACAGATCTGCTCAAGGGGTGGTGACCGATAAGCTTGCCAAACCCATCAAGAGTAAGATCAATTATGACATGTTACACGTTGCAAAAAAAGAAAAAGAGGATTGACCAATATAGTTTAAGCCAGGTGGTGCCAAAATAGCTTGGCACCTCTATAGGTGCCAATTCTGGCACCACCCACCTTGAACTTTCATGTTAAATGCGATTCCTAACCCCAACTCCAGAAATCTGACCTTACAGCTTGTGGTAGATGAAAGCTTTGGCTAACCCCTTGACTGCTGCTGACACGTGTTAACCCATTTAGTGCCAGACTATGTTTCTGCAATTTTTGTTATTTCTAATTCTACACCCAAAAATCTGAATGTCACAGGAACATGGAATTAACTCATTCAGCCCGACGCACGTATTTCCCAAATTTTGGAAGTATCATCTAATGATTATGCACCTCTTGTAAGAGATGGATCGACCATGATAATTCAGGGTAGTGCCAAATTGGCTTGGCGCCGAAGGCTAATCTGGCACTACCCTTGAATTATCATGGTCGACCCATCTCCTGCCGTAGTGCATCCGGGCTGAATGGGTTAGAAGTGCAGTGTCAGCAAGAGACCTAGAGTTTCATGAGCCACCGCAGGTGCCGGGGTTCATGAGAGTCTATACCTCTTGCAGTTGGATAGTGTTCTCATTTTTTCGGCACTGAAGTGGTTAACACACAAATTGACAAAACACTATCCACAAGCTTCATACAGTTGTTTCACAGATCTAGCAGTTTCTATAACAACAACATACAGCAGCAACGAAGACTATAAAAACTACAACTTACATGTGAAGAGACAGGCGATTGTGGAGACCTTGAAGCTGCCCTTGTCAAAGAATCGGAAGACAACCAGCAGATCGATGACACAGATCAGCAAACTCCCCAAACACGCCACCATAAAGGTCGCCTGGATGACTCGGAACCAGACTGTCACAAAATATATATGAAAATATAATTGTTAAACTTCTAACAACATTCTACAGGTAGCACCAATAAATGTTCAGAAATCAGAAGTATGTCAAAACTGCACGTTTTCGATGAAAACAGTAGATTAAAAGCCCAGACAAACATGCAAAATCGCATGTTTGTCTGGGCTTTTAATCCACTGTTTTTGTGGAAACGTGGAATTTTTACCTCCTTCTGCTTTCCAGAAATCGTCTAACTACAGGGTGATACAGACTGCTCCAATATGTAAACACTGAGCCAAGATTTCTACCACTGAACTTGAGATGCCCCAAATAAATAAATAAATAAAACAATGGTCAACTGTGCCAAATGAATGTGGCTGACCTGGCACTCTCCGTAAAAATGTCATAATCCATCCATCTCTACGGTCTTTACCGACGACTAAGAGTAAGAAACGTAATTATTACTGGTAATGAAGTAAACATACGTACCAACATAGTGGGCGTCAGCGATGGCATTAATGTCATCCATTGCCCCGCAGTAGCCATTGCCTATGTCACAGTGATGGAAAATGCCGATGTTCATTCCAAGGGACTTCGCAGCATCCAACCAGTGGACGGTCGCCACAGATGTGATGTTCAGCAACAAAGCAACTAAGGCAAATGCTGAAGCTGCGATCAACAAACCAGCCATTTTTGTTTGATGTTTACAGTCACACGACAAAATCTATAAGCTGAAAACTCTTGTTGGTTCTATCGATTTCTTTTTTAATCATTTACGATTGCGACACAAACTGCACCAACTGGCTGTTGACGATGTTTTCTCTTGCGACACACACTCCTGTTTCGGTAAAAACTTTGTCAATGTCACGTCCCCTCAAGAGGACACAGTACACAAGCCCCTTTGTTGACGCAATGAAAGGTCACGTGTGCGTGACGTCACAAACGACGGAGAAGAGACCAAGGGAAGTAATTTATCACCTGTGTACGCGATGGCTCAAAAGACCCCGCTGTCTTAGGTGCGTCAGCCGGATGGCGTGAGAGAACGGGCTAAAGACGAGATAATATATATGATATAGTGTTATGTGCAGCAGGAAAATGTATAGCTTCCTGACAAGCTTCAAGTTTTTGTATGTGCCGGCCAGGCCGGCCAGAGGGGGAGGGGGAAGGGCCGGGAGGTGTGTGAGTCACTGAGTGCACTACACCGCTACTCAGTATCAGTGATGGGCGTGGAGGGGGGGGGGTGGTGGTGGTGGTGGGGGGGGGGGCGGGGGGGGGGGGGGGGCGGGGATTTTGGCCAGTATTTCAATGCCGGCCGAGAAAATGACTTCAAGTGCCAGGTTACCACGGAGGCCGGGAAAGGGCCGTGTACGATTTCCGGGAGGTATTAGTTCAACTCAGTCGGCCCGGCCGGGCCTAGGGGAGCCATTGCCGGAACTCAGGCCGCATGACTCAGGCACGGTTATTCAGTAATTCCGGCACTTCATGGACTGTCTAACTAGGCGGCTGCCGCATCCGCACTATTTAATCAGTATGTCACGGCATTAGAGTAGCGCCGCGACTTTAATCACATGACTTGACATCAGTTCAGGCTCTCTCAGTGTCTCTCTCTCTTTCTCTCGGCCTAGCTGGGACTGAGCCTCACCTGTAAAACTATTTTCAACTCAAGAATCTCTTTCTGTTCATCCAAATTAAATCTATAGTTGACATTAATAAACTATTCTTTAACGCACACCATTAAGACACTGACATTGTAGTATGCTTCCAATATCTGGGACTGCTGTGGAGATAATCATTTGAAAAAAATTAATTCAGTCGGGCCCTTTACCGGCGAGGCTATTAAGCTTATTCTTCCTGGTTCGTCCCTACTGATGAAAGACTGAAGGCCCTTAATATCTTACCACTTAGTAAACAATTGGAACTTAACAGATGCTTACTTGTGCAAAAAAAATCTAAACGATACCGCCCCTCCCTATCTCCGTGACTGAGCTGTTTTCCCACACGCGGAATAGAGAGAACACCAGGAACCGGCAGCTTACCGTCTCCATCTCCAAAAACCGAGAATCGACAACTTTAAATCTAGCATATCAGTTTTCCGGTGCTAAGTCATGGAACAACTTGCCCTCTCATTTAAAGTCTATTTCAAAGTTATATATCTTCAGAGCTCGCGTCCATGAATATCTGCTGTCGTTGTGAATGTTCTATCTTTCTGCTCAGTATGTTGCTCCACACAGCGTAGGCCTACATGTACCTCACAGGAATTCCCCTACTATACATGATGTCAGTGTCCGTTCTTGACTAGTAGTAGGTCAACATATACTTTTTATTTTGCTTATACTCCGATGAAAGAGACCCTAAAACCGGCCTTTGTTACTTGCAATCTTTAACCGACCCTTTTTTTGTGTGTGTTTTGTCTTCATGTACATTTAGTTGTTCAGTATTTTTTTTCTTAATTAATAGTACTTTGTAGTAGTTTTGCATGATTTATGTACATTAAGTTAGTTATTGGTGCAGTGATTTTTGACAATGTATTATAGTGAAAAAAGGACAGTTTGGAGGAAAGGTATTTCAATGCCTAAAACTTTATCCTAATAAACGTTTCATCATCATTTGTCTGTGTCCGAGTCTGTCTCTGGCCAGTCTCTCTCTCCCTAGTCTCTCTCAGTCTTGTCGGTTTTCTCAGTTCACCGCAATCCGGCACCGAGTGGTATGACAATTTTACTACTAACCTAGACAAAGTGTGTAAAGGGCAACTGAAATGACGTCCTTCTTCTTGGTGACTTTAATCATGCTTAAACCCTATCCCGCATGGGACACTACATCTTCTTTGACCTAGTACAGCTAGTTAAATACCCCACCAGAATTACCGCCACGAGCTCTACGCTTATTGACCAAGTCTATACAAACAAACCGCAGGCGGTGACCGATGTTAGTCTCAGATCTTAGTGTTAGTGACCACTGCCCCGTGATTTGTTGCTGGTCAGTCTATAAAACTCCCCAAATTAAAGAAACATCGTCATACCACAACAACCTACAGGTCGTATTAGGCATTTCAATCGTAATGAGTTTCTACACGATCTTAGCAACACTCCTTTTGACGAGGTCCTTCTCACAGATGATCCAAATATTGCGCTGTCCACTGGGTACAGATTATTCCTTGGAGAATTAGACAGACATGCGCCGATTAGAACAAAAGAGTAAAGAGTGAGATACTTCCCTTTGAGAGTGAGATACTTCCCCCTTGGTTGACAAAATAAATAATACATGCCATATTGTTGCGAAATTACCTAAAAAGAGAAAAGAACTTTGATGAATTTAAAAAGCAGCGAAACCGTGTGAGGTCAATGGTGGCGCGCCGCGAGGGGAAACTTTATCCGCAACACTGTCAAGGACAACAAAGATAATTATGTCAGCAATGTGGCGGGTACTGAATTCGATCACCCGAGGCAATAGCATTAGGTCAACAACCATCCCCAGTAATCTCTCCGCCGACACATTCAACGAACATTTTCTGTCTGTTGCGGATTTGATAACTACTCCTAGTCGTGATACAGAGGCTGACATATGCCCCGATTAGTTAGTTAATTTCTGCAACAGAAAAACAACTGGCACACCACCATTTAATATCCCCATACTTGCTGTGCACGAAGTGGGCAAACTAATTAGTGACCTAGCTAATAAGAAGTCATCCGGCCATGATGATATCAACCCATAAATATTAAAGTTGTCTGTACGGTCATAGAGACCCTTACTTATATTTACAACTTATGTATTAAAAAAAAAGTATTTCCTACAGACCTTAAAGTCGCAAAGTCGTTCCACTGCCAAAATCAACTATAGGCCCATTTTCTTTGCTGTCAGTATTATCTAAACCCCTCGAAAGGCATATACAAAAACACCTGTCTGACTACTTAGAATCCCGAAAGTTGCTCTATTCGTCTCAGTCAGGATTTTGCCCTCGGCACTCATGTCATACGCCTCTGAGCAGATTAACAAACACATGCCTTTCAAATATGAATAATTCGCAGCTGACAGGTGTAATTTATCTTGACTTTAAAAAGGCTTTCGACTTAGTGAACCATACAATATTGATTTCCAAACTTAAGCATTATCTTCGAAACGACATGACTGTTTCATTTTTTTTTTACGCCATACCTCGAAAACAGGAAACAAAGTAAATGCTAATGGAGCCTACCCTTTTACTAATGATGTTAAACTCGGGAGTTCCGCAGGGGTCAATCTTAGGTCCTCTTTTATTTTGTATTTACCTCTAAGTCTCACCTACGAAGCAACATAGTGTGATATGTTTGCCGATGATACCTCAATCCACACAGCTAACAAAGACATAAGTGTAGTTGAAAACGGCCTTCAAAAAAGTCTCGATGATATAATTATCAGCATGGTGTAAAGTCAACCCAATGATTCTGCATCCTACTAAAACAAAATATATGATTATTGCAACACGCCAAAAGCATCAGTTGAAACCAATAAAGCTTAATCTATCACTCGGCGTACCCCTTTGTTAAGTTTAAAGTGATTTCGAAGGGGTAGGAATCTAGCTTTACTGAGTTTTTCCTCGGTCGTCAAGTGCGGTTCGGGAAAAATTAATTTTGCCATTCTCCTATGTAAAGAATGGAGTCTTTTAAAGTGCTCATCACTGCAACAATCCCACACCGTCGATGCGTAGTGTATATTATGTGACATGATGTGTGCGTTACTGAACAATTTTCTGGTTTCTCTATCTGTGTAATACTTTAATTTCGATAACATAAAGAAATTTCTAGAGACCGTTTTACAGACATTGTCAATGTGCATCTGCCACCTCAGCTGATTATCAATTGTGACCACAATAGACAATGTTCGGCTGCCTGTTCTGTGATGTCGTCGCCGAGTGATACTTACTTACTTACTTACGCCTGTCACCCCTCCCAGGGCATAGGCCGTCGACGAAAGACCTCCAGCGACTCCTGTCCTGTGCTTCTCCTTCGATTTTACTCCAGGTGGTTCCCAGTCTCTTGATGTCTGCTTGGAGGTCTCGACGCCAGGTGTTTCTCGGCCTTCCTCTCTTTCTCTTTCTCTGGGGGTTCCAAGACAATGCCTGCCTAAAAAAAAAACAAAAAAACCCCGAAAACCTGTTCTTCCAGAAAATGATTAGGGACAAAAAAGATACAGCATCGGTTTGGAAAGCCTGAACGTTATAACAAAGGGTAAATCAGCCCCTGAAATTCCATCCCATTTGTCAGCTGATATATTAAATAACCACTTCCTATCGACAGCTGAAACACTTGCTCAGTCAGCTGCAAGTAGTAACGCAGAGTAACAAGTTCCTAGTGTACTGGAAAAATCCTGTGAGGCCAAAAATATACTGCAGACATTCATCATTCCTGATAGTCATCATTTCTGATATTACCGTCGCTGAAGTCGGCAAATTTATTTCTAGCATGCCGAACAAAAAGTCCACCGGGATAGATAGTATCGACAACACAATTCTGAAAATGTCACTACCATATGCGGTAGAGGCACTCACTTATATCTTTAACCTCTGTATAAAAAACAGCACGTTTCCACTATTTTCAAAGAGGCCAAGGTAATTCCAATCCCTAAATCAAAAGATCTAGAAGATGTCAATAACTACCATCCTATCTCACTTTTGTCGGCCCTGTCAAAGCCCCTTGAAAAACACATACAAAAACACCTCCTCGATTTTCTAGAAAAGGGTAAGTTCATAAATATTCATCAGTCCGGCTTTAGACCGAAACACTCATGTCAGTCAGCACTGACACACATTGCAGACAGCTGGCTGGAATCAATAAATAAAAACCTGATGTCTGGAGCTGTTTTCTTAGACCTACAAAAAGCATTTGATCTTGTCGACCATGCCATTATCTTAAAGAAGCTAGCAGCATACCATATAAGTGAAACCGCCATAGCATTCTTTAGATCATACCTAAAAGACAGAAAACAAAAGGTATATACCATGGAAAATACTCTAAACAAGGACAAGTTAACTACGGTGTCCCCCAGGGGTCGATCTTGGGACCTCTTCTATTTATAATATTCATTAATGATTTGCCTTTGCATATTACTAACACTGATGTCAACTGCAACCTGTTTGCAGACGATACGAGCCTCCATGTTTCGGGTTAAAAAAAAAACAGCTGACATTAACCTTAGCTTACAAAGTAGTCTCAGCGAGGTTTCCGACTGGTGTAGAGTGAATCATATGGTTCTTCATCGAGGAAAAACAAAGAGTTTGTTAATCACTACACGACAAAAACACCAACGCCGACCACAGCCGTTACATTTACAACTGAACGCTAAACCGATAGAATAAGTTACAGAGCGTAAATTCTTGGGAATACACGTTGACGAACAACTATGTTGGGAGACGCATATAAAAACAGTCTGTAAAACCATTGCTAAAAACACTTTCCTGTTGTCCCAACTTAGACAAGTAACGGATACACATACTCGTATACTGTTTTTTTTTTTCATGCCCATATCAAGTCTCACAGTGTGGGACGGTTGTAGTGATGTTCACATGAACAGGTTAAACTCTATATATAAAAGAGCTGTCAAAATGATATATACGCGGCCCATTCCTACCACAGACAAATTTAGACATCTAAACATTCTCGGCCTGCGTCAACAACTTAATTTCAACAAATGCATCCTCATGCACAAGATATTAAATAACATGACACCGCAGTATCTAACCACCAAATTTATGCCACAGTAAGAACGCGAACGGACCTCAAGGAACAATACTTTACCCCTACCTCTGCCTAGAATTGACCTCTTTAAAA